>CP139509.1:249719393-250306224 GCA_021014915.2 Artemisia tridentata subsp. tridentata | reverse complement strand
TTTGTGGTGTCCAAATGACTTGTGTATTTTTTTGGGAGTTTTGTGGTTTTGTGAAAACGATTCTTCGTTAAAGTGTTTTGAGCGAAAAGTAATTTTCGTGGAGTTGGTTATTATGGTTTTTTTAATAAAAAGTATAAAAAAAATCAAATTTTTGGAAACTTTGAGTAAAAATGATATTTTTTTTTCCGGTTGTTGAAAAAATTTGAGTTTATCGCGTAAGACATTATGTTTTGGATATGGGGTTTTATAAAATATCAAAAATACAAGGTTTTTTAAGTGTAATAAATAAATTTGATAAAAAAAATAAAATTATATATTATATATATATTTCGGCCGGGAAAAAAAAGAAAAAAAAAAAAAAAAGAAAAATAGAAACTAAATTTGATTAGGATTACAAATCTTGGGGGGAAAAAAGTTTTTTACTTAGGGTTTCTAGAGGTCTATAAAAAAAAAACCAAAAACCCTCATTCCTCCCTTGTTAAAAAAATTCGGTCGATCACCCCCAAAGGGGAGGGAGAGAAAAAATTTTTTTGGGTTTTTAAAATTCAATTTAAGGTATGTCTAGTAAACCCTAATTGTGTTTAAATTTAAATTTTTTTTATGCATTAACAAGTTATGGGGGATCTAGGGTTTGTAATTAGGGTCTGTAAATTAAAAAATATTAAACATGTAGGAATCAATAATTAATAATCTTGTGATAGTTGGTGAAGTAATTAGGGTTTAAAAGTTGTTAACTATAGAGTCATGAATCTGGCAGATTTAAAGGTCTGTAAAGATACGATTGTAATTAATAGATGAAGATGAGTTAGATCACGAATTTTATGTCTAAATTATATTTCAGAGAAATAGCTTTCCAAAAAGTCCAACCACAATCAATTTTGAGGTGGGAAGTCAGTCAAACGAAATTTATGAGTTAATGTGTCAAAACTGTTAAACCGGGACAGAATTAGGGTAAAAGTATTGAGGTCAAATGTGGCTTTGAAAGTGGAATTTGGATAAGGCCTTCTGTGAGAATCAAGTTCTATATTATATTTGACTTCCACGCGAAAATTAGATGATAATAAGTTGTGTGAGTGGGTCTATGAGGTCAAAACTTTTTGATGTCCGATCAGATCCGAATCTGGATAGTTGTCATGTTTGATTTTTCATTGGGTACTTGTGTGTGTTTTTAGTGCATGATCTTCTAGTACAAGTTTTTATGCTTATGAAAGATCATGGTTAATTTTTGGTGTGAGTCGCGAAGCTTTATTCGCTGTGATTTTATGTGGGTGAAAGTACTTTAGAAATCTGCGTTTCTGAAAGTGTTAATTAAAGGGATTTAGTGAGTGTCAAGTATTGGGTGGTGATTAGTATGGTGTCTAGGTAATCCATAGTGGGTTATATGAACCTTAGACATCCATCATATGTGTGTTACATGGACTATGGCTTTTAGCTTGGTCGCGTGTAACGTGATTGTTATTTTTGTGTGATATAGATTTGTGTGTTGATAACTTGGAAGCTGCGGATTTGAGGTGAGTTCATAGTCCCATATTTTTACTTTGTTTTAAACTTGGGATGGAGATGATGCTTGTTTAAATTGTTTTGGGTTACTGTGATTATGTGGTTATAAAATGCATGGACGTGTAATTGTTATTATACTTATACTACATGTTATTATGGTGTTTATTTGTGGTGATTATACGAGTGGGAAGATGCCCTAGTGGCTCTACTCGTTATTATTATGTCTGGCCGGAAGGGGAATTATATTGGATCGGTGGGCGCGTTCCGTCCCAATTGTGGTGGTATTTGGATCGGTGGGCACGTTCCGTCCCAATTGATGTGGTATTTGGATCGGTGGGCACGTTCCGTCCCAATTTTGGATCGGTGGGCACGTTCCGTCCCGTAAGCTATGATTGCATGTTAGTGTATAAAAACTATATATATCTTTTATTGTCCTGAAATGCTATACTATGTTTTATAATCAAAGTAAATCGAAAATTGAGGTGTTTTATGTGTCTTAAACCTATGAATCTCACCAACATTATGTTGACGTTTTAAGCATCATTTTCAGGTGAGCATTCTAAGGCTAAGATAGAAGGGCGCGGTTAGAAGAGACCTAGATTGCATTGGGGATGGCTTATCTTTGAGTTTAGTTGAATTAAAAATGGATTTTTGTTTGAGATACTTGATTTTCTATCTTTTTAACTCTTTGTTTCAATGGAGATTCCTTGCAGATTTTATTTGGATTATTTATATTGGGGTATCGTTACGACACTTTGTGTTTGTACTATGCTCTATTTATTTGCATGTAGTATTTTCTCTATTTAGACACCAAGTGTTGTGATGATATCCATGATGTTGCACTCGCGTTTCCGCCATTGGCGAGGTGTGACATTAACACATAAAGAATTAACCGAATTTAAATGTAAACGCACCTTTTGATTCTAGCCAAACAATAATTAATTCTTCAATTCAATCACCAAGAACCCTAATTAGGGTTTATAATTGGATTAACGAATTACCCCTTACCGTTTTGTAATTCAGTCCAAGATATTAACTATAGTGAGTTAATACCACGTTCTTGTACACACGTACTATTAGCGATTCGATGTGAATGCTAGTTCTTGAATCACAAATAAAGCATACAACAAACAAGGTTTTGCTTTGTATAAAATAAAACGGGTCAAACCCTTTTATTTATTAAAACTAACACCGTGTGTTATCGTTACTAGGTTAAACACAATTCGAATACCAAAGTGGTATACGTTCTAATGCGTACAAAAGAGAAATCAGAACCAAAAACTAACAAGAATAAATAATCCTTATTATATATAAGCTTGATACTTTTGACAAAGTCAAACCAATCAGTATCTAGCTTTCTGTCGAATTAGACAAAGAAAAAGAAATCAGTATTTAGTACGTAGGGGTTTTGCTTATGTCGTGTGTCTCTCTTCATAAGAAGAGCTAATGAGGGGTTTATATATACTCCAAACTTGCTCTGCAAGTTTGAGTCCAACACCTCCTCAAGTTTCAAAACTCGACACTCAACCCCCTCTTTTTTTCTTGTTCGACCAGTCGCAACCAACACCCCAAGGGTTTGGTTTTCGTACTAATAAGTACCTCATGTATTAGTTACTTTATTTGTGATCTAATAATTAAATATAACTATTTATATATTAATTATTTAACATCAATTCTCATACGTAAATTGTGCAATCCCGTAGTTTCGAGTTCGATCCTAACACACAACTACTAAATTATGTCCACAAAACTAATAGCTCCCACTTGGACATATTTTAATAGTGTGATCACATCGGTTAGCGTCTAGCAACACTTCGATGCCTCTAGTACAACTCGAGTAAGGTCTCCTGAAAAAACCTTTTAATGATTCATCATTATTATTATCCTTTTGTTACTAATACTATGGTAAATAAATATATGGATTTAAGTCATTCTTTATTCAACAATTCTGTTTCTCGTTGTTTGTGATTGAACAAGATTACCAAATCTTTTGAACATTTCAAGGGAGATCTTAGGCATGGCCATGCAAACATCTTGTCAACCCTACGAGGGGCCCAGCAGTATTAAACTTCAAAATAAATTTGAATGAACAAATTCTATCTTGACTACAAGCATAACCCGTGAATTTTAATAACAATTCTGAAAATAATCCATATGACTATCAGTTACGTGTAGCGTTAAATTGTTCCACAGAATGCACTACATTCATAACAGTTATCTGGTATCTCAAGTCTGAGGATAACTATTCATGATTTACTTAATAACAATATCCATAAAGTACAATCATGTAGTTTGGGATAAGTCCTATATTCAATTCATTGAATATCATGTGAATTTGGCATGTCAACGCATCAATATACTATCAAGTATATTATACCAAAACTCAGATTTGTCTTAATTTAATGATATTCCCACATCATTAATTGACAACAGACGATTTAGAATAACTAAATTATTCACGGATTAAACATGCAAATATAGGACACAATTTATTATTAATGAAAATAAACATACCAAGTACTTAAATTCAATACAAATAATAAATGCTTAACATCCTTTATCCAAATTCTAAATAGATCAATGCATGATATCTCTAGTTTATGAATTATGCCTCAAGTGATGATAATCATACTTGTTGACAAGGCATAAATCATCCAACTTTGATCTATCAGAATTTTGAGAATACTTATTTCAAGAATTCAACTAGTGAAGTTCTTGTATGTGTGCATTCAAATTATTTGATATTGCCACATGATACTTCATAAAGTGTGTGATATCCTCAATCACCAATTTATGATTATCTAACTTCCAAACATTTTTAAAGTTTAAAGTATTCTTATTCTTTTAATGTATAATGCAACTATGCTCTTAGTGAGCACAACTAGTTCACATGTCCAAGGATGAAATCCTACCATGACTAGTATTGAGTGTCATCTCAATTAAACCAGCGTCATTGTAAACAAACAACAATATGCTCTTTAAAATTCCGTAAACTTGAATATCTATTGTGTAATGTTTGATGCCTTCCAAACTTTCAAGTTTGTTGGCTATGACAATTCGCACAACAATTGACAAATTGTTCATCTATAGAATTTGGAAGTTGTTCCAGGCTGAGGATGTAATTTTATATCCAAACATATTCCATTAGAATAATCATTACACTAGTTATCTAATAACTTTCAATTAGATATTAACATTGTCATAACATCTTATAACAATTCGTTTATGTAACATGATGTTCATGAAAAATATTCGAGTCATACTTAGATTTCATTCATGTTCTATCTTATTTAAAAGATATGTATTCAATTAGACATTCTAAATGATACATCATGTTCTATTAGATTTATTTACCGCACATGTTTATAACAATAAACATATATTCCAAGGTTATATGTTTTTCTTCCTAAATCTTTTATATGAAGTTTCATTCCAAATTAAGTCTTAACATTTAACTTATATGGAATGTTACTTCCTATATGATATACAACATATATGATTCAAGGAAATAAACATAATACTCCCACTAGCTTTCAGGAATACTTAGGAGTTATCTTATTTTAAATTATAAATCAAAACTTGGATTTAATATTTAAACATAAGACTCATCTCCTAGATGCATGCATTTATCCATACTTGAATTCTTGCATTTTGTACACTTTCAAAGATTATATGAATTCAAAAAACTCTTAATTACTTACCGTCCTTGCTTAAGTAATTATACAAGAAATAGTTTTTTAATCCATTGTCAAATTTCATTTTCATGAAAATAAGTATGACAATTACCATCTTTGTGTATTTAATGTGCTTAAAAAAGAATATTCAATCTTAGTTAATTGCTTAAGTATGATTAATAATCTTGTCATAAGACATGCATTAAAATATGTGTACAATATTGTCAATATGATTTCTACACAAAGATTTAAACCACTAGGGTTACCTTATCTTTGAAGAAACTCATCTTCATTCTCTAGTCTAACTATTAAGAATTAAGATAAACCAATTTTCCAAAAATTGATTATCTTTATTGACAGCATCTTTAACATTCATAGTATGAGTAATTTACCCAATTCAATATTTGGAATGCATCATAATATAATCCTCAGCATATTAATTAAATATCTGAGATATCCTTGCGGATCTATGAATGAGAACTCCATCATCTTGAGGTCTATCATTTACATGTTTAGCCTCATCATGATTTTCACTAGTGTATTTTAGAAGATTATGTATCTTGTAATTTTATCTTTTCAAGATAAAAACTCCCACTTACTTTTTGTAATTTATAGATTATCTATAAATACTTAGCAAATAAAGCAATAATACAATGTTCTCTTTTTGGGACATTACAAATACATATTGATAGTTCCTGACATTTAGTTTGTTAATAACCCACTCATAAATAGTTTACACAAATTCAGAACTTCATTTTATGACTTAATGTGATTCATCACATTCCATAATAAATGGTGTTTTATTAATCTTCTAGGTTGGAGTCTTATTGAGTATATACAATCCATACTCAATTTTCTAACCTTGATAACTTTTGGAAGAAAAGAAGTTATAGTTATCTTTAATCAAACAATACCAATAGAGTTTGATTCTCCTAACTGAACACACCACAAACTTGTGGTATTTCATTATAACTAATATTGTGAGACAATCTAACAATATGTAAGATAAACTTATAATCCTTTTGGCTTACCTATTTACCAACTAAGTCAACTTAAAGGTGAAATAGATTTTTCAAGCCAATTGCATGCTTTATAACACAAGTACTTTTTAACTAAGTCACTTCATGTCCATGAGACAACAAGAAGATATAAACTATTATAATCCCACTATACGTTATAAATCATTGATCAACTCAATGACTTCTTGTATATGTCTTAATAAAGAAGACATAACAAGTTAACGTCTTACTTTATATTATAATAAGTCTTGTAACAATTAAAAGACTTCAAATTTATAACTTTACAATAAAGTATAAACATGTATAACTAAAGTAATCATGAACACCATAATTTGGTTTCAATAGTAATTTCAAGTTAATTTATTACTTCATTTATTTATGACATTCCAAGAATACATAAATATTCAAATTTGAAGTAGTTTTGTTAATATTTTGACACATGTTCTAAACAAGGCAATCTTAATCCTTCAAATCATATTGCTATGTGTTGTTTCTTGCACACAATAAAGATTTCTCCCACTTGTGCATGGAACAATCCACATGTAGCAGATAAACAACGCGACACACGTTTGTTTATGTGATCAATATGATTTGTGTCATAGATATTAGTATAGCAAGTAAATGTAGAACTTCACTGTCTAGTAAGGAAACGTACATGACTAACCTTTAAAAAAACATAAGTGTCTACAATTGGAAAGTAATTATCTTGAGACATTAAAAAGATAATCTGGGTTACTACCAAGACAATAAAACTTGTAGCTCCCACTGAATTAGAGAAGATTACAATAATCCCTTATTCAGTAATAAGATTCAATGCTCCCACTAGATTTGACAACATTGTAAGTGTTTCATAACCAGTGAAAACAAATATCTTGCTTTTAACTTTCCTACATCTTTGAAGGCTCATACGTAACAATTACTTAGGCACTCCAAGTGTAACCACTGTGAAAAATCCCTATTTAAATAAACTATCTCTCGGAATATTTATCCTTTTCTACGTGTGAAATTTTTTTTTTATTATTTTGATTGTGAGTATTATCTTATGTGACGGAGATCACATCTCGAATAACCGTGCTTGCAACTGATTTCGTATTCAAGTAAGTAAACATGTTAATCTAAAATATTATGAGATTCTACTTTACGTTATTTCGTTAATATACATTTAAAATTGAACATTCCTTAACTAATAAAAATTTTATAAAACCCTAAACTACCATAATAATAATTATAACAACAAAACCTTAGAAATATTAAAGTACAAATTATCTGATTAACATACAAGTATTTAAAGCATAAAAACCCTAAATCCATAATAACTCCCGATAAAACCCTAATTTCACATAAGTGTTATTTTATGCATACATTTCATAAACCCTAATTTATTTATACAATATTTTTACAAAATAATATATTTACAAGTTATTTAAACTAGTGTACAAGTCATTTATGCACAAAACCATTTATTTACAAAAATCTTATAAAAATCCCTTTTATATTTATTTTCAAGCATAAAATACAAACCATTCATGCATAACTTTTACAAATTATATTTTCTAAACTCCTTAAATGTTTTTACAAGTCTTTAAACCTAAAGTACAAGTACCTAATGCATATACACTAAAAATTTCATTTAACTTAACAAAACTTAACATATAATTTTTATAACTTAATAAATTATAAAAATTACATTTTTCTCATATTCTAAATTATTGTACAACTAAAATAAGTCAAGGTACAAGTCCTTTAAGCATGACATCTAAATAGTAATAAAAATCTTATAAACATTTAAATACTTATTTAAATAACATTCCATGTAACATTTTCACATCATAAATTATAAAAATAATTTATTTATTTATTTAACATATGTACAACTCCATAAACTTAAGGTACAACTCCCTAATGCATAAAATCATAAAAACACAATAATATATATATAAACCTTAATAAAGACATAATATGTAATAATTTCACATACTAATTATTAAAATGAGTTTATCTATTTATAAAATAATTGTACAAATTCTTAAACTCAATGTACAACCCTTTAATGCACAAGATCATAAAAACTCATTTAATTGTATTTAAACCTTAATAAAAATTACATAAAAATTATAGAAAAGTAAGAAATAATTAAAAATACATTTTTCTTATTTTTCTTACATTAGTACAAGTCTTCTTAGCCTAGAGTACAACTACCTAAAGCACAAAAACTATTTTTCTCTATTTATATACAATTCGATTAGGATTAAATTAGGTTTTATAGATTCAAAAATTATTTCTAACTAAGTCTTAAACCTAGGAACCTTAAGTCTACCCAAAACACTAGTTTACAAGTCAACAAAGCCCTAGGTACAACTACCCATAGCACAAGTCGAACCCTAACTAGACTAGTTAAGCCATTTAGTTCAATCCCAACCATAACCTAACTAATCCCTGGAAATATTAAACCCTAAGGAAGCCTCATATGTGGAAATGAAGAGATACACATAGTATTTCTTCTAGAAAGCCATATATGTGTATGAACCATACACTTACACATCACCTACACCCTCCCCCTCCTTTGTGGCGCCACCATAACCACCCACCTCACCTTCTTCAGTCATTAGAACCTCCAGGAATTCCCCAAGACCTTAGCTAGACTCCTCTATAAGTAGAACACACTATAAAACCCTAAAATGACCATAAACCTTCGAACCATATCAAACAGCCTTAAAATTTCACACCACTGATCCCATAAGCCTAGAATAAGTCTAAATAAACCTAGGAAGGCAGTAAGATGGAGGTAGAACCATAGGAGAGCTCGATTCGATCCCTACACCAAAATCTTGCCCTAGTCGACCATATTAAGTAAGGTATACCCATAGCCCTTTTCATTTACTTTTCTATATTTATTTTAAGTCTAAATATACTCTAGAACATGTCCTAATAAGTTTATAATCTCAGAATTAATGAAAACATAATTATACTTATTTTGTTCATATCGAGTAGAAATATAAGAATCATTTCAAAATAAAGATCTAACATACCTAGGATATTAAAAATGGTTTAAGAACACTCTACATATGTTAGAATAACTAATTATAACATAAAAACATGAGGTCTAAAAATCGGATTTGAAGAAAATGGATTTTTCTTTCCTTTTTCACTTCTGTCGAACAGCAGAACAGCTGCTGTTTTCGTCCTTAATTTACCCTAGTAAACGAATCTTAAAAATTCTAGTTTTCGACATGGTTAAATCAGATTAAAAGGGCTACGCATAGGAAAAAGAATCAACGATTTTCGTTGAGAAACGAGGGAGAACGGGGCGTAACAAGTTGGGTGTTTTTCTGTGACGAGTAAAAGTAAAATACGAGTTTCTGTTTTAAATTTTGAATTTGTGGGTTCGATTCTGGCCCCAAGACTTTACAAAAATACTTTTAAAATAATTATAAACATTTTAGAAAAGGTTTAGCAAAAGGTCTCGGCTTGAATCACTAAAAATAAATTGTTTTTGAGATATGGGATGTCGAGTGGAAAGATTTAGAGACATAGGGACTGTTTTTGCCAAAACTCCATAAATTTTCTGTTTTGGACCTAGTTTGTGATCGGGAAATCCCTTAGGGGGTAAAAGTGTCGATTTTGAAAATTTAGGATATAAAGTGTTAATTAACTAAAGTCCGAGGGTAAAAGTTGTCATTTCCACAAAGACTAGGGGTAAATATTGCCAAACTTTAGAACTCGAAGGTTTAAAATAAAAACTATTATAAAACCCTAATTCTTATTTAATATTATTATAATTTCTATTATTATAATATTTATTAATACTATTATTATTATTATTAAGTTTTAATTAAACTTAATATACGTTTTAAATCGTAACTAATTAACGAAGTATCCTTTTAACGAACGGACGAAACCAAATCTTACGAATAAGAAAATATAACAAAATATTACTTTTGAAACTACATATTGGCTCAATTAAGTATTTAATCAACAAACCAAATAACGAAACGAATAATAAATATAATAAGAAGCAATTACTGAGAAACTTGATATAACCAATTCAGGTTGCAAGCCGGAGACGTTTATCAACTGTATTTCATTTGTTTTCCATCCAGATTATTCAGGTGAGTTCATAGTCCCACTTTTCTTATATGTTTTCCAAACTTGTGGGGAGATACATGCTATTAAACCGAACACAAGTATTTTCCTGATTGTTATTGCAATAAGTTAACCGTTGCCTATTTATTTTAAAAGACCCTGTTATCATGCACCATTAATCACCTGCGGGTGAGCGCGAATATAGTGAATAGATCTATTGGCAGTTGACGTCCCATTTGTGTTGCTGGTTAAGTAACCAAATGCATTATATTTGAGTTTAATAAAGAGTTTCAGGCAGACTCCTACCCGGGGCAAGGTTACCTACATTTAATTATGGGGTAATTGTTAACCTGTTAATGCTTTGTGTGTCATGAGGCTTAGTGCAATATTCTGAACTGTGATATAATTGATTTCTCTCATTTGGCTTGTGTTCAAACTGATTATAACTTTAAACGCTATGAATTCACTCAACCTTTGTGTTGACTTTTTAAGCATGTTTATCTCAGGTATTTAGAAGTATGGATATTGGCACGGAGCGGCGGTGGACTTTCTTCTTAAAATAAAAGAGTGTCCACTTTGTTATCATTCAATGAATAATGTAATTTTTATCATGTATTTCTGAACCTCCCTCTGGGACCTATCTTTTGTACTCTGATATTAAATAAAAGAATGATAACAATTTTTATTAAAAACGTCTCTTTTCGAGTCGTTTTCTATTTCCATGACTGTGAACCATGAAGTAGCACCCCAAGCTTATATTCCGCTGCGTAATCCGAAAATGGGGGTGTTACAGATTGGTATCAGAGCTTGTGGTTATAGAGAACCAAATGTTTTCGAACATTGGACTATAACCGGTTTTCACAAAAACTTAACCAAAGTCCTCCGTGCCACGCCGTTACTGAAATGTTATTTGTATGTAAGTTGTTGTTAATTGTTTAAACTGCATAAATGGAATATTTATAACTATAAAGTGGTTACAGAATCCTGATTTCCCTATCCAATTTATTCCACTCCTATCTAGGTTAGGACATCAAGATGAAACCCTACTTAGAGCCTTATCCATTTAGGATCCTTTATAACAAAATTTCGTACTCTTGATATTTTCACCTTTAGATTCCTTCCCAAATGTTATTAATTTCTTATAATAATTCCTTATAATTATTATTTGCAAATTATTACAATACCCTGTCTCCCAAAACCCTTAAAGATAACCAAACCACCTCAAACCTCACTCTAGATAACAGTTCCTTCCCTCAACCTCCAACCATAGACAACCAATCAACTGATAACATAATAAGTGACGGAAACTAGGACCACTATTGAAAACAAGGAACCCAAGTATCCATATTAGAAACACGAAATTCTTAACCTACCACATGCTATGTTAATAAGAGACGTTGCATTAATTGTTTTGGTAAAACAATTAATCAAGTTATTAATATCATGCTATAACCCAACATACCAAGACATACCTAGACTAGGCTATAACCAATAGAAATTCCCTCTAGGATAAATTTCGGAAGAGAGCTTGATGAATAAAGAAAAAGTCACTGAACCTTAGCTTTTATTAGACTGATCTTTAGCAAACAATAAATATACATCCCTGTCAGCCCGATCATCAAACTGAAAAGTTAACTCAAAAGAGTTTCTGGTACCCACTAAATCAGATTTATACCTATCAGCTTCTGTACAATGTCTTGGCCACAAGATATGTTGCATAAAGATGACGCTTGTACTAATTTGTTATATATAACAAAATTAACAAGCTATTTATGACTATATGTGGTCTTGATTTTGTTTTGCTGCGTATGGTATCGGTTGATGTGGACCAGTGATGATCACCTTACCTACACATATGATATTTGGATATGTTATGATTATCATAAGTTTTACCTTGATAATCTAACATGAACAAAACATATGTAAAACGTAGAAAGAATAACCAAACCTACCATAAACCATACCCTAGGAATTAAACAAAATAGCCAAAAGCGAAAACTCAATGAAAGAAAAACCATTACCTTAACTTAAGGATTCCCGACCTAGAAATTAAAATAAGGAATTACTCCTAAGAAAAAGGACTTTAAGACAAAATTTGATGATAGGACAACTCTAAAATCGATAGGAAAACTAAGATTGGTGTAAAGAAAAACGAGAACTCAATAGGAATCCCCACCATATCCTAGAATGACTTTAGAATTTAAACAGAAGATAAATCCCTGTAAGAAATAAATAAATTGAGGTTTAGAAACACTCTAAGTTGTAATCCCTTTCAAATCTTACTTGGGTTACGATGGATGTGACCTAAGTAAAACAGCTACTTTCCTACTATATAAACCCTCATTTTGTAATAAAACTCCATAATAAATTCAGCTTCTATTCCATCTATTCTACCCATAGGTATTTCGTAGCCATCCACTATTATACCATTAGAAATTAGGTTTATTCCTAACCAATCAATAGACGAATCTATCCTGTAGGATTCTTAGACAAACCTTAAGATTTATTTTGGGGATTACCTTAGTATCACCATAGAAACTCTTGACCTACCACCGCAGTATGAATAAAAATCTTCTTAATCTTTTGAAAAACATTTATGAAGTCATTTTATAAAAACAAAACGTTGAACACCATTTAAAACAATTTGCCACCACAACTGAACCAAATATCACATCATTCAGTTCCAATCTGCGTTTAGCTTCATTATCTATTCTATTCCTCCTTACCCCATTCATAGGCGCTACCTACCTAGAACCTAGTATACCTTTAGGAAATTGGTAAAATATTATTTTGAAGAAACAATAGATTATCCCTAACTCATAGGAACTCTAGAAGAACCCTAAGATTTAAATTTGAAGATACTCCATTATTACCATAGGAAAAGCCTTAAACTCATTATTGTAGTATGGACTAAAATTTTCCCATTCTTTTGAAAAATAAATTATGATACTATTTCCTGAAAATACCACGTTGAACACCATCTAAAGCTTTTTGAAAAGAAATAAATACCATACGGCTGAGTCAAAACATCACATCATTTGATCCTCGATTATACATAGCCTGATCAACTATGTATAATTAGGAAGAATCATGTAATGAATTGGACAGTTATTTTCTCAAGACTTTCTACTAATTTTTATTCAACAGCAAAAATATCTAAAACAAAAATCTTTTCATAACCTATCACTTTTGATATAATAAAGTCCACTACTACTACACATTTTCTCTAAAATAGGAAATTCAACAAAAATTGAGGATAGAAAAACCATAGGAATTCACAAACCCAAATTTTATTAGGAATCTTGGAAGATAGTACATAGAAACATAGTTAGCAACCAAAGTGCTAATATTACAAGGATTACATAAGTTTTATTTAAATTGAGGATTACATAGGAAAGACAACAAGAACCATAACCCTAGCGCAAGACTTATTTTTCCCATGACTCATGCACGATAAAGGATGCAATAGTAAGCGGTATGACGAACCATAGGATCAAGCACAAGCCTTCATGATTTTCTTCCGGATTACACACCATATAGGTAACAATCGCAACAACGAAAACAATCGCTATAAGTGTAATAAAATGCGGCATCTTGAGGTTTTTAGAAGAGAATTTGATGGTGAAAGAATGAGGATTAGAAATGAGGTATTTATGGGGAATATGTAACCGTTATTTTTGAATGTTGGAGTTACTATTCACCCACTCAAAAACTTGACCGTTGCATAGTGGTAATTTAGGTGACAAAACATTCAAATTTAATTTATCCAGTAGGAAAAAGACTGACCAAACTACGTTCCCTTAGGTATCAAATAGAAATTCCTAGACAACTCTATTAAGCCAAAACTATAATTAAGGATTTAGCAGTGAAATAATATTTTGAGGGACATAGGACGTAAGAATAAAATAATATCGTATTATTTTATTTTTAACCTGAGGCATTTTAAGCATATCAAACTCCTATCGCAACCTATTCTCAAATTCCCTATGTAAGTTAGAAATCTAGGCTTGACTATTCCTATACTTCGTTTTCCCAATTTCCACACCCAACGTAAACTGAATCTCGGGACGAGATTCCCTTGACGGTGGGTGACTGTAACCATTGTGAAAAATCCCTATTTAAATAAACTATCTCTCGGAATATTTATCCTTTTCTACGTGTGAAATTTTTTTTTTATTATTTTGATTGTGAGTATTATCTTATGTGACGGAGATCACATCTCGAATAACCGTGCTTGCAACTGATTTCGTATTCAAGTAAGTAAACATGTTAATCTAAAATATTATGAGATTCTACTTTACGTTATTTCGTTAATATACATTTAAAATTGAACATTCCTTAACTAATAAAAATTTTATAAAACCCTAAACTACCATAATAATAATTATAACAACAAAACCTTAGAAATATTAAAGTACAAATTATCTGATTAACATACAAGTATTTAAAGCATAAAAACCCTAAATCCATAATAACTCCCGATAAAACCCTAATTTCACATAAGTGTTATTTTATGCATACATTTCATAAACCCTAATTTATTTATACAATATTTTTACAAAATAATATATTTACAAGTTATTTAAACTAGTGTACAAGTCATTTATGCACAAAACCATTTATTTACAAAAATCTTATAAAAATCCCTTTTATATTTATTTTCAAGCATAAAATACAAACCATTCATGCATAACTTTTACAAATTATATTTTCTAAACTCCTTAAATGTTTTTACAAGTCTTTAAACCTAAAGTACAAGTACCTAATGCATATACACTAAAAATTTCATTTAACTTAACAAAACTTAACATATAATTTTTATAACTTAATAAATTATAAAAATTACATTTTTCTCATATTCTAAATTATTGTACAACTAAAATAAGTCAAGGTACAAGTCCTTTAAGCATGACATCTAAATAGTAATAAAAATCTTATAAACATTTAAATACTTATTTAAATAACATTCCATGTAACATTTTCACATCATAAATTATAAAAATAATTTATTTATTTATTTAACATATGTACAACTCCATAAACTTAAGGTACAACTCCCTAATGCATAAAATCATAAAAACACAATAATATATATATAAACCTTAATAAAGACATAATATGTAATAATTTCACATACTAATTATTAAAATGAGTTTATCTATTTATAAAATAAGTGTACAAATTCTTAAACTCAATGTACAACCCTTTAATGCACAAGATCATAAAAACTCATTTAATTGTATTTAAACCTTAATAAAAATTACATAAAAATTATAGAAAAGTAAGAAATAATTAAAAATACATTTTTCTTATTTTTCTTACATTAGTACAAGTCTTCTTAGCCTAGAGTACAACTACCTAAAGCACAAAAACTATTTTTCTCTATTTATATACAATTCGATTAGGATTAAATTAGGTTTTATAGATTCAAAAATTATTTCTAACTAAGTCTTAAACCTAGGAACCTTAAGTCTACCCAAAACACTAGTTTACAAGTCAACAAAGCCCTAGGTACAACTACCCATAGCACAAGTCGAACCCTAACTAGACTAGTTAAGCCATTTAGTTCAATCCCAACCATAACCTAACTAATCCCTGGAAATATTAAACCCTAAGGAAGCCTCATATGTGGAAATGAAGAGATACACATAGTATTTCTTCTAGAAAGCCATATATGTGTATGAACCATACACTTACACATCACCTACACCCTCCCCCTCCTTTGTGGCGCCACCATAACCACCCACCTCACCTTCTTCAGTCATTAGAACCTCCAGGAATTCCCCAAGACCTTAGCTAGACTCCTCTATAAGTAGAACACACTATAAAACCCTAAAATGACCATAAACCTTCGAACCATATCAAACAGCCTTAAAATTTCACACCACTGATCCCATAAGCCTAGAATAAGTCTAAATAAACCTAGGAAGGCAGTAAGATGGAGGTAGAACCATAGGAGAGCTCGATTCGATCCCTACACCAAAATCTTGCCCTAGTCGACCATATTAAGTAAGGTATACCCATAGCCCTTTTCATTTACTTTTCTATATTTATTTTAAGTCTAAATATACTCTAGAACATGTCCTAATAAGTTTATAATCTCAGAATTAATGAAAACATAATTATACTTATTTTGTTCATATCGAGTAGAAATATAAGAATCATTTCAAAATAAAGATCTAACATACCTAGGATATTAAAAATGGTTTAAGAACACTCTACATATGTTAGAATAACTAATTATAACATAAAAACATGAGGTCTAAAAATCGGATTTGAAGAAAATGGATTTTTCTTTCCTTTTTCACTTCTGTCGAACAGCAGAACAGCTGTTGTTTTCGTCCTTAATTTACCCTAGTAAACGAATCTTAAAAATTCTAGTTTTCGACATGGTTAAAGTAGATTAAAAGGGCTACGCATAGGAAAAAGAATCAACGATTTTCGTTGAGAAACGAGGGAGAACGGGGCGTAACAAGTTGGGTGTTTTTCTGTGACGAGTAAAAGTAAAATACGAGTTTCTGTTTTAAATTTTGAATTTGTGGGTTCGATTCTGGCCCCAAGACTTTACAAAAATACTTTTAAAATAATTATAAACATTTTAGAAAAGGTTTAGCAAAAGGTCTCGGCTTGAATCACTAAAAATAAATTGTTTTTGAGATATGGGATGTCGAGTGGAAAGATTTAGAGACATAGGGACTGTTTTTGCCAAAACTCCATAAATTTTCTGTTTTGGACCTAGTTTGTGATCGGGAAATCCCTTAGGGGGTAAAAGTGTCGATTTTGAAAATTTAGGATATAAAGTGTTAATTAACTAAAGTCCGAGGGTAAAAGTTGTCATTTCCACAAAGACTAGGGGTAAATATTGCCAAACTTTAGAACTCGAAGGTTTAAAATAAAAACTATTATAAAACCCTAATTCTTATTTAATATTATTATAATTTCTATTATTATAATATTTATTAATACTATTATTATTATTATTAAGTTTTAATTAAACTTAATATACGTTTTAAATCGTAACTAATTAACGAAGTATCCTTTTAACGAACGGACGAAACCAAATCTTACGAATAAGAAAATATAACAAAATATTACTTTTGAAACTACATATTGGCTCAATTAAGTATTTAATCAACAAACCAAATAACGAAACGAATAATAAATATAATAAGAAGCAATTACTGAGAAACTTGATATAACCAATTCAGGTTGCAAGCCGGAGACGTTTATCAACTGTATTTCATTTGTTTTCCATCCAGATTGTTCAGGTGAGTTCATAGTCCCACTTTTCTTATATGTTTTCCAAACTTGTGGGGAGATACATGCTATTAAACCGAACACAAGTATTTTCCTGATTGTTATTGCAATAAGTTAACCGTTGCCTATTTATTTTAAAAGACCCTGTTATCATGCACCATTAATCACCTGCGGGTGAGCGCGAATATAGTGAATAGATCTATTGGCAGTTGACGTCCCATTTGTGTTGCTGGTTAAGTAACCAAATGCATTATATTTGAGTTTAATAAAGAGTTTCAGGCAGACTCCTACCCGGGGCAAGGTTACCTACATTTAATTATGGGGTAATTGTTAACCTGTTAATGCTTTGTGTGTCATGAGGCTTAGTGCAATATTCTGAACTGTGATATAATTGATTTCTCTCATTTGGCTTGTGTTCAAACTGATTATAACTTTAAACGCTATGAATTCACTCAACCTTTGTGTTGACTTTTTAAGCATGTTTATCTCAGGTATTTAGAAGTATGGATATTGGCACGGAGCGGCGGTGGACTTTCTTCTTAAAATAAAAGAGTGTCCACTTTGTTATCATTCAATGAATAATGTAATTTTTATCATGTATTTCTGAACCTCCCTCTGGGACCTATCTTTTATACTCTGATATTAAATAAAAGAATGATAACAATTTTTATTAAAAACGTCTCTTTTCGAGTCGTTTTCTATTTCCATGACTGTGAACCATGAAGTAGCACCCCAAGCTTATATTCCGCTGCGTAATCCGAAAATGGGGGTGTTACACCAAGAGTATATTCTACTATGTAGATAATGGACTATCCATCAATACAATTAACTTGAAACTTAGGAATGCAATTTCTTCCTTTAATAGGTCTATCATCCCCACAATGGTATGTAGTACCTCTAAAGGGTTAAAGGAACAACAACTAGATAAAATATCATAGTTTGCCTTTATTACCTTTTGCGGTAAGCAGTCTAGCTTCTAATTTAATAGCTCATAATTTTCCAGTTAACCAAATGTCATATTTGTTACAAAAGAATTTAATCGCCGAATGAGGGTGATGAAATTTTTATGGAAAATAAAAATGTGCAATTCTCTTAACCATTAAAGCGTGCTATGAGTTATATTAGAATTTAGACAATTCTAATGTTCCTATTATACCTTTCTCATTCATGAAAGGGAATAGGATTGAGTCTCACTCTTCTCTCATAGAAAGGAGACTAAGTTTGTTCTTTTAGTAAAGTTGACTCTAGCCAAAAACCCCTATGGTTGTAGATCAATTTACCAATAAAAGAATAACCCATGTTTACGGTTTAATATTGCATTAATACATTTAAAAGAATTTACAAAATTCAATTTTAGTATTTTTGATAATAAATCTTTAAGAAAATTAAATACCCATTGGTTAATATTCATATTGTAAAACCCGAAAATTTAAAACATGCTAAAATTACCAAATTACCCCCGTAACGTTAAAAATGAATTAAAGCATTATAAAAGTCCCGAATTAATCCCGAATCTCTGGAAACGAACTACAAATCAAGTGTAATAATTATGAAGCATGCTCCTAATATTTTTACAAGTCCAAAAATGTATTATTTACACAAAAATATGTTATGCCGATTTATTATAATACAAACTATATTTAAATTATTTAAAATGCATTTTAATTTACAAAATAAATTCAAATTAAATCCTAAACTTGGTAAACTAAATTTCCAGCTTTTGATACCGAAAATTTTGCTCATTAACCTCCTTATGACTCGGCAATTTACCCAATATAACTATCCCATTTACTTATTTTGATTTACCCTAATTTTATATAGCCGACAATCACAAACCCTCCCCCATAATTCATACGTATTCTCCCAAAGCCAAGAACGATTTTTTTGGAGTTCATCACACTACTAAGAAGCTTGGAAAAATAGCAAATCGATTTTTGGAGGCCTAGATCAAGAACTATCGAATTTCTTTCTTTTATACGTTCGAAAGGTAATCAATTCCTAAATAATTCATCCGATCATTTTAAAATTCGTTCTCAATTTTTCCTGAGTTCCTCACCTTTGTTATGATCTGCTAAAAATGGTTCCAAGGTTTTTGGATCGCGTTTGTGCTCGTGGAGGATTTTTGATGTCGTTTTGGCCATACCGAGAAACACAAATTCATTCCGATCAATCCGCTCGACCATAAATCCATCTGGTATTTTTCTGTAGTCCTAATGATCTTATAGAACACGTATAAAATGATAAACATGATTCATGCACGTTAGATTGGGCGTTTGCGAATTAACGAACCATAAACCCTAAAATATACAAAACGGGTTAATATAATTGATACGAAATTTCTGGGCTGCATGGATAATTTTCGTGGCATCCATATGAATCATATAACATCATAAAATTATGATCTTGATTTTTTTTATAGCTTAAAATCGCGTTTTTGGAATTTATTGATCTACCGGGTTTTTGCGTAAATAAGGAAACAAGGACCAAAAATACCTAACGATCGAATTAGGGTTCATGATTGATAAGATCTGAATATAAATGAATAAAAATGATGTTGGAATGATTACATAATGATTGGGATCGATTAGGGTTTTGTTTTGTTAAAGATTTGTGTTTAACGATTTGATAATTAAATATAAAGGGGGTGTTTTGTCAATATTAAAACTCGTGGACTATTTTTGTCATGTTCTATAGATCAAGTATGACCTGTAAAAATTATAAAACGAAGGGCCTATATGTAAAATTAACGAGATAATGAATTTAGTTGTAATTGTTGGATCGAAATGGAAATTAAATAAAGAGAGGGACTAAATATGTAATTTCTGGAAACTTAGGGTTGATTTGAGTAATAAATTATATTCAGGGGGTTATGTGCTATTTTAGTAATTTAATGGCTTAATATGTAATTATTAAGAATTAAAGGTTGAAAAGGTAAATTAAATGGCTTAATATGTAACTTTGATAACTTGAGGGACTTGATGTGTAAATTATGAATATTTAAGGGTACATTCGTATAACATGTTAAAATAAGTACTCATTGTGTAAATTTGATAAATTAAGGGTTTGATGTGTAATCATGGATATTAAAAGGTTTAAAGTGTAACTTATGTAATAAAAGGGTGTAAAGTGTAAATTGTGAAAACCTAAGGACTAAAGGTGTAAATCTGATCAAATATACCTTATTTCCATTTAATAATAATTTAACTAAGTTATGCTACCCAATATTACTAATTATGGAAACTTACTAAATAAGGAAACTTTCTAAAAATAGAAACCTGCTAAAAATAGAAAGTTACTTAATATGGAAAGTGGGATCAATAGTAATTCTGTCTTTACTCCTCTAGGTGTGAAGAAGGAGTGATTGGGTGTTTGTCATTGATTTTTCTGTGATACTGCTATTTGGGTAATAAGGTACAGATATTCTGCCCTTCTTTAGTAAGGTGCCTTCGTCTCATCTCTGATTTCTGATTCACTGCCATGTTCTTTGACTCTGTGAAACTTACTTGTTCTTGCATGATATTGTGAACCCTTGACATGAACCTACTGATATTGAACCTTTCTGATATTGAACCTACTGTCTTTGACCCTCTGTTATTGAACCTCTGATATGAACCTCTGATTATGAACTTTGATATTCTGAAATGGAAATTGACTTATGAAACTAAATTAAATACTGGATACATGATACTTGACCTTGACCCACAGTCTGATACTACGAGCCATAACTAGTCATGAGGGTTTCATGTCCATGTCATTGATGCACCGATGGCATGACTCTAGGGCAGGAGAGTGATGACCTGTTCCGTCCCTTTTCTGTATTTTATTTGGTGTGTTGGGAGGTTTATGGCCACCAGGGGCGTATGGATGCATCCTAGAACTGTTCTGGTTACTGATTACTGATTACTGATTACTGATTTCTGGTGACTGATGGTGTGTGCGATACACGTCTTTCACACTCTGGGAGCTAGCTACTCCATTATCTGATGTCTGGGATTAGTGCGAGGACTTCTCTCTGCATGATTATACTGATTTCTGTTACTGATTACTGATACTGGGCTCGTAGAGGATTTCTGTTTTCATGCACCTTATAGACTTATGACCTTTACCTTTCATTACTGATACCCTAAACATGACACTGGACTTGATATGTTTTGGGCTTGGAATGGGATTTCTGTCTACCTGCATCATTATCCATTGTACTGTTCCTTACTTTCTGATATCTCTGCATAACTTTCATATTCTTTCCTAACTATTGTTATATCATGTTCGGTTTCTTTCATTTCCCTATTCCATTATTACTGTTTGTTACCGTTATATTTGTTCACTGAGCTCGTGTAGCTCAGCCGCGTTTCTTTTCCCGCGGCAGGTTTTAGTTGGAAGCTGGGTATGAGTGGAGAGTACTTTGGATTTAGAAGACCTTGATAGCCATCTGGATTAGAATTGATTAGAAGCTATATTGTTTTAGAGTTAGTATTTATCGGAAGTTTCATTTGTAACCTTGTAATTTCAGTATTCCAATTGTTACCTTTGATCTTTCTTGTATTACTATAGATGTATGCTTTGGTTGATCTGATATGAAACCATTATCGTGATATCTTAACCCTTACCGGGTTGGGGTGTTACACATATAAACCATAGAATTTCCTAAAAGCTAGGATCCTAATTGGCATAGTACCTTTACATCAGTTGATCTGCTAGTAATGATAGTATTCAACAAAGTAATTGTCGAACAATAATTGGCAAACAATTTCCAATTCCTAGATCTTAATGAAATTTACATTGCCAAACACTATTCCAATGTAAGCATATTTTATTCCCATCTTATGCCTTGAGTCCAAGCTCTCACTTACAACTCAATTAAGTCGTCTAGTTTAAAGAACTACAAATTAACATAGTTCCATTACATCAGTTGATCTGCTAGTAATGAATGTATGAATTTACCTTTCCATTGCAATCTAGTCCAAGCTCTCACATGACGTAAATCACAACTTCAAGTGTTCTTTTAATTAGATAGCATTAACTTAATTTTAAGGGTACTAGTTTTGATGTTTATAACCAAAGTATGTACGAAGAAGCATGCACACATCTTCGTATCATAAGTTTTTCAAAACCTGTTTTATTTACCAATTTAAGCTAAAATTAAATCAACAAAGTTTTAATTGAGGTATTGGGTTCACCAATCAAAGAATTGCCTACAATTATCGCCCACTATATCCTATTACTGCATGAATCAAAAGACCAAAGTTATTCGGATAATTACCACAAAGTGGCACGTGAAATTTAGGTCAATTCACCCTTAAGATGATTTTGTACATAAAAATAGTCGTACTTGGTAGCTCCAATTTGACGCACAAAGGAGCGGAGAGACAAACGTCAGCACAAGTGCCAATTAAAAACGCGTCTCTTTTGGTTTGACAATTTAATGTCAATCCTCCTTAAACCCTTCTTATAGTTTGTCAAAACTGGGTGAGCCGTTCTTACTATTGGTACAAAACCTCATCACTCAATTAAAAGTTTATGACTTTAAGTCTTAAAAACATGTTATAAATTATAACCTTGCTAGTCTCGCCTAGGAGCAAATTACCGTGCGAAGCGAACCACTATCGGCACATAAGACTTTGCAAGATTCGTTATTTATCACATCAAGTTTCACCATTATTTAGTCTATTTATTTTCTATTCAAAAATTACCCTTTTTTTTGCTTACAACGTGTCATACAATTAAATAAAAAACAAGTAATAATAAAAATAAACAACTAAATAACGCACATAACTTAACAATTAATTTATGTAAACAAATAGCCACATGCAAACTTTACTTGATAAAACATATTAATAATCATTCTATGTTTAATTATGCATATATTTAACTAAGACTATCACTTACAAAATTAAGTGAGCCACATGCATCGACGTATCGATTGCGTTAGTCATAGCAAATATATACCATATTGCACATAATAGATTCATTAATATTTAATTGAGGTCTTCCTAAATTTAGATCTATCAAAATTACATTTGATAAAATAATTTAACAATTAATCAATCATAATCCATGACAACACATGCATGTTTCATCATGGATTAACACAAGTCACAAGATACGCAACTAAACACATAAGCATGTTACAATTAGGGTTTCAAAACAACAAAATATTTTTTTTAATATAAAATTTGGGCATCGCCCCCCCCCCCTCCCCTAAAAAAATTAGGGTTTTGGTTTTTTAAACCCTAAAAATCGACTAACATACAAACACAATCCAAGATTCGTTTTTTTATGTGTTTCGGTAATTAATTACATGTTAAAACGGCTCGTGATGCCACTGTTAGAATTTTAATAACATGACAAGTTCAAAAATTAAACACATAACCATCATACACATGCGAAAGCGTAGGATCAATTTAACACATAAAGAATTAACCAAATTTAAATGTAAACGTATCTTTTGATTCTAGCCAAACAAGAATCAATTCTTCAATTCATTCACCAAGAACCCTAATTAGGGTTTATAATTGGATTAACGAATTACCCCTTACTGTTTTGTAATTCAATCCAAGATATTAACTATAGTGAGTTAATACCACGTTCTTGTACACACGTACTATTAGCGATTCGATGTGAATGCTAGTTCTTGAATCACAAAAAAGCATACAACAAACAAGGTTTTGCTTTGTATAAAATAAAATGGGTCGAACCCTTTTATTTATTAAAACTAACACCGTGTGTTATTGTTACTATCTTAAACACAATTCGAATACCAAAGTGGTATACGTTCGAATGTGTACAAAAGAGAAAGCAGAACCAAAAACTAACAAGAATAAATAATCCTTATTATATATAAGCTTGATACTTTTGACAAAGTCAAACCAATCAGTATCTAGCTTTCTGCCGAATTAGACAAAGGAAAAGAAATCAGTATTTAGTACGTAGGGATTTTGCTTATGTCGTGTGTCTCTCTTCATAAGAAGAGCTAACGAGGGGTTTATATATACTCCAAACTTGCTTTCCAAATTTGAGTCCAACACGTCCTCAAGTTCCAAAACTCGACACTCAACCCTCTCCTTTTCCTTGTTCAACCAGTCGCAACCAACACCCTAAGGGTTTGGTTTTCGTACTAATAAGTCCCTCATGTATTAGTTACTTTATTTGTGATTTAATAATTAAATATAACTATTTATATATTAATTATTTAACATTGATTCTCATACGTAAAGTGTGTAATCCTCTAGTCTCGAGTTCGATCCTAACACACAACTACTAAATTATGTCCACAAAACTAACAACATGTTTAAACATACTCCTACATGATCGGTCTAATAAATCCATAAAAATTGAGCCCTAAATTTTGTAGGTCGTGAACCCTAATTTGATTAAACATGAGTGAATCTAATCTCAATACAAATTATTCATACATACAAGTTTTATTTACGTATTCCCGTCTAAGTTTATGTGTTTATAAGATGTACAGTATTTAATGATAAAAGTCCACGAAAGTAAGAAAGTATGATAATACAAGTGTTGCAAGAAAGAAAGGTAGTCTCATTATCATCTTATCTAAAAAGATACTTCAATTCATCAAAAAAATATAGCTGGAGAGCGAAAATAAGACCATGCTTGTACAATCAGCAAAGCTTTGGGGGGATGCACTTAAAAAAAACTAGGTCCCCTCTCATGTGAATTCACACATCCACTTGCTTTCACCTTATTCATATCTCTCTACACACACATAAACATACATGTACGTATATGTACATGTTGTATATATATATGCATGTACATGTTGCATTATCCAACAATATTTATAATGCAACTTGTATATACTAATATCTTTTTTTACAACAAGTCGCCATGAATCTTCCTGGTTCCTCACCATCTCTAAGTTGACCCACCTTACCAACATTTCTTCCGTATATTTTACGTATATCAACATACATACATATACATATACACCACAAGTAAAACAAACAACATTTTACAGATAAAGCACTTCATATTATATTATATTGAGTAAATTACACTGTTTGTCCTTGTGGTTTGCGTTGACCACAACCTTTAGTGCTTTGACCAAAAAAATTGTACCGTTCGACCTTAAATGGCAAACGTTATGCGCCGTTTGTCCCTCCCTATAACGGAGCCCACTAACGTTCGTTAACTCTTGTTAACTTGTTTTCCCATGAGGGTATACTCGTCATTTCACAACCATAAGGACGAACGGTGTAATTTACTCTTTTTGTCAATTTTTATACGTTTTCATCAATTTTTTACGATTTCGTCTGTTTTTCTTACGTTTTCATACATTTGTATCCGTCCTCATCCGTTTTTATACGTTTTCGTCCGTTTTTGTACGTTTTCATGTTTTTATACGTTTTCGTCTGTTTTTTATATGTTTTCGTCCGTTTTTATACGTTTTTCTTGCTATTTTTTTCCGTTTTTATCTTTTTTAATACGTTTCATACGATTTTAACAGTTTTTATACGCTTTCATCTGTTTTTATCCGTTTTTATATGTTTTCGTTCGTTTTAATACGTTTTCATCCATTTTTCTACGTTTGCGTCCGTTTTTATAGGATTTCGTCTGTTTTTATATGTCTTCTTACGTTTTTATCTATTTTAATACGTTTTCTTCCGCTTTCATGCATTTTTAAGCATTCTTATACGTTTTTGTCCTTTTATATACGTTTTCATCCATTTTTTTACGCTTTCGTTCGTTTTATACGTCTTTATCCGTTTTCATACATATTTATATGTTTTCATCCTTTTTTATACGAATAAAAACAAATGAAAGAGGGTAAAAGCGTATGAAAACATATAAAAATGGACAAAAACGTATAAATATGGTTAAAAACGTGTGAGAATATAAGAAAACGTATTAAAACAGATAAAAACTTAATAAAACCATATAAAAATGGACGAAAACCTATAAAAACGGATGAAAACATATAAAACCAGACACAAACGTATAAATATGGTTAAAAACGTATGAAAACGGAAGAAAAAAATATTAAAACAGATAAAGACAGATAAAAACGTATAAAAACGGACAAAAACCTATGAAAATGGACGAAAGCGTATAAAAACCGGATAAAAACGGACGAAAGCGTATAAAAACGTATAAAAAGGGACAAAAACGTATAAATATGGTTAAAAACGTATTAAAACAGAATAAAACGTATTAAAACAGAAAAAAACGTAATAAAAACGAAAGAAAACCTATAAAAATGGACGAGAACGTATAAAAATGACGAAAACCTATAAAAATGGATGAAAACGTACAAAAATGGACGAAAACGTATAAAAGCGGATGAAAACGTAAGAAAACGTATTAAAACAGGTAAAAACGGACGAAAACGTATAAAAACGTATAAAACTGACAAAAGCGTATAAAAACGGGTGAAAACGTATAAAAATGGACAAAAACGTATAAATATTGTTAAAAACGTATGAAAACGAAAGAAAACGTATTAAAACAGATAAAAATTAATAAAAACGTAACAAAAACGGATGAGAACCTATAAAAGCGGACGAAAATGTATAAAAACGGATGAAAACGTATAAAAACGGATGAAAACCTACAAAAACAGATAAAATGTATTAAAACGTAAGAAAAACGGACGAAAACGTAAAAAATTTGATGAAAACGTTTAAAAATTGACAAAAAGAGTAAATTACATCGTTCGTCCTTACACCGTTCGTCCTTATGGTTGCGAAATGACGAATATACCCTCATCAGAAAACAAGTTAACAAGAGTTAACGAGCGTTAGTGGGCTCTGTTAGAGGGATGGACAAACGGCGCATAACATTTGCCACTTAAAATCGAACGGTGCAATTTTTTTAATCAAATGACTAACGGTTACGGTCAACACAAACCACAATAACGAACGGTGTAATTTACTCTATTATATTTATGCACCATACACTATAACCATTGCAAATGTTCCTATATATACTCCCTCTATATACTCCACATTTCTCAAACACCCGTTCCATATATTTGATATATTTCCACTCTCTCTATCTAAAAGAACCGTTGTTTTCTCTCTCTAAAATTCTCTCTCTAACTATTTACAATGGAAGGAAGTTCTACAGATGATCAAAGCACAACAACCGAAACAACTTCAACGGTGGTTGCACCGGTGACTACACCGCAATTGATCGGAAGTGGTGGCAGCATGGTTCTTGACATGGAAGGTGGTTTAGAAGCTGAGTCACGTAAGCTTCCATCCTCAAAGTTTAAAGGGGTGGTCCCACAACCTAATGGTCGTTGGGGTGCTCAGATCTATGAGAAACACCAACGTGTGTGGCTTGGTACTTTTAATGAAGAGCACGAGGCCGCGAAAGCGTATGATACTGCCGTACAACGCTTTCGCGGCCGCGATGCTGTTACTAACTTTAAACAGCTTTCACTCGATAATGAAGAAGCTAGCTTAGAAGCAAGTTTCTTAAACTCTCATTCGAAAGCTGAGATTGTTGATATGTTGAGAAAACATACGTACAATGATGAGTTTGAGCAAAGTAAAAGAAGTTGTAGCTTGAAAACAAGTCCTTTTAGCGACGGTTTTAGATCTGGTCACCAGTTGGTTAATGCTAGAGAACAGTTGTTTGAGAAAACTGTTACTCCTAGCGACGTTGGGAAACTGAACAGGTTGGTTATACCTAAGCAACATGCTGAGAAACATTTTCCGTTGCAAAGTGGAAGTACTTCAAAAGGTGTACTTTTACATTTTGAAGATGTCGGTATGAAAGTGTGGCGTTTTCGTTACTCATATTGGAATAGTAGCCAAAGTTATGTTTTAACTAAAGGGTGGAGTAGATTTGTGAAGGAAAAGAATTTGAAAGCTGGTGACATTGTGAGTTTTCAAAGATCAACCGGTCCAGATAAGCAGCTTTACATCGATTTCAAGACGAAAGCCGCTTCCGGTACCACTAATCTGATACCGGTTGGACTGGCTCAACCAGTTCAACCGGTACAGATGTTTAGGTTATTTGGAGTTGATATATTTAGTGCTAGTAATGGGAAAAGGAGTAACATAGAATTGGAGTTGTTGGGGCTAGGGAATTGTAAGAAACAAAGAATGATTGACCCTTTGTGAGAATTTTTTGTTTCTTCAAGGGGTTGTTTGGAAATATGTTTTGGATTACTTTTTTTTAGAGATGATGATGGGATGAAGCTGGAAAGTGGTGGGAAGGGAATAGAGAAGGGTGCAAGTTGCAAAAGTTTGTATATTTGTTTTTTAGAAATTTAAAGATAATTGAGCAAAGCTCAATGTAGGTATCAAGTTGAACAGTTGTAAAAAACCAAGAAAATAGAAACTTTTTGTTTTCCGAAATTCATGTCTTTTCAGTTCTGTCTTTCATAATCTTTCATGTCAGAAAATGATCTCATTTACATCAAATTATATTCGTTACATTAGTTGTAGTATACGTTATCAACAATATTGTTACCGTTAAGTCTTTTCAATGGTACTATATTTAAGACATGAAATAGTCATGTACATGTGATATACTCTCTGAACTTTCTCCATTCTTGAATTCCAAAATGATTATCCCATCAACATAAACAAATCTTAAGAAAAAACATAATTATCACAACTTATATTTATTGCTCGATAACAGTTTCACGTTTAACCAATTGTTAAAACTTTGAGAATTATTGTAATTTAAGTTTTGGTTCCAAGTCTGAGACATGAAATAGTCATGTACATGTGATATAATGAAAAAAAAATCACTATTAAGGTATCTTTCTAGTTTTGGTTGAAATTTTTTTTGTAGTATTTATCTTGTTTGAGCATATCTCCTGTTCAAATATCTGCTTATGTTTCATGACAAGTCCTACACACTAGCTCAGACACAGTGGTTGTACAAACACAGTACAGGTATTCCTTTGCTATGGCCGGCCAACTTTCAACACATAATAGATGGAGCAAAATATTTCACCTTTTGTGTAAAGATACTATAGCTTTACCTTATTTGGAATAAAAAGTTGTGTGGTTGATATAGTTTCTATAAAAAAAATTGTTCTTTTGAAACATATCTTAAAATTTGTAACCTAGCCTTTAGCTTAAAATCTAAAACGGATTTAAACAAGTTTGAATTCATTTGTAACTTGCATATTGTTTAGGTGTAGCACAAGCTTCAACTATATCCTACGGCAGATTACAATTCTTATGACAGATTTGTTACTCGTATTTTGATATTAGGGTTTTACATTCCACATACTTTCTGCTATACTATATGTTTAGTGAAATAGTATCATACTCGATATACTGTTAAGTTATCTTGTAATATTGAATTAATGGTATAGTGAGATGTTTAAAGAAGGTAAACAGGTTATATAGGTAAGGTAATAGTTTAGACTAATATAGACTAAAGTGAAAGGATATATTTTGCCAAATGAAGCTAAAGGACATGGACACACAAGCAAATCAGATATGATATGATGCTCTCAATCTAGGGTACATGAGATATTTGAATAGTTCTTGGTCTCAAAAGCAAAAAGATCATATTCTATATCCAGAAAGATTTTAAACATAATCCTATTCTACTTAAGTAGCAATTACCCTTACATGCAATGAATCTGTGGATATAGCTTCTTTCATAAGATTCAAGAAATCCTACTCGGTAAACTAACATATCCTTGATAATACAAAATCAAACACACATGTAACACACGTTTATCTCAAAATTAATGTTTCCAGCAACACGAAAACGTACAAGCTTTATTAGCTACAACCGACTTTAGGGCAGGTTTATCGTACTCTTATTGTGATTAAATATGAGAGTATGATGAAATGCTTAAGCTAGCCATGCCATCTTGGAAAAACACATGTTAATCTTGAAATTATTTATCTAATAATAGCCAAGTAGCCTAATTATTGTTGTGGAACCTTAATGTTCTTCAATGGCTTGTTCCTGGCAAACAGAAAACTGCTGGCTTGCTGAGATTTTAATATTCTTAAAGTCTACAAGATATTACATAAATTTATGGATCCTATTATAAGTATTATTTATTGGAAGTGAAATCAAGAAAGATTATATAATCACCATATCTCCACATGAAAATTGTAATGATGGGTTCATATATTATGATACATAGAATTGGATGCTCATGACAGATGCATGTACTGATGATAACTTACAACAAGAGGAAAATGGAAGGAACATAGAGAATCTTGTACCAGTTCTACAGCAAATAAAAAAACAAAAACGTGATAATAGTTTATAATTTATTATAGACTTTATATACAGTTACACATTGGAATAATATATCTTTTTAATAAAGCAAAGACTTATATCCTCATAATAACAACAAATATCATTTTTTGTTTGCTTTATTACCAGCTAGCCATCGTACAATAATGATAAATTATTTATATAGAAAAAAGGCTTAATACAAGCTATTTCATTTTGTTTTATTTTTAACACTTATTAGTTGACACAATCACAAAATTTGTTGTTTGCAAGTGAATTTTCTAAAAAATTGTGTCATGTCATTATCATTCTTTTCTTGCTTTATTTTCCACAAAGAATAAGATTAGGTTTTTTGAAAAAAAAAATAAGATCAGTTGACTTCATAAATATACATATATCTATAGCTTCCCTATCTTTAAAAGCATTGGGTGTAGTAGCGATGCACCCTCGCTAAGCCAATGTGTACCTTGTCAAAACACTCGCTAAGCCAAGTACCTCGCCAATTTTTTGGTGCTGGCCAGATGAGAGAGTTTGTAATTTAAATAGTTTTTTTTAATTTATAAAGTGTGTGTTGAATGAGGAAGACGATATTTAAAAAAAAAAAAAAAAAAAAAAAAAAAAAATCATTTTAGATTGTTGTACTTTAAATTTTAGTCCCTTTATAATTTTGATAGTTTGTAATTGTTTTTAGTAATTATTTGTAAAGTTATTAGAAAGTTATTAATTATTTTATTTTTTGTACTTTCAGGTAATTTATATTTTTATTTTAATGAATAAAAAAATTGATTGGTTTGAAAAATATGAAAAGAAAAATAAAATCATAGGACTTAAAAATAAGGTTTTAACTTGTTTTACTAGAGAGAGTGTTTTTAGATGTGAGAGTAAAAGTTAAATGAAAAGAGGCAAAACCTGAGATGTAGTTGAGGTAACAATTTAACATAAGCTATTGCACCTCCTCAATTACGAGTAATAACATTTATGGGCTAATTTTATCCTGACACCCCCTATAAAGGGTGTTTGCAATTATTGAATGTATCAAACTGTTGTACTGTCTATTTTACGGTTTATAAATTTGACTAATATAATGTAGGTCTCACAAAGTTAGGATGATAGGATAACACAACCCAATATTAACATCTTCCATCCATTTTAAAATTTAGAGCAAAATGATAGATGGGTGTTATCACATTATTAGTTAACAACATTGTATGACTAGTCAGCATCCAATGACATTTCTTCCTTTACTGTATGCTATAACTAGGTTTCCTAAATAGGTAGGTCTAAACATAATTACACTTTGCTACCTTTTATATATTGTATTTACATTTTGCCCCTCGCCTGGCGGTTGAATGGGCAGCTGCATCCACTTGTTCTTTCACAAACCCTAGTGGCAAATAGTAAAATATTCATATATAGAATTGTCCAAACCATCAAAGGGGGCGAGTCATTTTCGGGACACTGTTAGTATTTAAATAGGAATATTAAACCTTAGGACACATGCTTAATCAAGAAACAACTACTACTTTATAAGATTAGTTTATATGATGGTGACTTTGTCAAAGCAATATTAAGATTCTAGAATCATATAGTAGTACACTTATGTACTACCACTTTGGTTAATTAGTTCTTTATATTTTAAGCACAATGGTATAATACGGAGTAGTTAAATAATGTAAAATATAAAAAGTGCAATGTGCTACATTATGATAAAATTAGTCCATCTAATTACCTCATATGTTAAAGGATGTATCGCTGACTTTAAAACTCGAGTCTTTTTAGAGACTAAAAGGAGGATAATTAACCACAGATTTAACAAATTTCCCATCAAAAGAGTAAAGACAGGTAATAAGTTGGACTTTTCATTTTTCAAAAGTCAAGGAATTTAGCTAATGTTGACAAAATAACAGTCAAATCTGGCAAATTCAAATTATTTTTTCACCATTTTTTCTTCTTAAATTCCAAAAAGCTGGCAATTTGCCAACTTTCCTTATTTTTTTTGCTTTAAGAAGGACGTTTGAGGTGTGTACGACTTTGGATCACAAAATAGATCTTAATTAACACACAATTTGATATATTTAGTTAACTACAGTGGTCAATTAACAATTACAACTGGATAGGGTAGTTGAGTGTGATCGTATCTGTCACTTTAAAAACGGATTAGTTTTTTGTTACCGACACCTGAACACCTTTTGAGTTCAGAGTTCGCCACTTTTTTCCCTTTAGTTATAGAAATTACACCAACTCCCCTTAACTAGTTGGCTTGCAACTAGCCAACGGTTGGCGGAAACCATGTACCGCGAGTACCATATAGATTCTTTTCCATAGTGTAAAATTTTGTGAAGATTAAGTTACTATAATTTTTAGTGGTACAAGTGTAAAATGTGAAGTCGTTGAAAGTGCACGATTAATCTTTTGTGCGACAAGTCAAGTTAAATATATTTGCATAGATGTCGCACCAGAATATGGGCCTCGCAACACTCGTTGATTGAACTATGCTATTCGTTTCTAGCATTATCAAACATGCAACAATATATAAAATTTATGACTTCATAACAATTAACAAGATAAGTTGTAAAGATAAGTATGTACCGTAATACAACAAGGACCGGACTAAAGGCATATAGCCATAGCCCATAGGCATTCATAATCTATATGGATTGTTAACCATAGAACAGGTTTTATTACAATGTGTTTGATCATATAGTACTACGATTAAAAATGTAAAAATCAGAAAATTTGTCTATTGTTTAATGTAAAATATATTGTTGAAGAGATGAGCAATAACTATGACCATGTTTAATACATATTTGAAATTTGCGATCGAAAGAAGACTATTTATATAGAAGGAATTACTGCAACAACAATGAGATACTTAGAAAAAGAAATTTTTTGTTAATAACAAACGAATGATATGTTTGCAGATCGCTTAACGTACAAAGAAAATGCCAAAAGAGCGTAAATGTTGATGTTATTTATTACATTCATAGCTTGATAATCAGCTGAATCAAAATCAAGAACAAGTTGTTAGTTGTCTTGGTACCAAAATTCCTAATTTAGTATATGCCCAATGTAACAATGTTTGAATAATCCATATTCTATCGACTGTGTGAACAGTGAACATGATTAAACTGCCTCAGGCCCATAACAGTTTTAATGGGTTGACATCGAATGAGCCAATATCACTTGTATTTAGCCCAATAGTAACACCAAGTTTCTCCTACAAATTATCTTTCCAGAATGACCAATTAAGCCATTTGCTTATTAACTTCTTTGGTTATCTTATCATGCATGATATCTTTTTTGGACGGTCATTTAGAGAAGTCCAAGTCGACAACTTGTTGAACATTTAATCTAAAAGGTATATTTTTAATGACATATCGATACTTGCATAACATGTATCAGATGGTATTTGAGTGGACAAGATATGGTTGATGTGATGTTAGGAATCCTTAGGTACCTCTAAACCAAAAGCATGTAGGTATTTCAGGTCGTAAGTTACCACATGTTATATATGAAAACTCTAGTGTGCAATTCGTGTGAGATTATCACACCAATATAATGTCACATGATTCGGTTTTCTTAAATTGTTGGGTGACTTCGGTCTCAAATGTGTATGCTTCTAAAGGGAACTAGATACTAGAGACAACTAGTGTTCAAGATTGTTAGTATATTTGGTAGCTAAGCTAGTAGTTCATAGTAAACTCCTTCCAACCACTTTTGAAGTTCAACATTTTGAGCCTCCAACAAATGACTTTTAGCTAGCATGGAAGGATAACCAAAAAAAATATACCAAGATGAATTAACCAAGGCCAACTGCAACCAGGCAAAGATAAGGAGGACAGTACAACCTAGAGCTAGCTCTCCATGACAATAGAGAAATCGAACGTAGCAATGACTATGCTATATATGATTCAGTTTGTAACTATAAATAAACAGGTTTCCCCGATGGATAGCTTTGCATGTGACCACATGCATCCGGGTAAAGAAGCCTTCGCCTCACCAGCTTAATAGGTTTTACGTATGGTTGATTAAAGATACATACATATCGTGGTATTTTATATTCTTATTCTACTTACATGTCAAGAATCTTTTCTTATTGTTCAAATGAAACTATATATATGGTAGAAGAACCAGAAAAAATAAAAAATAAAAAATAAAATAAAAAATAAAAAAATAAAAAAATAAAACAAAACCCAAAAGAAAAAACCAAAAAAAATAAAAAAATAAAAATAACAAAAACAAAAAAAAATAATAATAAAAAGCAATAACGCAAATTTTAAACCACCAAACCGAAACCGTCGTTACTTTCCACGTGAAGTAGACTTTGACCAATATTTAAAACATGTATCTTTTTACTCCCTCCGTCTCAAAATAAGTGTCCAGTTTGACTTTTCAGAGTCAAACTGGTTCAACTTTGAAATTAAATATCTTTTTTAATGTTATATAATACTTGATAATAAATTATACCATTGAAAAATACACTTAGTGAGACTTTCTTTTCAGAACCACCTTATCTACGAGAACTGAAAGAACCACCAAAAACATACATGCACGGCTTTAATAATTGTATTTTTGCACATATGTTCGAAAAACAACATATATGTTTTAAAAAAAAAACATGGTTGTTCTAAAGAATTTGATAAGAAATTGGAAATACAAAATTTTTCCTTGAAGGTGTGCATGTATGTTCTTATAAGGCGAGCAACGACAATATTGCGGCCGTGTGTAATGTTTTTGTGAAAAAAGAGGATGAGTTCATGATGATATTGAAAAACATAGGTGGATACTTACGATTATTGATGATTTGCGTGTATTTTTATTTTATTTTAAAAGGCGTGCATGTATGTTTTTGGTGGTTCTGTCAGTTCACGCAGATAAGGTGGTTCTGAAAAGAAAGTCCCCCATACACTTAAACCCCAATCCATTTATATATTTTGCATCAAATATTATATAACACACAAAAAAATAGTTAAGGTCAAAGTTGAACCAGTTTGACTCTGAAAAGTCAAACTGGACACTTATTTTGGGATGGAGGTAGTAACATGTTTTGTTGGAAATGAACTTTGAGGTCTACGGTATACAACGGATTTTAAATTTTGAAGCCCCTACAACTTGGAGATCCTTTACGATAGTACACATCACACCCACTCGTGTAGGGCCGGGCTTTGCAAAGAGATCATATAGAAAATGAAGGGGGGACACTATACAAATCCTCCTAAGATGTCAAATCAGGGGGGTTTGGTCAGAGATTATGTTTGTCCTCTATTTGTTTTCAGTATAACACAGTTTTTTGTCAGTTTTTGTTCCGTATTTCGAACAGTTTTAAGCGTTTGGTTTATTAAACTTTATATTTTATGTTCCGCACTTTCAGGTTTATAGTTTTTTTGATATAAACAAAATTATAAAAATAAAAAATAAAATAAAAAAAAGGCAAAAAAACAAGGGGGTGTCATTTGTATTTTTTGAGGTGGTTTGGATAGGCTATGCCAAAATGAAGTGATCGACAATATTACAAGGTATAGAGACATGCAGCTTTGATCTTATCTTCAATTAATGGGTTGCCTCAACGCCAACTCACAAAATAGGAATCGCATCATCGAATATTCAAACTACTCCCACCAACCTTCTTCTCTGTTATTCATTAAAATCTTTAAATATTTTCTTGTGTACTTAAGATTAATGATTGAGAAATCTAATTTTACATCTAAATTTATTACTAAAGTTGCATGTCAATAATTCAATAAATGAGTAAACTGCAAAATACATCCTTGTGGTTTGCCCAATTTCGCACCATACATCCAAATCTTTTTTTTCTAACTTATACATCCCTCCGTTAGTAAAAGTTTAAACACCATACATCCACGAGGACGAACGGTGCAAAGCGTTTCTCCGTTATCTCCTAACGAGATAGAAAATGTTTGCACCGTTAGTCCTATGGTTAAGTCTATTTGCACCGTTAGTCCTATGGTTAAGTCTATTTGCACCGTTAGTCCTTTGTTACGTTTTCGTCCGATTTTTTTCGTTTTCGTCTGTTTTTTAACGTTTTCGTCCGATTTTTTACGTTTTCGTCTGTTTTTTTTTACGTTTTCGTCTGTTTTTTTACGTTTTCGTCCGATTTTTTACGTTTTTGTCTATTTTTTTACGTTTTCGTCCGATTTTTTACGTTTTCGTCTGTTTTTTTACGTTTTCGTCAGATTTTTTACATTTTCGTCTGTTTTTTTTTACGTTTTCGTCCGGTTTTTTACGTTTTCGTCCGATTTTTTACGTTTTCGTCCGTTTTTTTACGTTTTCGTCCGATTTTTTACGTTTTCGTCTGTTTTTTTTTACGTTTTCATCTGTTTTTTTACGTTTTCGTCCGATTTTTTACGTATTCGTCTGTTTTTTTACGTTTTCATCCATTTTTATACGTTTTTGTCCGGTTTTTTACGTTTTTGTCCGATTTTTTACGTTTTCACATTTTCGTCCGATTTTTAACCCATCAACAACAACCAATTTAACCACAACTATAACTAAGAACTATTCAACGTTAATTTGCCGAGACCATCATGGTCTCGGCTTAACTCTCGGTACAGCCAACACCCAAACGGACCCATGGGGTCTCGGCCAAAACCAAATCCGAACCAAATGGACCCTAGTGGTCTCCAAACCCATTCGACATCACCAACATGAAACAAATCAATAAATCAAGAACTCAATTAACAAATGAAACCATGTATACCGTGAGCTTAAGCTCACGGTTCGAATAGCTCGACACAAACAAACACACTTTGATACCAAACTTTTATTACGCGTTTTTATTAATTAAAAACATTATATCCCGTTTGATTAAACCCAAAATATACCAAAAACTCGCGAGTTTGACCCAAGAACGAGTCAACCCTCGCGTAAATACGCGATTTTTACCTTTGTCTTCGCTCGATCTATGGATTTCTAGAGTGTGGAGATGATGGTAGTATTATGGTTGATTGATTCGTGGATGAATCTTGAATAAAAATGATGTTAATGAAGGTTTGGTGGCGCGTGTAATGGCTCAAAAGAAAGAGGAGATGAAGGGTGTTAGTTTTATGGTGGCGGTGTGGGTTTAAGGGTGGCGGTGGCGGTGGTGGTGATGTTGGAGGTGCAGGTGGCGGCGACTCAAAGGAAGGAGAGAGAGTTAGGGTTTTGATGATGAAGAAGAAATGAAATGAGTTATTCTTAGTTAGGTTTAGGTTATTATTAGGTTTTATTTATCCGTAATTGCAATAAGGTCCTTGTTTTTATTTTTCGTTTAACTTAAGGACTAGCGAGAAAACGTAAAAAAATGGATGAAAACGTAAAAAAACAGACGAAAATGTAAAAAATTGGACGAAAACGTAAAAAATTGAACGAAAACGTAAAAAAAACAGACGAAAACGTAAAAAAACAGACGAAAACGTAAAAAATCGGACGAAAACGTAAAAAATTAGACGAAAACGTAAAAAATCAGACAAAAACGTAAAAAACCGGACAAAAACGTATAAAAATGGATGAAAACGTAAAAAAACAGACAAAAACGTAAAAAATCGGACGAAAACGTAAAAAACCAGACGAAAACGTAAAAAAAACAGATGAAAACGTAAAAAAATGGACGAAAACGTAAAAAATCGGACGAAAACGTAAAAAACCGGACGAAAACGTAAAAAAAAACAGACGAAAACGTAAAAAATCGGACGAAAACGTAAAAAAAACAGACGAAAACGTAAAAAATCAGACGAAAACGTAAAAAAACAGACGAAAACGTAAAAAATCGGACGAAAACGTAAAAAAACAGACGAAAACGTAAAAAATCGGACGAAAACGTAAAAAAACAGACGAAAACGAAAAAAATCGGACGAAAACGTAACAAAGGACTAACGGTGCAAATAGACTTAACCATAGGACTAACGGTGCAAATAGACTTAACCATAGGACTAACGGTGCAAACATTTTCTATCTCGTTAGGAGATAACGGAGAAACGCTTTGCACCGTTCGTCCTCGCGGATGTATGGTGTTTAACTTTTACTAACGGAGGGATGTATAAGTTAGAAAAAAAAGATTTGGATGTATGGTGCGAAATTGGGCAAACCACAGGGATGTATTTTGCAGTTTACTCAAGTTGCATGTCAATAATTCAATAAATGAATAGGGCTCATTGTTTCACAATCCAATGACCTAAATCCACACATGTTAAGCACAAAATTAGTCACAAGTTTTAGATATTTCACCCATTTTCTTATACTTAATTACTATATTTGGTTTTAAAAGAACATAATTAAATCAAGGACCTTAAAATAAATCTTCCGCTTTTCTAATTACATATTATTTAATATTTGATTCAGACAAGAATTTTACATGTAAGAAAATAATCATATGTTTCTAAATTCTTAGCTTATGCTCATATCATTTTTATCCTAATTTTGATGCAAATTGATAAAGTGAATTGTTTTTTTAGAACGACATTATTATTAAGCTCTGACTAGCAAGAGACTAGCGGGCAAAAGAAAGAAGCAGCGGTTACAAACGATTTGTAGAAGCCGCAATTGGGTCGGCAATTCAATCTAACCAAATAGGATTAATGTTCTTATTCCTAGGTTTCATCCATGAATGAGAGTGGATCATAATGACTTCTCCAAGGGTATCTTTGTGCGGTGGTTTAGAGTCAAAGCAAACACGGTTACGGTATCACCAAATGATCCAAATGGTTGTTTGGATCACAACATAGAGACCCTCTTTCGCCAAGTTATGGATATCTACTGAATCACTCCATGACAACAGGTTGTTGAGAACCTTAGGGTAGTTTCCAAACTTCCACCAGTTTGTGATCATCTTCCATAAGTCGTGAGCAACCGTACAATCTATAAAGAGGTGCTGTGAAGTTTTGATGCAATCATCACAAACAGGACATCAAGTAGACTCGAGGTCGATACCACGGGCATCAAGATTGTAGCTGGTGGGATGCCGATCCATAGTAGTTCGCCATGTATGTATGTTCACTTTTATAGGAAGAGTAGCGTTCCATCTGATGGTGTTGGCTTGGGATAAGAGAGTGTTTCCTTCAATGTGTCTATGCATAGAGTGGACAGTGAAAATATTGGAGTTGTCTAGTGAGAAGGTCCAAGAGTCAGGCGCATCAAATGGGATGAAGTTGTTAAGAAGGCCCACCAAGTCTATGAGTTACTCCATTTCAATGCCATCTCTAATGGGCCGACGCCAACACCAATTATAACGGGTTAAACCATTAACAAATTGGCACTGATCTTTGATTGAGCATATATTGGAAATCTCAAACATGAACAACCTATTAAATACATATTTGAGGGGGAAGTACCGAGCCATGTATCATTCCAGAACTCAAAAGTGGAGCCATCACCAACTTTCCTTCTAAAAACATCCTCTAAGTTAATGTTAACAGTAGACAACAATTTCTTAAGACCAATAATTGTAGTCCAAGGGCTGCAAGACAGTCGAGTGGTAGGGTGTGAAACAACCTCTAACCCTCCATGGTTTCCATATATATATTTGTAATTATTTGTTTCCAAAGTGAGTTTGAATCCGTGTGGAAACGTCAACACCATTTGGTTAGCATGGTGAGGCTAGAGCCTTAAAGGGACCCAATGCCAAGACCCCTACATTTGCGAGGTGAACACACCTTTTTCCAAACAACCTAAGACATTTTGTTGGTGTCAATCGAATCTCCCTAAAAAAAGTTTCGTCTAAGCTTTTCAAGGTAATTGATTACAAACACTGTGGCTTTGAAAAGATAAAAGAAGTAAGTACCGAGGGCCCTAGAACCAACTTTAGAAGTGTGAGTCTACCACCGTAAGTAAGGGTCCAAGCCTTCCAAGAGGTTCGTCATTTGTGAAACTTCTCAATGATGGGCTTCCAATGACAACCCCTATTTATATTAGCACCAATAGGTAGCTCTAAGTAGACACAAGGGAAGGAAAATTATTGACAACATAATATAGAAGCAAAGTGCTTGATTTCCATATTGGTAACCCTTACACCAAATAATTTATTCTTTGAAAAGTTAACTTTTAATCCAGAAGCCATGTGACAGCATCTCAATATCCAGCAATAATTTTAAAAGCTTAATGATCTTCTTCAAATTAATGACGATTTGGTTAGTAATGATTTAGCTCAAGAAGAATATAAAAGTACCTGGAGTAGTGATAAACTGCCTTTGGATGAATTGGGATCACGGGAAAAATGATAAGATGGAACATGAATGCGAACCTATTCGATACAAATATGGACACGAAACATGGCCAACTTGTAATTGGGAAAAGGATGGATATTGTAATGGAGGAGATTTACCAGGTATGAAAAGACTTGGTAATAACATCTATTTCCAAGATTATGAGTGGTATGATTTGATAGAAGATAGCGAGCTAAAGAACATGACCTTAAAGGAGAAAGCAAGACTTGAATCCGAGAATGAGTCTGAAGATATAAAGAATTTGACATTTCTTGAATGGGTGCATAGGCGTTTTGATGATTATAGTAAACTTGATCATTGGTTGAAATGGAAACTAGAGAAAGATTGGGAAAAGCTTCATGATGGCTATGAGTCAAGTAACGAAGTATGGAGTGATTATTCACCGGATGATGAGAACAATGAAGACACACCGATTATCTATACAAGTAATCAAGTCAACTCCAATTACAACTATTATGATAATCTTTGCAAAACCTTTGATGGTCTTACAAAGATTCCTTATGAACATAAACCATTGAATGAAGAAGATGATATAGAAGGATTAGAGGAATACTTGCTTTTGAATGATGAATCGTATTTTGTTAATGAGGAGAAGGAAGCATTCAAGGAGAGGAAGTGTAGGTTACTTGGTATTCCATACAAGAAACCACCAAGATTAAAGTCCGAGAAATTCGAAGTTATCAAATACTCATTAGGACCATTAGAAGAGTACGTGGCTATTAAGATGTATGAGTATGACATTTGGATAAGAACCGAAGATAATGTGTCGCAAGTTTATCAAGATATTTTTCGTAAGAAAGATGAAGGGTGGTTTGTGATAAGAACAACGTAGGAGCTGAAGAAAGTCTAACTTAAAGACTTTGCAATAAACTAAAGTGTTGGCCTGGAGACAACCCGAAATGTTATCTTTCTGTTTTTCTGTCGAGTCTATCCACCCAAATGATCAATACGGCGTATCCAATCTAATGGATACGGCGTACTGACGCTCCTGGAATATTTTAATACTTATTTAAATTTTTATTGAGTCTGAAACTTATTGTCACATTCCTCAATACGGCGTATTTATGAAACCGAATACGGTTCATTGGACATCTGATACGTATTGAGTCTCTCATAACAAATCTCGATATGGCGTATTGGTATCTATCGATGCGCCGTATCGGCTTCATTTCTGTTAATCTATCGTGTCTTTATTTATCTAACCGATGATTATTCAAACCCATGTTTGCTGTAATTTTCTTATATTTGAACAAGGAAGAATGAAAAAGTAGTGATATACATATTTCTGGACTTTTCTGTGTGTTGTAATCATGCGGGTATTCAGAGGTCCTTCAACACTCAAAAAAAAAGTTGCTCGCATTCATACCATAGAGGATCATACCGAGCAAATTCAAGGGAGTTTTTCTGTCCTAATTCTTTGTATTTCATGAATATGTAGTTACATTTGTACAATGTGGGCATTGTACATCTCAAGTGGGGGGAGGAGAATTAGAGCTTTACTTGTCCTTATTTTTACTAAATATGCCTAACTTTATACTTAAATTTAAAACTTTTAGCACGTTTTTGTAAATCATTAGATGCATAACCCGCACACATAACCCTTTATTTCCATATTGCGAGGATTTGAGCTTATTCCGTTACTCCTATTATACTAAAATTTCACAAATATATGAGTGTGCCGGTGATTTGAACTTGGTTTGGTATACAATTCGAAACCATAATAATGAGCATTATTGAATATCGGAGTGACTTATCTAGATTGGTAAATTCTTAGGATACACCCAAATGGCCTATGTCGTTTACATATGTATTGTGATATTAACTAACTACACCAATTAGTTAACCCCCGTATGAAACCCTTTATTACTCTCATTCTTAGAGCAAGATACCCCTAGATAAACCCTCTGAGTCATTCCTTTCATTTGTTACATCACTAAAAATATGTTTTGTTACACCCTTACACCTTAGCTAGCCTATCCTATAAATTAAATCATTGGTTGGTTGCTAGTTAATTGTGTAAAGTGTGTATTTCCTGTGTTCATGTTCGTTTTTCTTATCTTTGGTTAGGTCGGGAATTGCACATTGTAATTGGAATGTAAAAGTTAGTTATTTTGTTTTTCGTGTGTTTATTACTTTCACCGTTATTTTTATTTCTGAGATCTGAACATTAAAGATTATTTTTTGGATTTATTATAATAGTGAGATGGTGAAATTTTACACCTTTATTAGTTTTGCAAGTTAAAAAAATAATAAAAAAATACAAAAAAATATAGAAAAAAAAAAGCTAAAAAATAGAAAAATACAAAAACAAAATGTAAAAGAGAAGAAAAGGAGAGGATTATATGATAATTGGTTCGTCTAAACTTAACCGATTTTATTTTACAAGCTAATCGATTATTCGTTGGTACGTGTTATAAACCAACGATGTAAAGTATTGTTATATAATAGTTAAGTTTGTCATAATTTAACCAACTATGTATTAGTGGTAGATATCGCCACTATTTGTTGTATTTTTATAGAATGATTGGGAGTTGGTTGTTATTGGGAACACCAACTAGGGATTGTTTTATGTGGAATGTCGATAAGACATCTTTGAGTCTAATTCGCCTGTGTTTTCCGTGTTAAAGCATGAGTTAGCATATGATTTGTATCTTTTTCAAAGTTTGTGGTTTGATAAGTAACTAGTAGCATTGGTTGTGTGGACTTAATCTATTTGTTTTGTTATTTTTCTTTTACACGCATTATAAATGTTTCTCATGCCTTATTTCCTTACCCTATATCATTTTTCATCTTAACTTTTAGCTTACTCGAATGAGGGAATTGAGCAATCACATATGTCTCATTCATGGATTTGAATGTGTATGTGTGGTTTTGTCGCCGTCGTTGGTGTAAGATTATTGGAAAAGGTTATATAGTCCTATCTTTAGCTTATTCTAGTTAAGGAATTGACCAATTACAAGTGTCACGGTCATGGATTTGGGCGTGCATTTGTGGTTTTGTCGCCGTTTATGTAATATTGGTATCGATAAAGATTAAAAAGATGATTAGCCCTTAAGCCTCCATCATTTTAACCCAATTTACCTTTTTAGAATTGTTACTCCTAGACTTTAGTAGTGGAGATGTATCATTCCCAAGCTTATGATAGAATACTCATTACGACCGAGCAATTGAGCGAATTACTAAATGTTATCATGTAGATTAGTTGAGTGATTTGAGTATTTTCATTTTTCTATTTCGTGAGGTGTTTGGTTGTGCACTTTGGATTGAGTAATAAACTTTAAAAGATTATTCCTAAGTTCTTGTTTAGGATATGTTTTCATAAGTAAAATCTAAGGTCTACTTGAGGACAAGCAGAATTCAAGTAGGGGATTTTTTGATGACATCAAATAAGGACTAAATATATGCATCATTTATCCCACTTATATTGCTTCTTTTATGTTATTTATGTAAGAATTGATACTTAATTGCTTATTTTTGTTAATTACAATAAATAACGGATAAATTGATGAAAGTTAAAGAAATGGACATGATTTATAGCTAAATCGAAGAAATCAAGCTAAGTCCACTTTACAGAGGTTCAATACGCCGTATTCATCATCTAGAATACGGCGTATCCAGTTCAAGACTTCATCAAATCCACAAGTCGTGAAAGGCACCAATACGGCGTATCTAATATGGCCAATATGCCGTATCCGCAGGCAGTTCGTACATATTCTAGAATAGTTTAACTGTGGGGCCACGGTATTATTGCCCGATACGCCGTATTGAGTGAGTTCAACCCTTATTACGAATTCTACACAACTTGATACCAAGACTCGGTTCCCAGACGATTTTATAAGGCAAGAAGGTTTTGCAAACTCAATCATTGATTTGGAAAACTCTTTGTAACCTAGTTTCATCATATTATCATTCGGTTAGCGTATCGTATTTACTATGTTTCATACAATTTACGTTGTGATTATGTTTGCTTTGTTACTGAGATTATGGGCTAACACCCTTAGGTGTTAGCCAATTTTATGAAGATTATATGCTTTTGATATGTTTTATATCAATTACTAGTTTACCTCGTTGGATATTATTTATGTTTATCGACTATGTTCATTTATTTACTTGTTCTTGGTTGTCTTGTAACTAGATCTAGCGATTATGCTTAAATTCTGTAACTTAACTACGACATATAGTGGTTATTGAATTATAAACTTTAGATCCGAATCATGATAATTGAATGTAGGATAACAACTGCATTGGTCCTAGCTTAGGAGCACAAGTCGGGAAGATTCCCTAACTAGGTTCTTTTATTGTGACTAGTACTTGTAATACTGCTAGGTAGATGATTACAAGAATGGGTCTTATAAGTTAGTAAAACGCGTTAGAAGTTTCGGTTGTATTTATGTTACCCAGGTAGATTATAAATAATAGTTGAAGTACTTTATGCGGGCTTCGTTAATGGTGACAACATTAACCCTCGTCAAAGCCTCAGATTAAGGGAGAAGACCCACCTTGTTTACATTAGCAAATCACTAACGAGGGACGGTACCTAACTAGAATCATTGCACTAGTAAAATATATTAATAAATGTTAATCGGAATAGACTTGGCTAGCACGTTTTTCCTATCTTTATTTTGTGCCTTTTTACTTCTATCGTTTGTCTTGTTTTATTCAGTTTATTTAATTGCTTTAGTAGTTTAATTAGAAAATAAAACTTGTGCTAGTTTCTCAGGCTAAACCCCCTTGCGTTATTTTAAGTTAATTAGATAGTTAGAATATCTTTAGGATTAGTATATTAGTAGTTCAATCCTGACGAATGACTTGTACTTACCCCACTAGCTACATGGATCGGGTCCAATGCCCATTAGTGTAAGTCTATATGTTAGTCCGGCAAAATATAAATAGTAAAACTTGGTTTAAATTTTATAGACCTATAAATAACACATCAACTTCACCAAAATTTCTTGCAATATGTGTGATGGCCGCTTCATGCCAAGCTTGAGGAGGAAGACCCTTAATGGAGATCCAAGCTAGTATATCCTAGAGAAGGAAGTTGGCATTCCATAGCTTATGGGTTTCAAAGCAGTTGCGGATAGTTGGGTTTGTGATGAGGCTTTGTAAGAGGGTTTCAATGTGAGGTATCATGATGATGTGCAACCCACCGAGATATTTGATTATAACGTTGGGGAAGCCCGCCTTAATACATACAGTTTTTATATTAGGGAAGGTTTCAGCGGAGGAAACTTTTCCAACAAGGGAGTGAGAGAGGGTAACAACGAGGTCTGGGCAAGAGCGAATAACAATAAGCTTTGGTGGAGTGGGTTTGGTAGGAATGGTTATGCCAGTCAGAATGTTGGCATAGGTTTTGTGATAAGAATTGCTGACAGGTGGTAGGTGGTACATCTTGGGTGCATAAAGTAAGTTGTATTGGATAACTAGTTGTCGTATAACACAGGGAATGCTATTGTCATATTTTAATAGTTAGCACTAGTTAGGCCTATATACCCTCCTAGACTCTCCTAGGAGGGCTGGAGCTCTTCTTGTATCATTTACCTAGTTCCATTCTTTCTAATAAACTAGCTAGTTTCCTTCTCTCTCTCTAAAATGTCAATCTCATATTTTGATCTTCCTCATCCTCCCTATACATAGAATCTTGTGTTTTTGTGGGCTACACCAACAATCGCTGATATGGAATGGGAAGAGACAAAAAAAAAATCTAAAAAAAATCTATCGCATAACATAGAGATTTATACATCATCAATATTTTTATAAGTTGGATTATATTTAAAAATGCTTCGTTATTAGAAATACTTGTAATTTTTCATCGGTCATGTTAATATATTTTACATTATTCATATTATCTTATTCTATTCATATTATGTTATTTTTATGGGTATCGTTACTAGTTGAATTATATTTGTGAATATCTATTCCAAAACCCCATGTATATTGGACATTACAAAATCAAAACAAACCACATCATAAGAAAATAAATCATCAGAAAGCTTATTCTAATTCACATCCTCAATGATTACATTTTTTTTTATTTTTATTTTTTTTTTGGCATTTTGGGGTATACATTCTTTCTATACTTTTGTGTCAATAGTGTGAAAAGAAAATTCTGAAAAAAGACGGATGGACCGTGTTGCAAAAATCCCTCAACACTATATACATAAAAAAAATGGGCGTGATGAGTTCTAGAATTACATGGTATTTATCTTTTCCAAATTTTCATGTGACACGAACCCTAATTCAGCCTTACAAAACATCTTCAATTTTAAATAAACAAAAACGTAATTATAATTTAATGATTAGTAAATCTATAGCTATTTTTCTCATCCAAAATCGAAAAACAAAACATGTTTTAACTACGTTTATTGCACAATCTGTTCTAAATTTCCATGCATTACTGACAATCGCAATCATCGATCAAACAAGTAAGTTTTAACTTATAACTTGAAAATGCAAGTTCTTTAAGAATAACCATTGTTTTTTTAAAAGGTACCATTTCAAAGGTAACAAAACCCATTTAAATTATAATGTATTTAAAAGATTCAAGTTAAAATATACAATTTTGCAAAAGTAATTAAGCAATGAAAAATTAACCCAAACTAATCTAACAAAAATCAAACCCAAAACCCTGTGCGTGCACTATATAATATTAAATCGAGGAAAGTAATTACGTGGGGGCTGATATTGAGAAGACTTTGAACAAGTCACCAATGACATCAGGTAGTGTACCATGTGGTAACCATGTTGAACATGTGGTAAACATTGTCGTAACTCAAGTGGGGAGGTTTTTAATGAAAATAACAAGGATCCTACTTCGCATGCTAAGCTGTTTAAGGGTAATTCATGAGTGGGAAAGTTGCAAACTTTTGCACGTTGCTAGCTCTGGCTAGCAACGGGGCGGGTGTATCGGTCTCAATGGAATAGGTTCATGTTGTCCATGAACGGTTTAGTAAGATGGTCTATGCCTTCTTTTAGGGCAAACGTGTGGCGTACCCGGTAGTCGAGAACTATGTAAAGAATACTTAGAGTAAGTTTGGTCTAGCTAAATCAATGATGAATTCTAAAGGTGTATTATTCTTCAAATCTAACTCTAAAGATAGGATGGACGCAATACTTGAAAATGGACCATGGTTAATTCGCAACGTGTCATTAATTCTGAAAAAAATGGTCACCAGATGCGAATATTATGAAAGAGGATGTGTGTAATATTCCGGTTTGGGTTAAGCTTCATGATATTCCTATTACCACATTCAAGAAAGATGGTTTGAGTGTTATTGCAACCAAACCAGGTACCCCATTGATACTTGATTCTTACACTTCCACTGTGTGCATAGAGTCGTGAGGTAGGTCAACTTATGCTCGTGCCAAGATCGAGTTAATAGCTGAGGCGGAGTTGAAACACTCTCTCGTGGTGACGGTACAAAATTCAAGGGTGAGGGGTATACTATGCACACTATTCGTATTAAGTACGAGTGGACACCTCCAAGATGTTCAAGTTGTAAGGTATTTGGTCATGTTCTTAATGAATGTCCTAAGAAACCTATCTTGAATGATATTAAGAACATGAAAGCGCCAAATGCAAGCTATACGTGGGGTACAAATTGGTTCGAAGACTAAGTTTGAGTATATACCTAAGGTACAAAGGGAACCGAAGGAAACTAATGATAAAAATGATACTACGGTTCCATTCATTTCGAATTTGTTTGATGTTCTTAACTCTATGGTGGATGTGGAGGAAGGAGAGGGTCATAAAGATCTCGCATTTGGTAGTCCAAGTACTACATCTCTGGTTGAAACGATTAATGAACTAGAAAGTCAAATGCTTAATGGGAAGCTTGTGCTAGTTAGTGATGATGGGAAGCCGTTAGAAAGTGTTACGCCCCATGCCCGATTTGACCAAAAATTAAATCTTTACGCGGAAATGACTCAACTATAACGAACCTTTTGTTACTCTTTAACTAAATGATAAAAATCTATTACAAACCAGCCATTCAAAGTATTTTTAAATGAAACTAGACTCAATAACCTTTAAAATGGTGGGTGACAAGACTTCTAACGACTTACGGTTCAATTTCTACAAAATAAACAAAACCGACAAAATCTGGGAAAGCACCATACGGCTTTATGAAAAAAATACCATACGGTTGTACGACCAAACCAACAGATTACACCCTTTCTGTGTTTTAGACCATACGGCTGTATGGTTTCTGACCTGCACTTTAGCTAATTTTAGACATATGTATAATTTCCGGAAAACAACTTCTATAACTCGAAACAACACCAAAACTTTCAGAACTCATTAACATATCATGATAAATCACTTTCAAGACCATTTCCCGTTGAACCCCAAAATGGGTAGATTTATACAATAATCCAAACACCCTTTTTAAACCGAAACATAAACACTTTAACCATAACTATAACAAACCATTTGACACATAAACACTATAACATACATAACATAAACTTGACACTAGACACTTGACAACTCGTTTATAAACCATTTAAAGACTCTCGGGGATTCAACTTTGCTTCGATCTCGGAGTCTACCTAAGCTCCTAATACGTTAACCAACGCTTCTAGCATCCACATATACAATCCTTAAGCCTAATCCAACCCATGGCGTCATCACAAAAACCTACAAAACATTGAAACACTGTAATGTAAGCTTTCGCTTAGTAAGTAACTAGATTATAACATGAATAATACATCAATTCACATATATGCATCATGAACACTATAAACCACATCAATCTCATAATCAACTCCATAGCAATACCATAATCTATAACACATAACAATCACAAACATACCTTAATCCTTCCATATCATAATCTATCACTTGTATGGTCTCACTAAACAAGTCTCCTATTACACCAAAACTTACAAATCCAAAACTTAACCTTACAAACTCAAACATAATTACATAACATGAGAATATTCATATTAATCATATAACAATCATAGTTACTTACCTTAGCAATCCAAGCTAAGATTACCCACCATAATCATCATAATAACATCATCATCAATCTCCTCTTTACATCCTAGGTTAAAATCATCATAACATAAACATTTAATATTCATAATCAATTAACTATAACTATGGTTTATATAACCATATCTCATCTCTAAACACCTCTAATCATCATATAATAATATCTTGATTATATGATGATCAACCCCATAAACCCCAAACTTCTTACATTACTAATAACTCGATATAAGATTTAACTTACTTGATGTGGAATCATTGATAGAGCTTATTCTAGTCATAAACATGTATAATTCACCAAGAATTAACACCCTACTTGATCATCATCTTTTCCCTCATTTTCCTCTTGTTAAACCGACATATACACAAACCTGGAAACTCTAGAACCATTTAGAGAAATCGAGGAAATAACTAATACTTATCTAATTAGTTTCAAGTTTGGCAAAATGACATATTTGGCACCTCAAGTCCCTCTGCTTATAATTTGGCCACATTAAACTTTACAACTTATTTAACATTTACAACTTTAGTCCTTTAAGTTTATTTCTCTTATATTTGTGACACATCATATTGATGTGCGTGTGTATTGCTCTAATTCTTTCATATCCACGGTAGCGGCTCCAAAGGCTTGGTGCGCGCGTGATGTGTCGTTGTGGTTTAGCAGAGTTAATGCCTACTCAAGTTTTAAATTTATATTTAGCCGACTTATCAATAAAACACACACTTTAACGAGCAGTGTACCCGGTCAGTATGAATATAATGGTAAGTAGAGTGTCGATCACTAAGAGTGGAACGTATTATCTAGTTATTCTAATCAGTATTTTAATATCTTAAGTTAGCTATACAATCATAATCTAACGCAAGGGGGTTCAGCCTGAGAGACTGGCACGGTTTGGTTATGATTAAATATAAACTAAACTAATGAGCACGAATCAGCGATTAGCACACACGTACACAGATAGATACTTGAGACAATAAGAAGACCTGTCCTGATAATTAAGTAGCTTGTCACTTGTTTTATTGCTAGTTTTATATGAAGTGTATGTAATTAACCCTTTCTCGTTGGCTCTAATCTTATCGGCGAGTAAACCCTTAATGATCACTTATGTCTATCCCACTATCCTAGAATATTGAGCATTTGTGATGCCCACATTTCGTATACGCTAGAACAGATAGGCGAGGAAGGGGCATGGCGACCCAAGCAATGCTCAGCTAGACACAGAGGTTATCAATGCACTAATAAAAGTCACCAAAGACATCAACATATAAACTTTAATTAATGGGAAAGCAATTTTAAGGGGTGCCCATGATTTTCCGTAGTCACATGGAATCGGCCCATCAATCCTGATGAATTAAAGTGTACTAATACAATAAAACAAAACTACTTAATGAATTGAATACATGCAGGACCTTCTTACAGCTCTTGTATCTTCGTTTAGGGTGTGTCTTGTGCTGCTAACACGAGTGAATTCGGCCTGGTATCTTGCACTGTGCTCGGTGTCTAAAAGATCTAAGTGTCTCGAAATTCGTCTGGCCTTGGGGTATTTATAGTTTCTGTCTGAGGGTTAGATGCGGCGCATAGGATAAGTAGATGCGGCGCATTGACTTAACTTCGCGTGGGGTCCAAGATTAATATATTCAGGAATATTCGTACACCGCCTTAAGATGCGGCGTAACTCCATTTCTAGATGCGGCGCATGTCCTTTGCTGTCTTGGATTATAACTTGTGAAATCTTGATAGTGATGCGCCGTATGTAAGAAGTATGTTGCGGCGTATCTGGAGCAGAATGATCTTGATCTTGTACATTTCAGTAGACTCTTAACATCTTGCTTGTTTTGCTCCATAATTGGTCCAAAATCGCCAAGTTTCACATAATACTTGTTTTTACCTGAGAATTACAAAAGTAAACATTAACGTATCAATTCTCATATATAATATAATAAAACAAGTCAAATAAATAGGATAAATGATGATAATAAAATATACTTATTTGAGTTCATCAAATATCCCCCCACTTGAACTTTACTTGTCCCCAAGTAAACCTTAGAATGAATTTTATGAAAATGTATCCTAAAAGATATTAGGATTTATTTTTATATTTAAGCATGTATTCGTTTTTGTCATAATTGCACAACCAAACACTTAACGAATTAGAAATAAAATAAAATATTTTGATAAAAGCAAATCTAATCGTTTAACTGTCCAGTCGTGATGAATATTCTATCATAAGCTTGGCAAGTATACGCATCTCCTCCACTAAAGCCAAGGAATAACAAGTCTAAAGCGGTAAAAGGGTTTGTTGGTTAAGGGTTAATCATTCTTTTTAATCTCTATCGATCTCAAATTCCAGAAAAGGAGACAAAATCACAAATACATGATCGAATCCACGACCACGATACTTGCAATTGCTCAAATCCTTAACTCGAATGGGCTAAAGATAGGACCAAGTAATCTTTACCAATAATATTATATCAAAAAGGGCGACAAAATCATAAATACATAGCCGAATCCACGACTACGATACTTAAGATTGCTCAAATCCCTAATCTCAATAAATCAAAGGTTTGGATGAAGAATGATATAGGGTATGGATAATATTTGGGATATAAATTGGTGTAAAATGAAAAATAAACAAAACAGATAAATTAAAATCCTAAGTGTGGTAAATTACTTTCCCAACCATCCCATGAATAAGACTCATATCATTGAATAACTCACGCTTTAACACTTGAAACACACGCTTTAGGTAGACACGAATTATACTCAACAAAATCTCAATCAAAGAATAACCTTAGTTGGCGTTCCCATAACGGCCAACTCCCATTCAATCCATAAATATAATATATAACAAATAGTGGTGATATCGACCAATTAATACAAAACTTTACATAAGTTGGTTAAAACAAACTTCCAACTTTTCCTTTTACTTTTTCTTTTCTATTTTTTTTCGTTTTTTTTTTTAATTTTTTTATTTTTTTTAACATCAACATATATGTGTAATTTCACAACTTTTCTATCACTTTCTTTCCGGATAATTTTTTCATACTTTTCATACTTTCAGAAATAACTGTAATAGCGAAAGTAGTAAACACACGAAAAATAAACTCAAAGATATACAATATTTACTTTCATACCAATTGCATTATGCAATTTCCTGACTCAACCAAAAATAATGAATTACGCACGCGAACACAGGTAATGTAAGGAAGCACACTTTGCCTAAAGCAATTAACCACGGATTTTAATCTACAGGGTAGGCTAAGGTGTAAGGGTGTAACGAAACATTATAACAAAGGTGTAAGAAACGAAAGGAATGGCTCTGAGTGTTTTTCTAGGGGTATCTTACTCTAAAAGTGAGAGTAACAAAGGGTTTTATACGGGGGTTAACTAACCAATGTAGTTAGTTAATATCACATAACATATAAAGGCTATTTGGGTGTAATCCTATAAATTTACCAATTTAGACAAGTCATTCCAATTATATAGATAATACTTATTATGGTGGTCTCGAATAGTATACAAGCCAAGTTCTAAAGTTTACAAGTCACCGGCACACTCATAGATTTGTGAATTTTGAAAAGTTCACAATTTTTGAAAATAAGGTGTAGGGTATTCACAATGCAAGAAACACTTGTTTGAGGCCTTTAGATGGATCGAATAGACATAAACTAGAGAGAGAAAGTGGGAACTTCTAGAGAGAGAGAACTATGTGTATATTAGCTTGAAATGTAGGGAAGTTCCAACCCTTCCCTTGCAAGGGAAGGGGTATTTATACATACTACTTAATATGCCCCTAGTGGGCTGTGGAGAGAGCTGACAGAGGGTAAAGACCCGACCCACTCCACAATACTAATAATAATAACTATGCTACTAATAATATTACTGATAATCCTACGAGCTATGATGTGCTAATAAGTACTCGGGGTGACCGAGTCTTCAGCTGAATATTCATATTCCTAACAATCTCCCCCTAAGGGAGGTCACCCCAGAAGTAATGTTCTGTATTTCAGCACTTCTTCTTTGGATCTTGACATCATAGCTCGTAACCATTGATTCTTCAATATCATAGATTGTTGTGCAAACATCCGTGATCTTAAGACGACTTCTCTTTTGTCTTGGATGAACTTTGAGTAATCTTTGAAAGTATCATCCCACTTGAGTCTCCAAGTCATCTTTCAGTAGTAGGTCTCCATGTGATGAAATATACTTAGAGCCGACATGCTCACACGATATGGTGTCATGATCTTCAGCATCAGAGTTAGCAGAAGCTGTGTTGAAGGTCTTTCAGGTTGATCATGACTTCTTTGATGAAGATGTGGTGTGAGCATGTGGTGATGGATTGGCATCTTTTCTGCAACCAGCTACAACAGCAACCAGCTACAGCATTCCACAGCTACAATCGCCAGAATTTCCTGCATACGACAGTTAGCAACAAATCGACCGGTACTTACAGGTTCGGACTTCGAGATTGTTAACAGCATAGTGTGAAAACTCTCTCTAATCCTTACCAAGACCGTTCCTAATCGAAAACCCACAGAGGGCCTTTTAAGACTATGCCGTAGCATTTCAACGATTAGGTGAGTCGCTGGAGATCACTCCACGAACGTAGACCGTTTGAAACCGCCGCGACCACTAAGCGTAATCTACGTGGAATTACCGAAGTGACCTGCTTTCAGGGCTGCTTGATGTTGACCCTGGCAGGAATTTCCATTCAATCATTGAGAATTACATTTGTAAATTCCCTCATGAATGTTCTGGCAGATTGCTAAGATCTGCGTAGGACTCATAAGTTTACAACTGGTGTCCTTAATGTTGACCAACCAATGTAGAAATAGTTCGTTTCCCTATGAGATCTTATTATGCATCTCGTGGCTCTAGACTCTATAGTGCATTTTGATTTAGTGAGCGGAGGCTGGAGAGGACTGCCACCTTTTCAATATCATCTAACTCGGAGTGAGAGAGACGATAGGAATGTATTGAACTCTGTGACAATTGAAACAAGAGTCCTTTGAGGGACCTTGAGTGGCTAGGGAGGGTTGTGCAGCGTATCACTGGGTCCATGATACTTTGTCTTCAATGCCAACAATCAACCAAGTGATTCTGACAGCATATGTATTGACCCGGTTTCTGCCTAAGTTGTAAGGAGGGCTATTTCTTTTCACCCTTTCTCTTTACAATTCTTTTTCATTCTTCAACCCCTTCAGTGCATACCGTGACTTCATAACTAACACCTTGTTGGGTTTGTTCCAGTGTTAGCTCCATCTCAGTCGGCACTCTTCCCTCATTCACTTTTCTCCTTTTAAATCATACCTAAGGACTTCTATACTAACTAGTGGATTATCCCTGGGTAGATCCCTCCGGCTCTGGCGGGATCATGGGAACTTGAACCTAACCTAACCATCCTTATAACTCCATGTGTTAATTAAAATGGTCGGTCTTTGATATTCATCCATGATTGCCAAACCAAATCCTTGAAAAATCTCTCAAAGTGTTCATGATTTTGAAACACATTTTTGCAAACACTTGAGAGTTTTATATTTTTCAAATGCTCCCCCTCAACATGTGCTCGGTTGATTGTTTTATAAATTTGCACATGTTAGGTAGAGCTCGCACTTTTTGAATTGATCAACTTTCAGTGAACATGACCGATTCGAGACACGCTTACATCACTGGTTAGACCAGCTTGAAATTATTACCCGGCCTGGTCAAGTCCACAGAAAGTTTCTCGAAATGGTACACTCTACTCAGATTCATCTTTTTCGAGACACGCTTACATCACTGGTTAGACCAGCTTGAAATTATTACCCGGCCAAGACGAATCTTTTCGATTGATGACAGTTCAAGTTTCGTCAATTCATTGGTGAAGTCTGAGCCTTGCTCACGTGTGATGCCCAAATCCTTAATGTTTTGTTAAAACCATTTGCTCCCCCTCAATATATGCATCGTTATATGAAAGATTTTAGCACATATGGAAGAGCTTGCTTTTATGACCAAAACATTTTGCTCCCCCTCAATATGTGCCTTGATATACAAAATGGTTTAGCACATACGGGAGAGCTTACATTAGCTTCCAAATCATCACATTTTATCAGAATTTCATATTTAAATCACATTCTCTCCCCCGATTTGAGATTTGTGATCCCAAGTGATTTAAATAAGTTTAGAAAATTTGGGAGAAAATGTGGTCAGGTTTAAATGTATTCTGATTTTGGAGCATACTATGCTCCCCGTGAAACAACGAGAGAATGTCACTGCTGATGTTGCACAAATTTGGCAAGGTGTCGGAAATTTGAACAAATATGCTCCCCCTCAATTAATGACCCGTTTTCTATTTAAAGAGCTGTAGTCATTCAATTGAGAGATAAGTATTTGTGAAATTTAAGTCCAGTTACCACCTTGTGAAACACCAGAACTCTCTTGAAGAATCATAGAACTGAAAGAGTTCCTGGTGCAAAGAAGACTTCTCTTCTTATACGCAAAATGATGCACTGAAACGTACATCAAGTCGGGGAAATATGGATATAAAGTAATCCATGCCCAGGTGAACATCACCCGGTTGGAGGAACAGCTGTCCTTTTGGCGACATGCTTTCCCCATTGTACAGCGCGGATTACTTGTCAATATACACAGATCACACATAGAGTATTACAAGATTAGTGGAAATTACATCATATAATTACAAGTATCCAACAAAAGAATATCAGCACTACAAAGACCACTTATGGAGAGAATCGACTCATGACGTTCTTTCCATCAATCTGTAATCTCCTTCACGAACTCTACCCCCAACGAAGCTTTCCAGGTTGCGAAAGATCCTTCTTGTTTTCAGCTTTCGCTCTATGGCTCTCATAAACTCTTTACTCCTTTGTACATCCAGATCAGTCCAGAACTGAGTCTTCAATTGTGGGTTGTGAGGATTTATCTTGAAGTCCTTAATCCTGAAATCCAGTGCTTCATCGATCATTCTCAGAGTACCATCGCTGAATTTATGAATCTCACTGAGTTGCATCATCATAGGAGTTCCATGCAGGTCAGTGAACTTGACTGCTCTTGGAGATTTGATTACTTTAAAGTCGTGAATGTACTCGAGACCCTTATGTTCCCAATACGGCTTGGTGAGATTGAGTTTGGTTTGGTAGCTCTCAATCCCTAGTTGAAAATCACTTACCCTTTGCCTGATAACAAGACCCCGGATCCATAAATTGACAGCAGCAGCAAGCGCCTTCTTGTCACGAGGAGGAAGATGATTCAGGTGCCCTTGAAGATTCAGAAGGAAGAGATCTTCGAAGTCATTTGGAGATAGATATTTAAAATCGCTCTCAGCAATAATATACTCCTTATGATCAGCACGACGAAGCACTATCCTTTTAAGATACTCATACCCATACATTGGGTGAATTTCAACTTTGATAACACTTAAGATTCTCAGATGCGAACGTATACCCTGACGACTACCCTCTCCTGCGTGCCTTTCAATATAGAATCGTTTCTTGTGGAACCACCAATGTGTGACCCTATAAGATGCAGTTAAATCAAACTTGTATTCTTCATTTGACCATAACTGATCAGGCACCATTTGTTCTAGCCCAATGTCAGGATAGTGAGCTGCTTTCATCTTGTTAATGGATAATGCCTGCCTGTCACCATTATTTCCGAATCGGAGATAATTCAGATCATTGTTGAAAAAGAGATCAGCTTGAATGTTAACTTGACCTGGTGGACCATCAAAGGGAAGAGGTCGGTTGACGTTGTAGAAAAGAATTCGGTCATCAACTTGATCGGTAAATGGTCTATGACATTCTTCCATTTGATATTGAAGATGATGCACATCAGGATGAAACACTTTGACTATTTCATACGCAGGACCTTCTAAGTCTTGAGGAGTGAGATGTGTGATGCCTTTCTTTTTACAGAACCAATTAATAAATGCCCCCATGTCATTAGTCTTTGCCAGCAATGAGTTCTCTGAAGGAGGGTTGTGTTGCGAAGCAATAGCAGCTGCCCAATTGTTTACAAGAACACTTATGTCTGATGATGGGATAGACCAATCTGGCTCAGGAATTGGTTTTCAATCTTCTTCAGATAAGGGTTTCACCCAAGATTCCATGTCTTCCCTGGTGGGTCGCTTTCTAGTGGAGTCTGAGTCATCAGGTGTGTCTGTGCGTAAAAATTCCAACCACCATTTTTGATTAGGGTCAACTGTTGGGATATTGGTATTGGCTGAGACTTCATCTTCATCAGTTAGAGAGGTCAGATCTTCTACTTCTGATTCCTCATTCATGACAAAGTCCTCAGGAACTGGTGAGAGTGAGGACTTAGGTTGAGTATCAACAGTTGTCCACGCAAGAGGTCCAGCCTTAGTAACTCCCTTAGACTTGCTTGGGGCAGACGAGGTAGTGGGTTGGTCTTTTCCACCAGAAGATACAGTGGGATGATGATGAGGTTGAGCTTGGATGGATCCTGACGCTCCTGAAGACCTTGCAGCACCAGAGCTACCATCAGGTGGAGGAGGTGGAGGAGGATGTGGTGGAGAACCAGGAGGTGTACAGGGTTTATCTTGTCTCCTTTTCTTCCTCTTCCGTTGTTCTTCAAGCTCAGCCATGAGGAAATCCTGATTATCACGACCCATCGATTTTTCCAAGGCTTCATAAAGCCTTTGATGATCTTCGTGGCCTTGATACTGACCACATTCAAACATTCTGTCATAGAGGATTGATTTCATATCAGTAGTAGGAAGATCTCTGAATCGTTTTTTCATAGGAGCTTCCATTGCCCATCTGACCGCTTCCTCTACGTGAGCATTCACAGCTTCAGCTACCTTTTGATCAATATTAAGCTTTTCCACCTTTAGTAATCTCTGCTCATAATTTTTCATCTTCCGTGACATGTCATCAATGAGCTTTGTAGCGGCAATAAGTTGTGATGCTAAATTAGATGGTGGTTCTGGAGGGATGGGTGTATCTGGGGTTGCTTCTGGTGAGGGATTTACTATGATGGTTGCTGTTGTGGAAACAGGAATGGTAATAGGTCTAATACCTGACATGTCTTGTTCAATAGGTACAGACACCATCGACTCTACTTCCTTATCATCATGTGGTATTTCAGTCTCTGTAGCGTTGTCGTTGGCTTTATCCAAAATGAATTGATCACCATAGTTGAAGTCGGTTTCAAGGTTCTTCAGAGAAGATAGAGTGCCAGTAGACCCTGCTGGTTCATTCAGGTGAGATTGTTCATCATCCTTCATTTTCAGATTCACATGAACCCCCGGGTATGTAGAAGCCACAAATTCTTCATGTTGTATTTCTTGTGGAGGTTCTGTAGTTGTTGTTGTTATCTGATCATGAGTTTCCTTAATGATGTTATCAGACTCAGCTTCTTTATGAACTTTCTCATCTTGACTCTCACCTTGATCTTGTGGATCCTTTATTTCAGTATGTGTGATCTTCATCTCCACCTTCTTCTCCTTGTATAACTGTTCATCGCTTTCTGTATCACTGGAATCTTGAGCAACTTCTAAGCTTGGTGATTCTTCTTGAGGTCCTTCAGAAAGATCAAGTACTCTGGATGATCCCTGATCACGTTTCCTGAGTACAAATTGTGTTGTTGTCTTGGATGCCGGAGATGATATGGTAAGAAGAGTCTTAGCAGCTTGTACTACTGTAGCTATTCCTTTTCCTTTGCCCTCTACTTCAGGTAATGGTTTACTGCTCTCAACAATAGGTTCTCTAAGGACAACTCCTTTCGTAGCACTCCTTGTTGATTCAGCATGTTCTTTAGCACTCAGCTCCAAGGCTTGTTGTAGAACCGGATCTTCTTCATCTCTTAGACCTAGTTCAGGTACCACCATCTCTTCATCATCAACTCGACCTTTTGTCTTGGTTTTCTTAGATTTCAACTTCTTGATTGATGCCTTCCTTTTGATCTTCTTATTTTTCTTAGATCCCTCAACTTCTGTGGGTGCATCCTTTCTTTTCTTTGATTTCGATTTAGATTGGGTTTGTTTGATGGATTTCTGGGTTTCTGGTTCAGGGGTTTCGACTTCACTTCTTACCTTATCAGAGAGAGACTTCTGATATTCCTCTATTTTGCTCAGATAATCCTTATAATAGGAGGCTTGACGAATATTATCTGTAATAAGGAGCTCAGGAATAAGCCTTCCAAAGACTTCTTGTTTGGCCCCTTTAGCAGCCCACTTGAGATTTCCCAGAACAAATTCTTCAGAGGACAAATGGAGAGGAGAATCAGTTCTAGGATGGAATTTGTGAAGAGAGTAGAGGTGGTGGATTATCATTTTAGTGAATCTGATGCTAGGAATTAACATCTTTCTCACTGTCTTCCTGCTGGCCAGGTTTGATTCCAGTTTAGCTTTGTCTTCTAGGAAGGTGTGAATGGAATGAATGAATTCTTCCCAGATCCTTTCAGCGAAATCTATGTTGGAACGTTTTACGATTCCCCATAGAATTTGAAGCACTGGAGCCCTAGGTCTTTCAAAAGCAGAAGTCTTCCCAGTAAGACACAAGTTGAGGATGGTGGCGATAGTTCTCCATGGTTGATACATTTCACTGGTGACTACTGCTGACACCTTGAGGATGGTTGATGGATAACCCAGATCATTAACGAAGTGGACGAGAGCCTCGGACGTAGGAGGTTGAGTGAAGGGTTTATCAATGACAACAGGGGAGATCTGAAGAGCCTCTCTGATGGTGTCTTTGGTCAGCTCATACCATTGTTCATCTAACTGACAATGATAATTACCAGTGTCTTTGTTGAGTTCAATCGTATTCCAGAACTGTTGAATGTATATAGACGGAACGGTTGCACATGCTGTGAATGCTCTGAAGAAATTGGTATCCTTTAAGATATCAACAGATATCTTGTAAATAGGATTGGGTTGAGGTCTTATCACATCGATATAACAGTTGCTCCTTCCAATAGGGATCCATTTGTTCTTAGGAAGGATTTGTTCATCTGTGCGAACAGGTGTTGAGACTGCAGGGTTTGGTTCTGAGGAAGTAGTGATCTCTGTATCTGTCATTGTATCTACACACACACATTCACAGAAAGACAGTATGCCTATGCAAGTTAGATGGGAGTCAATCCTCGAGGTTAGCACAGAGACTATGTGTACATTACAAAAGACTACAGTAAATCAAGTAACACACAATTGTGAGAGACCAAATATGCAGCAAACATAACGCACATTATAAAGTATTAACTGCACAGCTCAACTGTATACAAACTACAACATTAGATAAGGACAAGCTGCAACTGTAAGCATGTAGACAAACCGCATATGTAAGCATATAGACATAACATGACTATACAGACAAACTGCATCCATGACAAAGTAGACAAACAACATCCATAATCATAAAGACAGACCGCATTCATGATAATTCAGACAAACCGCGTTTGTGATTATTCAGACAAACCGCGTTCGTGATTAATCAGACAAACCACGTTCGTGATTGTTCAAACAAACCGCGTTCGTGATTAATCAGACAAACCGCGTTCGTGATTAAACAGACAAACCGCGTTTGTGATTAAACAGACAAACCGCGTTTGTGATTGAACAGACAAACCGCGTTTGTGATTAAACAGACAAACCGCGTTTGTGATTAAACAGACAAACCGCGTTCATGATCATACATACAAACCGCGTTCATGATCATACATACAAACCGCGTTCATGATAACTAGACAAACAGCATCTATCATTGAAGAGACAAACCGCATTCAAGAACAATTACACAAACTTCATCCATGAATATATATACAAACAGCATCGATGAACATGCCATCGAGACATACACCCTATATCATATTGAGAGCAATAATTTCAGATCAGACATTATACTAGCACCTCATGACATGCCTAATCACTTCTCAAAAGAATCAATTAATTCCATACAGTGTTTTAACACCACATATTGCAAACTCTTGACCTATACCAGACAAACCGCATCGTAGAATATAACCCCACTAAATCGATTAAGCACTCATTAATTGAAGGATGTATATGCATACAAAAACAACACGACGAGAGCTTATAGCAATCAAACCAATCTTTGTCCAGATTCACTCTAACTTAAACCAGCTATCAATCGACTTAACGCATCCAATCTTGAAGGAGCTAACTATTTATCAAATCAGATTCCTCATCTGGTTAGTGATAAAAGAAATCCGCTCAATCCTAGAGGCATACTAATCGATAACCGAACGAACAATTCCTAGACTCATGAACGATTTTGACTTTTTGGAGTCAAACATCATTCGAAAATTCACAACAATCCAAAACACAACTTGAAAGATGAAGCAATATAAGCATATAACAATTATCATTACATACATAAATGAGAATCCCATCAATCAAAAACAAGAAACAACAAACAAACCTAGGATCGAATGATGAATCGTACGAATCAACCTAGAAAAACCAAATAAAACATTTAGAATCTAGGAATGATACAAGTAATGGCCTACTGATATGGGTGAGGATCGATAATTACCTAGAGGAAGAATCTCGATGGATGGATTAAGTGGCGATCGTGGTTTAGTTAGAGAAAGAGGCGAGTTCGGTTTGATTTAGAGGAGAGAGAGTGATAAGAGACAAACCGCGTGTATTTGGAATCTTAAATACCATCACCTAACAATCCAATTAAACGTATTGACACTTTTGGTCCCTGTCTTAGTTGGTTTGACAAACCGCATAGGTTACCTTCTCCTAACTCTCCTCTTTTACAAACTGACACATTTGGTCCCTGACTTAGTTGTCTTGACAAACCGCATAGGTTACCTACTCCTAACTCTCCTCTTTTAAACAAAAATATCATCACCTAACAATCCAATTAAACAAAATGACACATTTGGTCAAAGTATCATCACCTAACAATCCAATTAAACAAGATGACACATTTGGTCCCTGACTTTCCTATCAATAAGAATTCTCACACTCATAGGCAAGTTTAAATTGCTACAGCTCTCCCCCTTAATCAATGACTTAACTTCTGTATAGACATTGATTGAACAGCAATTTATCATTTGGTGAGATCAACCGTGGGAGCCTTTAAGACAACATAGAATCACCAGTATGAATGAACATGAATATGAAGTAATTCATGCTCAGGTGAACCTCACCTTGAAGACAAGTTGTCATTTTGGTGACAATCTGTCTTCAACTGGGAACGCGGGTTGCTATCTAAAGTAATAGCAAGCCTTAAAGACATGATTTACTTATTAGGATCAACTTCTGTTCGAGCTTCATTTAAAACCCCGTGTCATTATTGAATGACATTTCTAGGGTCGTAAATGTTATCGATATCCAGAAGACATGCCTCTCTCTATCCAAGAACACATATTACTATATACACAAGAAACATGTACCTATAAAATAATAGTAACAATACACAACAAGAAAGAAAAAGCAAAAAGGATACTTGAGATTCTCTTCATAAAATCAGTACGAGTTTTGAACTGAATTGTTCAAAAGTCATTGTCCCTTTACATCATAGGTGGGTTTTCCGAACCTCCTCTTTGGGAGTTGATAGTCCTTTCGGTAGCCACACCTTGAGCTTCTTCTTGATGCATTCTGTGAGAGTAGCTGCACACAGAAACCGTCTCCCTGCACTATCATAAGAATTTTGTTTGCATATATATTGGTTAGTGACTCTGGGGTCCTGCCTCTGTGGTTTCTTGCAAACATTCTTAGAAGCATTTTCTGTGTCAGTAGGTACCCACTGAAGACCAACTTTCTCAAAGATTCTAGCAGTTGGCAACCATCTTAGGCACATTCTTAATATGCGATGTTTCTGAGGCACCTTAGTGTTTTTACAAGAGAAAATTTCTTGTCTTTCAGCACTAGATCTATTAGGCTTCCTAGGGTGCTTCATCAGTTCTATAGGCCTATGGTGAATATTGGTCGTAGTAGAGAATGCAGTGACATGAGCATGAACTTCCTTAGTTAGTGTCATGTGAGACTTATCCTGAAAGTGACTCTTAGCTAATTTTCCCTTACGTCTATGTTGTGACGTGACTGATTTTGGCAAACACTTAGTCTCACCAACTTGGGGAGCACACCTTGGATAAGGGGCAGGTGTTTCCAAGACTGATGGTTTGACAGACTTAGGATTCATCCTGTTCTTGGCCGACTTCTTAAAGTTATCCCTATGAGAAGCTAATGAGAAACTTTTCCTTAGATTTTGTGCTTGGGAGTGATCATTTTCAGCTATCAAAGATTGTGTTGGGTTTTTCCTCTTGGATTTGATATCCTTGACTGAGCCATACAGTTGTTTAATTTTCAATTTAAGTGTTTCATTCTCAGCCTGTAACTCAACAGTTTTAGCATCATGTGTGGTTTTATCATCATTGACCTTTTCTTGCAATTCACTTAGTTTGGTTCTTAACATGTTAATAGTCGCGTTCTTGGCCACTAGCTGATCTTTCAACTCATTTATCATAAAAAATTCCCGAATGTCAGGTAATTCCGGATTTTTTGATGGGAGGTTAATTTGGAACTTTTCTTTTATTTGTTGCATTGAAATTTCAAGATCAACAAAGTGTTTTTCCAGTTTTGAAAATCCTTTTAAAATTTCATTGTAAACCCTCTTTTCAATCATATCATGTGATTTGAAAGACTCAGTCGTAGGCACAGAACTCGACGAATTATCATGTACAAGTTCATTAGAAAGAGTATTATCTAGATAAGACAGATGTACCACAGTAGACTGTGCTTGGTGATTTTCAGGTTCGTAGGATTCCTTCTCACATCTTGTGACATCACTTCCTGTGCTGACACCATCAACCGTCTTGTCTGATTTTGTTCCATTCCTACCCTGTTCACCTTTTTCCTCAATGAACCCATGGACATCCCTTATCAGCAGTAGCAGTGTCGTTTTGTACATTTCAATTTCTGACCCAGTATATTTAGCGAAACACTCTTTAGTCACTTGGCAGTCATAATTATAGTCCATAGTGTATTGAGAGTTGATGAACACTTGGAATTGATTGTTGATCACATTGAGAGCGGCTCTGGATTTATCTTCAGAATATTCTTCCTTGACCAGCTCCTGTTCTAGTTGATCCAGATATAATGTCATTATGACTGTAAAATCACAAATTTCCTGACCAAAGAGTGAAGCGAAAGCCCGTGGGTACCCTATCACGTATTCAGATTTACCGAACAGAGCCTTAATGTGTGATAGAAGTGAACGGAAGCATGCTACTTGACTTTCCTTTGCATTAGCCAACTGCACAACCTGAAGGCATTCATCCATGTGTGACTTCGAGTGTGACTCATCAGTTCCAGCAGAATCAGCAGAATCAGTATCATTTGCTTCTGTTAGAGATGTGTAATTATAGTTCCCATGATCCTTAATAGCATCGTACAGTTTGAGAACCTCCGATATGAGAGAGTCTGAGTTAGTTGTCATAGTGAATACGGGATTTAACTGATCTTGTGATTTAACCGAGAAATCGAATCTTTCGTGGGAATTTCTAAAATCACCAAGACACAAGCCGCATAGACAAATAGCACCCTTGAGGATACAAACCGCCTAGACAAACCGCGTAGACACAAACCGAGTTCCCGCTGCAGAGACAAACCGCGTAGACACAAACCGAGTTCACGCTGGAGAGACAAACCGTGTTGATACAAACCGAGTACACACTGCAAAGACAAACCGCGTAGACACAAACCGAGTTCACGCTGCAGAGACAAACCGCGTAGACACAAACCGAGTTCACGCTGGAGAGACAAACCGCGTAGACACAAACCGAGTTCACGCTGGAGAGACAAACCGCGTTGATACAAACCGAGTACACGTTGCAAAGACAAACCGCGTAGACACAAACCGCGTACGCGCCTTAGAGACAAACCGCGTAGACACAAACCGCCAAACACGTCGCTTTCAATGCTATTTGTCCTTTTGCCTAAACTAGTAATAAGACAAACCGCGTTCTCGATGTGACACAAACCGCGTTCAAGAACACGTCCAAGGTACACAAACCGCACCCAAGAACACTTGGATAAAATCACTCGAATCACCCAAAAACACCACACAAACCTTAAATCTGTGAATCCAAGCACCAAATACTACTCTTATACTGTTCCTAAGCTATAAAGTACAAGGTATAACAACTTCTAATCACTAAACAAAGCACAAAAAGAAATTTATGTAACTTATCAAATCGAACTAAAAAGCCTCAAAAACTAGACAAATCCGTGAATACCAACTCTCATGGACCTAACCATGGCTCTTGATACCAATTGTAGGTTATTCACAATGCAAGAAACACTTGTTTGAGGCCTTTAGATGGATCGAATAGACATAAACTAGAGAGAGAAAGTGGGAACTTCTAGAGAGAGAGAACTATGTGTATATTAGCTTGAAATGTAGGGAAGTTCCAACCCTTCCCTTGCAAGGGAAGGGGTATTTATACATACTACTTAATATGCCCCTAGTGGGCTGTGGAGAGAGCTGACAGAGGGTAAAGACCCGACCCACTCCACAATACTAATAATAATAACTAAGCTACTAATAATATTACTGATAATCCTACGAGCTATGATGTGCTAATAAGTACTCGGGGTGACCGAGTCTTCAGCTGAATATTCATATTCCTAACATAAGGTTATGTGTGCAGCTATGTAAATTAGACTTTAAACAAAAACATGCTAAAAATTTTAAAATTTTATATATTAAGCGCATTTTAAGCATATTTTGAAAAAGTTTAGGACAAGTAAGTGTTCTAATTTTCAAGTAAGTGTTCTAATTCTCCAATCCCCCCACTTAAGTTAAACAACGTCCTCGTTGTTTGTGTCAAAGGTTAAAAACTGGAAAATAAAAGAATTAGAACAGAAAAACTCCCCTGAGATTTGCTCGGTATGATCCTCCATTTGTATAAGAGCAAAAATCAACTTTCTTGTGGATTAGAACATTTAAGCTTCATAGATAATGTATCCACAGAAATTGCAAGAATCTATAATACCATTCAGACTTTAACGCACCTGAGTTAAGAAGGTTCAAACTTGCATAATACATTAGTAGTTAGTAAAAATAAAACATAAAAAATTAAAACTAAAAATCATCAGGTCAGTCAATACGCCGTATCTTATGGAAAAAGATACGCCGTATCGAGCCTGGAATAAATACGAATCAGAATAAAAGATGCGTCGCATCCCTAACCAGGGATGCGCCGCATTAAATAAACTGACAGAAAGTTTTTAAAGTCAAAAATAAAAATGCAGAAAATTAAATAAGATATGACCAGTGCAGGCGATGCGTTGCATCTTATGATGGAGATGCGCCGTATCTTCTACAGGTCTGACAGACTCGACACAGAACATAATATAAAAATTTTCTTCCGGGTTGTCTCCCGGTCAGCACTTGTCTTTATTCCAGAGTCTTCAAGTTAGACTTACGTTCAGCTCCTTATTTTGTTCTTGTAACGTGCCATCCTTCTTCTTTCATCCGAAAGATGTTCCCGTATAGTTCCGCAACATTTTCTTCCGTACGACTTAATCTAATATATTTTTTTGTCTTCGTCGCAACATATTCCTCATCAGGTCCCAAAGAATATTTGATGACTTTAAATTTTTCAGAAATTATCATGGGTGGGTCATTATAAGGGATCCCAAGTAGTCGACACTTCCTCTTGATGAATTCATCTTCGTCTTTATCAACAAACTTGAAATAAGGATCCTCATTCAAATAGTCATCAAGTTCATCAATCAATTCTCTATGCGACTCATAGTTATTATCATAGGGATCATAATTAACCACGTTAAAGGATTGATAATAATCTTGAATCTCATCCTACTCTCTTTTGAATTCCCATTGCAAGCGTCGACTAAGCCTTGTGTAATCATCAAATTGTCCATGCACCCATTTCCAGAAAGTAGTGTTGATCATTTAAGTTCAACAGAAGGTTCTTCTCTAATCACAGGTTCTGGATTAGTTTCTTTCGGTTGCAGTTGCTCAGATGATAAAGATTCAGGGGAAATCTTGTTTGTACTGTTATCCTCGGGTGTCTCGCCGATTTGAAAGGTTGACTTTCCGCCTCTAGTTGTAATCCCTTTCAAATCGTGTTTTACCAAAAGAATCTTGTTAAGCACCGTTGACAATTGGTGCACTTCAATTGTCAATCCATTAATCATGTTGTTTTGTTCCTTTAGTAACAGCTCATGACTGCCTTTGAATTCATTAATAAAGTTTCTTGCTTCATGATGTTCTTTATCATTTGCTTGAGCGATTTGTAGTGCAAACTCCTCCATGGTAAGGTTTCTTTGGGGTCTTCCGAACCAGTTGGGGAAAATATCGAACATTGTTCCTGAAAATTAAAGACAGGTAGATTTCAAAGTAAAAACTTCCTAGTGTAAAGATTAGAATATTTTCCGTTCGGAAACAAGAAAAAGTTGCTGATATCTGCAGACGATGCGCCGTATCCAAAAAGTTGGATACGCCGTATCTTATAATCGTTAAAATTTAATCAGACTTTTATTCAGAAAGCAGATACGCCGCTTATAATTTAGAATGCGCCGTATCAGTTTAATCATCAAAAATCGATTATATTTATTAAAATTAAATGCGTCGTATTAACAAAAGCTAATGCGCCGTATTTTCGTTACGTTTCAAAATACAAGATTTTTGATTCAGAAGATGCGCCGTATCGATAAAAATCGATGCGTCGTATCTGTTTAATAATTCGAAAACCATTTTTAATTTAAATCGACAATACGCCGTATCTGTTAAAACAGATGCGTCGTATGGCATTATCGTTTAGAAAAATTTCTATTAAAAACAGAATACGCCGTATCTTGGGGAAAGATGCGTCGTACTCGAATTTAGTAAATGCGTTGTATTTTATAAAAATTAAACGCAATACGCCGTATCTGTGAAAACAGATGCGCCGTATCGTTTGTATCAGCTCCATACAATGATAGCAGAATGCAGAAAAATATAAAAACAAAAATAAAAAATAAAAACAAACAAAAAGAAACAAAAATTAAAGAAAACAAATAACACACAAAAACAGAAAATATGCAAATAATACAATGAATGCAATTTATCTAATATACAACGGGGTTAGCGGTTAGAATCTAAAAATTAAAAAGAAAAACCTAATTAAAATACTAATCAAATTAACAGATAATAACAATTCACTCCCCGGCAACGGAGCCAAAAACTTGATGTGCGTGTGTATTGCTCTAATTCTTTTATATCCACGGTAGCGGCTCCAAAGGCTTGGTGCGCGCGTGATGTGTTGTTGTGGTTTAGCAGAGCTAATGCCTACTCAAGTTTTAAATTTATATTTAGCCGACTTATCAATAAAACACACACTTTAACGAGCAGTGTACCCGGTCAGTATGAATATAATGGTAAGTAGAGTGTCGATCACTAAGAGTGGAACGTATTATCTAGTTATTCTAATCAGTACTTTAATATCTTAAGTTAGCTATACAATCCTAATCTAACGCAAGGGGTTCAGCCTGAGAGACTGGCACGGTTTGGTTATGATTAAATATAAACTAAACTAATGAGCACGAATCAGCGATTAACACACACGTACACAGATAGATACTTGAGACAATAAGAAGACCTGTCCTGATAATTAAGTAGCTTGTCACTTGTTTTATTGCTAGTTTTATATGAAGTGTATGTAATTAACCCTTTCTCGTTGGCTCTAATCTTATCGGCGAGTAAACCCTTAATGATCACTTATGTCTATCCCACTATCCTAGAATATTGAGCATTTGTGATGCCCACGTTTCGTATACGCTAGAACAGATAGGCGAGGAAGGGGCATGGCGACCCAAGCAATGCTCAGCTAGACACAGAGGTTATCAATGCACTAATAAAAGTCACCAAAGACATCAACATATAAACTTTAATTAATGGGAAAGCAATTTTAAGGGGTGCCCATGATTTTCCGTAGTCACATGGAATCGGCCCATCAATCCTGATGAATTAAAGTGTACTAATACAATAAAACAAAACTACTTAATGAATTGAATACATGCAGGACCTTCTTACAGCTCTTGTATCTTCGTTTAGGGTGTGTCTTGTGCTGCTAACACGTCTGAATTCGGCCTGGTATCTTGCACTGTGCTCGGTGTCTAAAAGATCTAAGTGTCTCGAAATTCGTTTGGCCTTGGGGTATTTATAGTTTCTGTCTGAGGGTTAGATGCGGCGCATAGGATAAGTAGATGCGGCGCATTGACTTAACTTCGCGTGGGGTCCAAGATTAATATATTCAGGAATATTCGTACACCGCCTTAAGGTGCGGCGTAACTCCATTTCTCAATGCGGCGCATGTCCTTTGCTGTCTTGGATTATAACTTGTGAAATCTTGATAGTGATGCGCCGTATGTAAGAAGTATGTTGCGGCGTATCTGGAGCAGAATGATCTTGATCTTGTACATTTCAGTAGACTCTTAACATCTTGCTTGTTTTGCTCCATAATTGGTCCAAAATCGCCAAGTTTCACATAATACTTGTTTTTACCTGAGAATTACAAAAGTAAACATTAACGTATTAATTCTCATATATAATATAATAAAACAAGTCAAATAAATAGGATAAATGATGATAATAAAATATACTTATTTGAGTTCATCAAATATTTTCTATAAACACATTATGCAATACTTTGACTATCGGGTTTGACTACAATTTAACTTCCATTGACTAACCAATCATATTGAGTCTCTCGACTAATAAAAGTCTTAGTCAAACTATTCAAATAGCATATTAATTATTCAATACTTAAAACTTGGTTTTGGGTGTAACAGAAAGATCAAAGATTCCTATGCAAAAGGAGGCTACTGTGACATCGGTATGTGAACCTAGTACTACTATGGAAAAGAAAGGGGAAGATTCGGATAGTGATGAAGTCGAGGATATTGATAATGACATGGCTCGATATATGGCTAACCAAATCGTGCTGGTTGAGGAGCTTGGATGCAAGTCTCTTTGAGTATGAAGATTATGATGGTTATGAGTATGATGTTAATTACTTAACTGAGGAACAACTTTCTTTCTGTGACGTGTGAGACATACGTATCCATGGGTAAGTTAAGTAGTAGTTCTAGTTTTGTTGTTGCCATTTTATTTTGGTATGTTCATAAGCTTGGCATGTCCTTATGATAGATTTTGTTTAAAGCACAATAAGTACATTTTTTTAGAATAATATATTTTATCAAAAAAAAACCATTTACCTGAAAAAAAGATTGTCATCAAAACCGACCCTTCCCTATACTTTTAATCAACAACCCCTGACGATGCTTACATGGTTCTTACCCAAGGTAGCGGATCAATTGAAAAGTAATCAAATTTTACAATGTGTAGAAAGCCACTCATTATTTGACAAGTGTCCCATTACCTATTTTATTCAAAAAATTCCTCTATGGGTAAAATTGTAATTTAACTCGTTTTTTGCTTTTCCACCTTAAATTTCAAACGCAAATAACTTTCAAACGACAAACTTTTACGAAAAATCGATTTCACCATAATTTTTAAAATTTAATCCTCTTTAATTTGGTATAAATTTGGTTAAAATTTTTGAATTTTTTTTTTTTACATATCAAATGGGTCTTGATTTTCTTTTTTTTTGGCATCTTTTGCCCTACTTTTTACCCTCATAAACTCCGAATCGTGAAAAACTAAAAGCATGAAAGTTATAGATTTTCGTTCACTCTTTACCCAGAAATTTGAATCACTCAAATCCGAAATGATATGAATGGGATATCGCACGTTAAAGGTAGCGTTTTAGTCATATTTGTTGCACACAAGGTGTTTGATGAAATGTCTAGCTTAGATTTTTAGTGTTAAAATTGCGTCAAATGCATTAATTTTTGTACCGCAATTCATCATTAATCATTTTATTAATGTAAGATTCAAAAAGTGATGTTTTTGTTAATTTTATTTTGTTCATCAATATTTTATTAATGTACGTTCATCAGTTAGTTTATTTGTGTTATCATAAATTATAGATTCATCAGTTAGTTTATGCCTTTTTAGTTTATTTGTGTTATAGGTTATAGGTTTATCATAGGTAAATGTTCCAAAACATGTTAGTACTATTTTTTTTTGTCCAGATATTCATCAGTTAATGCTTTTTTTGTTATATTTTTTATGTTCATAGGTTAAGTTATTGTAGGTTCATCAGTTAGTTTATTTGTGTTATCATATGTTATGTTATCATAGATTCATCAGTTAGCTTATGTTTTTTCAGTTGATGAACATTAGTTTTTTCGGTTCATCAGTTATTGACTTTTAGCTATTATATTATCATAAGTTCATCAGTTAGCTTATGCATTTTTTGGTTCATCAGTTATTGACTTTTAGCTATTTTGTTATCATAGGTTCATTAGTTTGTTTATTTTAGCTACTATGTTATCATAGGTTCATCAGTTAGTTTATTTGTGTTATCATAGGTTATATGTTCATCAGTTAGTTTATGATTTTTTAGTTGATGAACATTAGTTGTTTTTTGTTCATCAGTTATTGTCATGTGTTATATTTTTTGTTCATAAGTTATTGTCCTGTGTTATGTTTTTTTTGCTTTTTATATTGATCAAATGAAATTTGAGTTAGATGTTACTATATGATGTTGACTTTATAATTTCTTTTAAGAAATGTTCATAAAAAAATTGTTCATCAATTTTTCTTTTTATAAGTGTTACTGTTCCCCTCAAGTTCTTAACTGATGAACTAAACCCTAAACCGAACACCCAAAAAGCTAAATCCTTAACTGATGTACCGATGAACTAATGTTCATGAATAAAAATTGATGAACATAGTAACTGATGAACAAAACGCCATCTTTAACATGTTATATCTCACTCATATGACATCGGATTTGAGTGAATAAAAAACATTAGTAAAGACTGATCTAAAATCTATAATTTTTATGTTTTACAATTTTTCTAATTCGAATTTAATATTGGTCAAATTTATGGTCAAAAACGCAATAAAACACAATACGTACTTTTTTTTAAAAACATTAACTATTAAAAAATATCACTTTTTGAGTCTTACATTAATAAAATGATTAATGATGCGTTGTGGGACAAAAATTAGTGCATTTAGCTCAATTTTAACACTAGAATCTATGCTAGACATTTCATCAAACACCTTGTATGCAACAAATATGAGTAAAACACTCTCTTTAACGTGCGATATCTTACTCATATGACATCAAATTTGTGTGATTCAAAAACCTGTGTAAAGAGTGAAAAAAATCTATAACTTTCATGTTTTAAGTTTTTCACGATTCAACATTTATGAGGGTAAAAAATAGGGACGAAAATGCCCAAAAAAATAAAGAAAATCAAGAACCATTTGATATGTAAAAAAAATAAAATCAAAATATTTAACAAGATTTATACCAAATTAAAGAGAACTAAATTTTGAAAAATTACGGTGAAATCGATTTTTCGTAAAAGTTTGTCGTTTGAAAGTTATTTGCGTTTGAAATTTGGGGTGGAATTAAAAAAACGGGTCAAATGACTAAAATACTCTATAACCGAAAATTTTTAGAATTTTTAAACTTTTCCCTTTTCAAGGGATCGCAACTCTCTTACCCAAATATGTACCTTGCTATGTAGGTTCGGGTTCTTTTTTAATCTTATCTAATATTTTAATAAAACTTGTAGCGATATATATAGTTCTATGTAGTTGTTAGAATATATATTGATATAGGGTATGTTTGGCAAAATTAGCTGTAAGCTGTAAACTGTAAACTGTAAGCTGTAAACTGCAAAGCTGTTAACATGAGCTATTAGCTGTATCTTTTTTTCAATAAAAGTGTTTGGTATTTAGCTGTTAAATATAAATATAAGATGTAAAATGACATAAAAGGACATATTTATAATTTTAAACAAATGTTTGGAGGGTATATCAGTAATTTAAAGTTTTAACAGCTCCAAGATGTTTAAAAAGCTTCATGAATCAACTTTTCATTTAAGAGATATTTGTTTGAAATAAAAGCTTGAAGTTAATGTATTCAAACGAACCCTACCAATATTCCTATGTATTGTTCGTCTAATATGCGACGCCCCGACATCAAAATACACCTCCGATTTCTCCGAAGCTTTTTTCCCATGAGATAAACTTACAGATTCTCTATCTTTCTCTCTAGTTTCAATTCAATAATATATCGTATTCCAAGTTTATTCCAATTCATATTCCTATTCCAATTTCACTTTATTAATTGTTCTTGTTCAAACTGGATCTCCCTATGTTCCCAGACAAGTTAATCTAGCTTCCAAATGTTCTGTCAGTCAGTCTAGATATAAATCTAAATCCTACGAAAAGTTTCACAGTGTTTAGGGAGATATTTAGAACAATGGTTATTTACAACAATCCTATTGAATTTAAAGAAAATGTGAAGAAATATAAAGAGTATATAGGTGCTTTAGAAGAAGAGCGTCGTAAGATTCAAGTGTTTCAACGTGAGCTTCCTCTTTGTCTGGATCTTGTTTCTCAAGGTAAATAGCTAAATACATGTAATACACACAGTTTAACATTAACCGATGTCTTTTATAAGCTGGAATTGTTTTGAAGTTCTATCTATAGCTTAGCAGCTTCTTCCCGAGTTGCATTATGCTAAAGCTAGTGGATCTACCATCACGGGAACTAATCAATTATATGTTATGCTTATATTTTTGCAGCGATTGAAAGATGCAGAGAGGAAATGTCTGAGACTCGATTTAATCGGTGTTGTGATCAGCAAAGTTGTAGGGATCATCAGGGTCCAGTTTTGGAAGAATTTATTCCCATTAAGCCAACTTCATCCAGAAATGAGGATGACAATGAAAAGAAACAGATATCCAAGAAATCCAATATCATTTGTTGCAAAGATAATTCATGTTCATTCTCGATGAAGTCAGACTGGCTTACCTCCGCTCAACTCTCAATTCAAGAATCAAATCCACCTATAGAAGAGGTAAATTATTTAGGAAAGTTTTTCATTTTTTCGGTTAATGATTGCTTATCAATGGTGCTAATGCTAACAACATATAATGTTTTGATAACCAATCTAAAACACCCTAAGAATCATTCGTTATCTTTTGTATTGAAACACAATAGACGATAGTCAATAGTCTTAAACACCCCATATAGATTGGATGTTGACTAAGACATTTTTATCTATTTAAGGACTTCTTGTCGAAGAATCTGTTGGTTAAGGAGAAAAGTAGAAATGGTTGTGATGCTTTTCATCATATCCGGAAGAAAAAAAGTTGTGTTGCACCTCTGCCATCATTAAATTGCGCTGACATGGTTAAAACGGCTTCTGTCAGTTCTTCATTGGACACAGATGGTGGGGGTAGTGATGGTGGCGGTGGTGGATGCAACGTTGAAGATAAAGGGCAATCTAACAAGAAAGAAAGGAGGTGTTGGTCATCAGAACTGCACAGACGGTTCCTCCATGCTCTTCAACAACTTGGTGGTGCCTACGGTGTGCTTTAACTAGACCTTAATTTACTATTATGTGTCTAAAATCTTTTTAAAAAAAAATTAAATCATAACTAAGAAATAAGTTCTTTTTTCATATATATATGCAGTGGCTACACCAAAGCAAATTAAGGAATTAATGAAGGTTGAAGGGCTAACAAACGATGAAATTAAAAGCCACTACAGGTTTGTTGTTTGATTATCTTATATTGCGCATTCAAGTTTCTTAGTACTAGTCCGTAGTATTCTATTAATAAGTTTAACATCATTTTAATGCTTGATTGTTTTTAAACAGAAATATCGTTTGCATACAAGAAGGCTAAACCCTACAATCCACAATACTCCACAGCTTGTGGTAGTTGGTCGAATATGGATGCCGCCATTCGATTATACAACCAAGGCACCCTCATCACCGTTAATGGATAATGCCAATAATTCTAAAGGAGTATATGCTCCAATGGCTTCTCTACCCACATCCATAACGACACCTCTATACAAAACAACCGCATGCAAGCAACAATCCCATTTGGTTGAAAAAGCCAGCCATCGCCAGAGCAATTCACCATCCAGCTTATCCTCCATTTAAACCGGCACCGTGTAACCCTCTTTTGATTTCCTAGCTACCACCGCCTATTTGTTATATAGCAATGACGAAATTTTGTGAAAGACCCTTGTGTGTGCAAGGCTATTGTGATGTTTGTTCCATTCATAATCATCTTTTCATTTCTTTGAAAATATAAAGTTCTCATTCATTAACATATATATGTTATAAACCTTTTATTTGTCTTTTTAGCTTGTGATATTATTGTTAGAGTGTGTGAGTGTATAGTTTGACACGATGTAATAAAGTTTTGGAAAGTTGAAGGACTAAATATAGTTTTACAAAGCATATACTTGTTCATTCTGTGACTTTTGTCTAACGTGATATAGATTTACATGTTGCTATATATATCTTGATTATCTTTGAAAAACCTTTACCTGTTAGACAAGCACAATTGTGCTTTAATAACTCCAGTTAGCTGATAAATCAATTAGTTACGTATTTTTGTGTAACACCTTGAAAAGACATAAAAACTCGAAGTGTAGCAAAGAAGATGGTATCACTCAATCCCGAGACATTCAAAAGTAAGTTGAAATTCCGTTTTTTCCATGTACGTATTATAACTTCAAACGTGTAAGCAAAGTTAATGAATGTCATAGGCATACATAGACAATGTAATGTGATACATTTCATTTTTTTTCTTAATTATTAGGAGTTTGCAGGTATCCGACTCCATATTGCATTGTCACGTGCGAGCGCTTAAATCGATAAAAAATAAACAAGAATTGTGTAACACCTTTTTAAAAATTCTGAGTTCGTCACGTAAAGTGTGTGATATTACCCTGCCAAAATCCAATCACCATTATAATTAAAGAATTATTTAAAAAACAGGAATGCATAATCTAAGTACACTTGGACAACATTTAAATTTCTCTCATTTATTGAAAAAGATATATAGTCATGTAAATGATAATTCCAACAATTATCTTTTATTGAAGATAACAATACGACGTACTGATAAACAATAGTTTTTCATAAAATAATGATTTTAGGGTATAATTGCGTAAAGAAGGACTAAAAATCAACATGGCTTTTGACTTTAAAAATATCGAACAAATCAAAGCAAATTGGAAATTTAGGAAAATCCTATCTTACTTCAGAATTTTAGACAATAGCCAGCATTCTTTTCTTTCAAGTTTACCGTAAAATAAACATCACATATTTACGTACATCAGTACATGGATATTGGAGACAATATTATGGAAAATAGACAATACTATCATTTTCATTATCCACACAAACATATGACAAAATTATTTGCACAAAAACATCCGATCCTATACATTTGTTATACATGGATCGACAAGCTATTTGTTATATATATAGTATAGCTCAAAATATAGGATCTTTTTATTATAAATTCACTTAACTGACTCGTTTCGTCTTAATCGACAAGCCATTTTGTTTTTAAAAAAAAATCATATATGTTCGAATTGTGATATCCTCTTGTTTTTAAAAACAAATTATTAAATTTGATGATGAAATGAGTCTACAAAAAAAATGTTAACTCGCCCTATCGATTACTATAAGACGAAAGAAATGACCAACTTGGTAATACAAAAATATGAGATAGGTACGATTTTGTAAGCGTAATATTCATTGTGTTTTTAAGTCAAGAAATACCCGGATATCCGAAAGTAATCGTGGCATAAGGATTTTCAATGTCATTGCCATTTTGATGAAGTATATTCTTCATTTGTTTACATTATCATTCTAGCTAAGCAGATGAACCGTTTTCGATCCTCCAATCTTTGTATTATCCAAGAATATACTCATGGTATCCAAATCCTATTTTATTCTCTGGCCTAATTCATTATATTCTAAGAATTCAAGAGAAAAAATGCAATTTAAAATGTGTAACATTATTTCTGTATCCATTATTTCCTTTGGTTTAAATCCTTAAAGTTGAAAAGTGACCTGCAAGCTAGCTAGAGATCGATCTAAACTAGCTTTGGAATGTACAAATCCTAACTATCTAATTAGTATCATTGATTCATTAATCTAGCATGCACTGGCGGACATACTTAATGCAGAGGGTAAGTACGTGCATACCTTTCGAAAAATATCGGTAGATTGGCTTTTTAATATGAATTTTTGATATTTCAACAGTACTATGTGCACAAGCTTTTCGAAAAAATTTGAAAGTGCATACACAGTGATTAATTTTTGCGTCCGCTACTGCTAGCAAGGAGCTAGAGAAAAAGTTACAAGAAGGAACCAGAAATCTTTACGTAGATTTATGTGATACGATTTTTTTTTTTAACATCGGTTTATTAGAAAATCTAGCAAAAAGTTGGAGAAAAAGCTACAACAAGTGCATGCATGAGTTAATTGGATTACTAATCCACTCTAACCAAACAGGATTAACATGTCTATTACGATTGATAATCCATGAATGAGATAGCACCTTTATTTCTTCACATAGTGTGTCTTTCCTTAAAGGTTTCAAGCCAAATGTCACACGATTACCATATCTTCAAATACATGTTTGTCTGTCAAAGAAACTTAAAAAACTATCATAATGATTCTCGAGGATGATGCTTTGATCAATGCTTCAATAAGGGGTCGTTTTTAATTTCATGTCCATACGAAGGGCAGGGTCGTTATCTAGAGGTATTCATTTCATACATTGAGAGGTCATATGAATGCCAAGCTAGCTTGAATGCGCAAGTTGTTAATTCTTTTATACTTAATACCACTAAATATGGACAGTAGTTCATTATAAGTTAAAGTTTGAATATCATTGAATGATATTTTAGAGAATTATCAAATGTGCAAACTTTGAACAATGTGTCATCACTTACGTACGTATAGTTTATCGCATCTTATGGTCTATTGCAAAATTAGTGGTTTTTATACTTAATACTACATATGGAAAGTCGTTCATTATATGGTTTCTTGCAAAAGTGGTGTTTTTTGCGTATCTGTGGTAGACTGCATGTATTCTTATTACATTTGGCTAGCGAATAAAAGAGTTATTGTATTACTCCTTCCGTCTCAAATTAATAGTCACTCTTTCCATTTTGGGTTGTTTAAAAATTATTGTCCTCTTCCAAATATAATTGTAAAGAATGTAGCTAGTTTACCATATTGCACCTAATGTTACTAAAAATTACAAACAACATTCAAAGATTTAATTAATTCCATAAGGGTAAAAGTGACATTTTGCAAAAAAGTAAGAAAGAGAATGCAGTAATGATTATATTTTCTTAAACTGTGTGTTTTTTGTCGGGAGACAATAATTTTGAGACGGAGGGAGTAAAATATATGTTTTACAATTGTTTCTACATATATAGATAATATATATAATGCATATAGATAAGGTGTGGAAGAACATGACAAGATTTGCTATGGCATAGATTAAGAAAACAAAATACGTCCCTTGAGCATGTAAAGAGCCAAATTCTCTCTTGCTAACAACTACTCCCTCCGTCCCAAAATAAGTGTCCAGTTTGACTTTTCAGAGTCAAACTGGTTCAACTTTTACCTTAAATATATTTTTTTTGTTATATAATACTTGATGAAAAATTATACCAATGAAAAATACACTTAAAACTCAATCCATTCATATATTTTGCATCAAATATTATATAATACCTGCAAAAATAGAGAAGGTCAAAGTTGAACCAATTTGACTCTGAAAAGTCAAACTGGACACTTAAATTGAGACGGAGGTAGTACTGTATTCATAAATAAATAAACCTCGTGAATCAGAATTACCTAAAACATACTTTTGCATGTAGTATGGCACATGCTTCTTAGTTTGTTAGTTTGTTAAGCTTATCTCATGAAAGATATACTATGAAACATATAAGTTTCATCTTCATCTCTTTCCAACAGCAGGTTCACACGCATTTTGTATTTGCACCCATATGCATGTCTTCCTCTTGGGACGTGTCGTCGATTGAGTTACTTGAACACTCTTCCAGCCGGTTAATTGAGACACGCATTATCAATATATACTCCGCATATCATTCCGCTAGGCTAAATGTGTGTTGATTTGTATCTACTGTTTAAATTTGAACTTCTTTTCAAAATTTAATGTTGTTGTAATACCAACGATACAACATGCAGTAAAATTTAAGCAACACTTACGTATCCCTTTGAAAATGCCATATATGAAATCGACCCACTCATCACAAGTAATTACGAGTATATAACTTTGGATTATTTATAGTCGCAAAGAGCCTCAAAACCAATATGCTAACGACTCATTTTTTATTTTCATTACTGCGCAAATTTAATATTAGAAAGGGCCCAATATCGAGCTACTATACACACTCAAAAATCTTATCATGTGTGTATATATATAGTTATATACCAAGAACATCTATCTACTATATTAATAAAATAGGGTTTTGAAATCTCATCTGACACTCAAAATACATTAAAACTTGCCACCTGTATATTCATTTTGATCCAACGGCCATACACAAATTCGTCTTCTAAGCATTGACTGGGAAAAAAATGGGGCGGCATCCATGATTACTTTCTCATTTGAAACAACCCACTCCAAAAAAACACATACCTTTCTCTCTCAACAACCGCTTTCTAAACCTTAAATCTTCAAACGCAAGATCCAATTCAGGATTTTCAATCATAAAAATAAGCTATTAAAAAACACACACACACAATTCAGGCTTTTCAATCCTTTAGCATCCCTCATTCGGATTCAGTGTATCCCCACATAAAAAACACACGCACAATTTCTCCTTCTCAAAACCCTATCCCCACGATTTACTGAATTGATTTCATGTTTATATTGCCTTGATCATTCCATTGTCAACAACTAATTCACGATTTGCCTATCCATAAGGTAAATTCAATTACTGAATTTTAGGTTTTTTTAAAAGAAAATAAATGATTTTCCTATTCGATTGTAATGTTGTTTGTGATTTTAGCTTTGATTCCTTGAAAATTGTAAATTATAGCTTTTTCTTTTTATATAAAAAATCCATTAACAATAACTGTTTATGATTGTTTGATTCGATTCTAATGTTGATTGTGATGACACACCAACAGGAAGATCGTGATTTGCATTGTTAGGGATAAAATTGAATCTTCAATCTCCAATCAGGTATGTTGAATATCCAATTCAACTTTTGTATATATATATATATATATATATATATATATATATATATATATATATATATATATATATATATATATATATATATATATGTGATTCATTAAACCTTTTAAGATAATAATGGTTTAATATTTTATTATAGATATGTGATTGATTGTTGGTTTTAGTTTAGGGTCCTCGAACTGTGGATTTGTTTGAGCTCAATAGTTCATTCATGATAAAAAGTAAATATTTAATTTGAATATTTTGAAATTGTGTTATGGTTAATTGATCAAAACATCTCCCGCTTATATGTTTGGTTGGGTATATGTAGATAAGGTGTTTGATGAAATGCTCAAATGAACTTTTATTCAAGCCAGATGTTTTTATGAACTTGTTAAATCACAAGATTTCATTATTGTCCGGTCCTAGATTTAGGTTGGTTTACAGTAAATAATATTCATGCTCTTTGTCAATGCGAGAATATACTTTAATCAAGCATGGTATGGTTATAAGCCATTTCTTTCGTTGTTCTTCAGGTAAAAGAAGGATCCACAAAAGCTATGTATAAGTAGGAGGAGCAAGACCCCAATTGGCACACATAAATGAGCATAAAGCATGGTATGCATTCTAAGTATTATTTTACTTAATAAAATAAGATGGTCGGATAAAATGAGAACTATGTAACTTCATCATTGGTCCAAACGAGTCCTTGACTCAACAAGTATTTTCAAAAGCCTTTGTAAAAATATCTGATGGGCAGTAGAAATATCGTGCCTTTACTCTTTGGACCATTGAAGGAGCGAAAAAAATTCATTTTTATTATAAAGTAAATGTAATAATTTTCATGAGTTACAAACGATCCGGTCAGTATAGTGAAAACAGTTCTGCTCCTGCCAGTCACAGGCGCAGAACAACATCAACGCAAGAAGCACGCCCACCGGGAGGTAAGATGTTTCGGATACTTTTGATCAGGTTCAAAGGTTATGATACACCATTTATGTGCAAAGGTGTGACACTTACTTTATTGTCTGCTTTGAAGTTGCAGCACTGAACTCTAGAGATTCCATGCCTGCTTACCGCCAAAACACCCAAAACACTGACAGCATAACATCAGGTTTGACGACTTTAGGCATTGGCAGTTTCCATCACTTTCAATATATTAGGACGTGTAATTATGTTATGTGTGTGCCTTTCAAATAACAGCCACTCACAGGAGTGTGTGCACTGCTAGCAAAAGGGGGTTTGACGAAATGCGTACAGGTTGGTTCAAATATTAGGAGACTGCAACTATACAATTTTTCCTGAACATTGATAACCAGTTTGCTAATCACTTTATTCTGTTATCGTTATAGGTTCATATGGTTCACAAGGATGTATTTCACGACCAGATGAAGGACCATCAGATGTGCCAGCACCTGCAAAACAACGTTAGTGACGCCCCTTCCTGTTTTTATGAATCCGACATATTTACTTTAGGGTTGTTTAATTTAGTTATCAAGATTGTTTGTCAAAGAGGTAATGACAGGCCCTTTAGGACTCAGTTGTTAGTGTAGTGTACATCGCAGGCTTCTAATCCACATGTTTACAAATTGATTTTCCATCGGTCTCAATGTGACTTGCATTGTAAAATGTTTGTCCGATGTCAAATGAATGCTTATCACGTCTCTTATCTTACTGTTGGTGTAGGCATATGTGAGTCTTAGACCGAAACTCCAACAACAGCTGATGTGCAAGCCACAAAGGCTCGCCAGCCACCGTCTATGCTGGAAGCCACTGCTCGAGTCTTACCACCTACTCCCGCGGGTTGGTGCAACAGTGGTTGATTATTTATCTTACCATTTCGTGGTCTCCCTGTTTACCCACCCATTGTTAAATATCCTGTTCTAAGCCATATACAAAATTGTCAATGTAGGTATGTCTGGAACATGTACTACACGTTGAGCAAGTACTACACGGACACCAAGGGTAGTGCCTGCACGTGCAGGTTGGTGATATGTGACAAACCCTTGCACCTCAAAATTTGTTACCCTCACTTTATGTTATCACATGTCGCGCCCTAACCCGTCCCATATCTGTTACATTGGACCTCCAATAGAGTATAATGCTTTTGGATCCTGTGACTGTATGTGTTCAAGTTGTCACGCCCGGTTTTGGTTCGAGGAAAGGCTTAGCAGTTCTACCAGAACTCTGGTCCTAGATACCATCGATGTTGCCTGGGCGTCTATATCATGATATGAGTTGCACCATTTTTTGTTTAAAGATAAAAACCAAAAAGAAAATGACAGATTATTATTTTTTTACTTTGAGAGATGATACAACAATGAGTTTGTTGATTAACATACAACTCCACTCACTCTGAAGATCTTCATGATCTGCAAACTATAATGAAGTTCAATCACTTAAGTTCTGGTTGCCTGAAATGGATTACAAATGACAGCTTTGAGGTTTGGATGATCAAATGATTTTCACATATTTAAGGCACACCACATTAGTTTATATAATAGAAAATTGCACACCATATGCCTTTTTCTATCCGTGCAAAGAAAAATTTCTTGTGGATTTTGAGCAGCTTATGAATCAATTACATGTAATTTTTATAAAGTAAATGTAATAATTTTCATGAGTTACACAAAGTGTAACTATTGATAGTTAGAGATAAATGATAAGAATTAATTGGTTACATCATAGGATGTTGCTGCTAAAGTGCTGACATACCAGGACCCTCATGAAAGTCGAATGAAGGAGTTCCAGGTATATCCTAAAACTTAACATTCATCTTTGACTTATGTTGTATCTTCTTTTATAGTAGAAGTGAAGGCAATGTATATGACAAAACCATGTGGAGTTTAATTATAGTAGAAGTGAAGGCAATGTATATGACATTCATTTAAACGTTACAGCCACAACATATATAAATAAATGAAGGAAATTGCATGTTAAGGTGAAGAATGCCAAAGTGGTTGCAGACATTGAGTCATATGACGGGACCGGAAGCATCAGATGAGCACAAACTGCAATAGTGTAAAAGAAAACACTAAACAACTATCTTTCGATAAATAAGTTAACATCTACATGCTTTTTATATAATTTAACATTATTGATTTAATGTTATATTATGTAATGTTATTGTATCAAACATGACCTTATTATTTTTTTAATGTTATATTATTTTACGTTATTGTATCAAACATTTTATTACTTCATTCATCTTTAAAGAATTACTGAAGCTAGCCGCCCATCGGGCGGGCTTTGAGGCTAGTACTACATATAAAGCATGAATGACTCTCTCTCCTCTTGGTCTTAAAATTAAGACTTACAAGCTATAATACTTATTGTACAATACACAAAGCACTATTAATGATCTTTCTCATCAATCTTAATTTTAAGACTTACAAGTCTTAAAGCTTAATGTACAAAATACAAAATACTATTAATTTGGTCAAAATATTTAATGTAGTCAATTAATTAATTGGTCAATAAATACAATTAATTTAGTTATTAAAACACCCCTTACATAAGAAATATAAATTATCAAGCATATTGTACAACCAACTTAAACACAATTCCTATATTGAATGTTACTAATACAAATAATAAAGCACATTATACAAATATTCAAGCATGAACGGGCAACGGGCCAAACGGGCTAGAGCCCGAACGGGCACGGGCCAAACGGGCTAGAACCCGAATGGACACGGGCTAAACGGGCACGGGCCAAACGGGCTAGAACCCGAAAGGACACGGGCCAAACGGGCTCATGTTATATGAATGACTTTAAAAAAGACCCAAAAAGACGACATAAATTCCTTAGTTAAAGAGTTGAAATACGTCACATGAAATTCTTGATATCCGTAAATTTATTATTAAAAAGAACATAATAAACTAAAATACATGATTCACCGGAAAATATTATTTCAGGATACCCGCCGCCGCAACGCGCGGGGTACCCTGCTAGTAATCGTATCATGTATGTATACATTCCAAGAATTGGGCGGCCGCGCGTTGCGACGGAGCAAATTATTTTCGGTATATGGAGCTTTGTGGCGAAGCCAATTTATAATAACAACTAATCGTATGCTTATTTGGCGGTAATAATAATAGTTTTTGTATTTATGTATATTTTATTTGCGTTCATATTTGAGAGTTTTCTTGGACATCATAAAGAAAATCGTTGTTTATAATGACATTTTTTTTTTAAAGGGTTTTCACCTGGTAATATATTACTTCAAAAAATAGTTAAGTGCATCGAACGTTTTTTTGTTAAACCATCAAGATCATAAGTATCATAGATGTCATAATCTTCGTCCTCATATAAACTTGCGTCATTTGCCAACGTTTGCGGCAATTAAAGTACCCACATTCTCCAAAATATTTTCAGTATCCTTCAACACTTCAAGCGAATTCATAAGAGTAACCAGGTTTATATCATCCGAGTTCACAGGTCCGTTATTATTGGAACTCGAGTCCATATTAGTGGTATCTTTTTTCAAAGTCGTGGCTCCATTTTTTCCCTCACTTTCATGCTTCTTTGACGTTCCAAACCCACTGGGGATAGAAACAGGATGATACATGTTGGGAATTAAACCAACAGTTGATACTGCCAGTTATAAGTTAGTACGGCTGAAGAGTTACTGAAGAATACACTAACAGTACTAAGTCAGTTAGTACTGTTGGTATAAGGAGTTAGTACTCTTTATTAGATAAAGACTTAATCGTGCATGGATAAATATAGAAAAGATATGATGTATATCTTATTTGTATAGGATTATACGATTGATAGTTTACTTGTAAAGGACTCCTTGTCATATAAAAGGAGATCCTAGGTTAAGTTTTAAAAACATGCATGACTAATATAGCTTCACGATCTCATTGTAATTCATATAGTTATTGAAGAAAATCGTTTGGTTAAACTTGTTGGAGTATGCTCTTGTCATAATGACTAATTATATGGCTAGACATATGTGAGCCTATGGGGTCACACACATATACACTGAGGTGCCACTTTATATATCGTGTTTATCGTATTTACGATATATAAATAACCGTAAGTAACTAGGAACCGCTATTGGGCTTCTAATGACTAAGTAATGGACTTATTACATTGGACTTTGAAAACAAATGGGAAGGCCATTTGGGCCCAGTGGGTGGCCGGCCATATGGCCTAAGAAAAGGGAATTGATTGTTTTGAATTAGTAGTAATATATGCATGATTATCTCCTAATCAATTATAATAACTAATTACCAAATAACTCTCTCCCTCTCCTCTTTTGATCTCACGGCAAAAACAAACACCCTATTAGGGTTTTTGATTTTTTTTATCTCTCACTCTTGTATCTTGTTCATTCAAGGGTGTTTGATTGGTTACGGGTTGAAGGACTAGCATCCATTGGCATACGGTGACGTGTAGTGTGTTTCACACTTAGAGGAGATCAACCTTATTGATCTCTTGGGGTTTCTTATACAAGTCGTGGGTTATAGCATTGGTGGTGACTCCCGGATCACGCTACAAAGGTATAACTTGCTTGTTTTATTTGTTTTATTGATCATATGGCTATATGGATCCTTGTTGGTGATGTTCTTCCGCTGCGTTTATGTTATTAATTGTTTATTTATGTTTACATCACCTATAATACTGTGTGTTATTATTCTTACTGTTACATTCATACGATCGCATACAATCACCAAACACTAAATCTTCTAAGTACTTGGTGGTAAATTCCGCGTGCTACTAAGTATACACTCAAAGTATCTCCAACATAATTCGTGTGTTTAGATCCGGTAAAGTGGTATCAGAGCCAGGTTTTTGATACTTTGATTTAGAAGATCCAGAAGTATTTACTCTCTTGCTACCAAAAAGATGGACATGGAGACACCACAAACATCTATCCTTGCTAAACTCCCCATGCTGAAACAGAATGAATACGATCTATGGCGGCTCAGAATTGAGCAATATTTCATGGTGCAAGACTATGCATTATGGGATATCATAATCAATGGTGATTCCTTCAAACCAACTACTTCTGAGGAAACACGTGCGGATGGTTCCAAAACCACAAAGCTCAACACTGAGCCAGTCACAAACGATGAAAGTGTCAAAAAGAAGAATGATCAGAAGGCTAGGAATTTGTTACTCATGGCAATTCCTAATGATCAAGTGTTAAACTTTAGCCACTATGAGACTGCTAAGACACTTTTTGAAGCAGTTGTGGAGAGATTTGGCGGCAATGAAGCCACCAAGAAGGCACAGAAAACCCTACTTAAGCAGAGTTATAAGAACTTTAGTGCCTCAAACTCTGAATCACTTGATCATATCTTTAATAGACTGCAAAAGATTGTCAGCCAGCTAAATGTTTTGAAAATTGTGATTCCACAAGAAGATCTCAATATGAAATTTCTCAATAGTCTACCTGCTGAGTGGAACACCTATGTGGTTGTCTGGAGCAATAAGCCAGAAATGGAAAAGATGTCACTGAATGAATTGTACAACAATCTCAAAAATTTTGAACAAAAGGTGAAGAAAGGAGGAATTACTAGTTCAAGTTCTGGAAACACAACATTCTTATCATCTTCCAACAATAACAGTTCTGATGATGTTGAAGCAGTTAGTACTGCTAGCCCTAAAGTTAGCACTGCTAGTGTAAAAACTAGTACTACTGGCTTGACTGAGGAGACCATATATGCATTTTTGTCAGAACAATCTGGTGGGTCTCAAATCTACAATGAAGACCTTCTTCAGATTGCTGAAGATGATTTGGAAGCTATGGATTTAAAGTGGCAGTTGGCCTTGATAAGTATTAGGGCTAAGAAGTATTATCAAAGAACTAGGAACAAGGTTACCTTCAATGGAAGAGATGTAGCTGGGTATGATAAGTCCAAGGTGGAGTGCTATAATTGTCATAAGATGGGGCACTTTGCCAGGGAATGTAGAAGTCCTAGACAACAGAGCAATGGGAATGGAAACAAGAGTCAGAATAGGAGGACAGTGAATGTGGAAGAAACTTCTTCCTCAAAGGCAATGGTTGCTATGGATGGAGCTGGTTTTGATTGGAGCTTTATGGAAGAGGAAGTGGAGCCAGCCAACATTGCATTGATGGCCTTTTCAGACTCTGAGGTACATATTGTTCAAAAATGCTCAAACACTTGTCATGCTTTAAAAGATTATGAAACTCTTAAGAAACAGTATGATGATCTTAGAGTTGAATTTAATCAAGTAAATTTTAGTCTGTCTAATCATAAAAGAGGACTAGCTGTTTTGGAAGAACAACTTGAATTTTATAGAAAGAATGAGTCTAACTTTAATGATGATATAGCTGTGATAAAGAGAGATTTGCAACTGAAAAATGACAAGATGAGTGGACTTGTATATGAACTAGAGACACTTAAGAAAGAAAAAGAAAATATAAAGTTAAGTGTTGACACTCTAGAGTACACATCAAAAGGGTTACAGAAAATAGTAGAGAGTCAAATACTTAATAAAGCTAAGTCTGGTTTAGGTTATAAGTCTGTTACACCCCCAAATAGAGGAATGTTTGTCCCTCCAGGAATTGATTTGGCTCATACTGGTTTAGAAGAGTTTAAGGATATGGATTTTCCTGGATATGGTACTAAAATTAGTGAGAATCCTGTTAAATTTGTTAAGGCTGAGGATTCTTATGTTAGTGCTAGTGATAAATCTCTTTCTGAGAAAAAGATGTCCGCTAATAGGAACTCAGATGCTCCAATTATTGAGGATTGGACATCTGATGATGAGGATGATCAGGTTAAGGTTAAACATGATGTTGTTAAGGTAGAAGTTAAACATGCTCCTAAGGTGGTTAAAACTGAAAACATAAAACCAGTTAGAAAAAATGTTAAATATGCTGAGATGTATAGGACTAAGAACAGATCTCCAGTTTCTAAGGGTAGTCAGAGGAACTGGAACCACTCAAAATCTAATCAATTGAATGATGAGTTTGTTATGATTAGAAAAGTATACTTTGTTTGTGGAAGTTTTGACCATTTGGCTGCTTATTGTGATTCTAACCCAAGGAAAAAGAATGTTTTTGGGAATTCAAGGGTGAATAGGAATAACAATGCTAGGGTAACTCAAAATAGTTCAACAAGGTTGACTGACCCTAATGTGAATCATAAAATGTCACCCAGAGCAGTTATGTTAAGGTCTGGCATCAAAGCAGTTTCAACTGCTAGACCAAACAAATGGTTTAAGAACAAACAAACTGTTTCCAGTGCAAAACAATTTTCAAATCATGCACAAATAGTTAAAAGGCATTTTTATAAGAAAACAGCAATGACCAATAAAAAATGGGTGTCTAAAGCTAAACCAGCAGTTGCAACTGCTAGGCCAGCAGTTCCAACTGCTAGGTTAGCAGTTCCTACTGCTAGAAACTTTAATGCTGTTAAGGGTAAATGGGGCAATGCTGTCAAGGCCTCAACACATTGGGTTAGAAAATCTAACAAACCCAATGGTGCATCAATGAATTCCAATAAACTTTCTCATATTGATGCACAAGGCAAACCAAGCCAGTGATGGTTTGGGTCCCCAAAAGGCACTAAAACCTTTATTTTGTGTGTAGGAACATCCTTCAAATGGTGAAGAAGACAGAGGCTACTCAGATAGTGGATGTTCCAGGCACATGACTGGTAACATGTCATACCTTTCAGACTTCATTGCTCTGGATGGAGGTCTTGTTATCTTTGGAGGTGGTGTTGGAGGAAGGATTACTGGTAAAGGTGTAATTAAAACTGGTAATCTTGATTTTGATAATGTGTACATTGTACCAGAGTTAAAGTACAACCTCTTTAGTGTGTCACAGATATGTGATAAAAAGAATAAGGTTCTTTTTACTGATACTGACTGCCTTATTCTTTCTCCTGATTTCAAGCTACCTGATGAAAATCAAGTATTGCTTAAAATCCCCAGAAAAGGTAATACATACAGTATTGAGATGAACAACCTTGTTCCTAAAGAAGGTCTTACTTGCCTTGTTGCAAAAGCCACATTGGAAGAATCAATGTTGTGGCACAGAAGGCTTGGTCATATTAATTTTAAAACCATTAACAAAATTGCTAAAAATGGTTTGGTAAGAGGATTACCTAACAAAACTTTTCTGAATGACCAAACCTGTGTTTCTTGCCTTAAAGGTAAGCAACACAGAGCCTCATGTAAGCCAAAGGACCAGAACTCTATTTCTCAAGCTCTATATATGTTGCATATGGACTTATTTGGTCCTACTTCTGTGAATAGCTTGAATTTTAAAAGATACTGTCTTGTTGTTACTGATGATTACAGTAGGTTTTCTTGGGTATTCTTTATGAAAACTAAGGATGAGACAAGTGAAATCCTTAAGACCTTCATTGTTGAAGTAGAAAACCTAGTTGATAAGAAAGTTAAAATAATCAGATGTGACAATGGGACTGAATTTAAGAATAGGGTGATGGATGACTTTTGCAGAGAAAAAGGTATTAAGAGGGAGTTTAGTGTAGCTAGAACCCCACAGCAAAATGGAGTAGATGAGAGAAAGAATAGGACTCTTATAGAGGCTGCTAGGACAATGTTAGCTGACTCTAAGCTACCAGTTTCATTTTGGGCTGAAGCAGTTAGCACTGCTTGTTATGTGTTGAATAGGGTTTTAGTTGTGCAACCTCACAATAAGACTGCTTATGAGCTTCTTAGAGGTAGAACCCCTGCTTTAAGCTTCATGAGTCCTTTTGGTTGTCATGTTACTATACTTAATACCAAAGAACAACTAGGAAAGTTTGATGGGAAATCTGAGGAAGGTTTCTTTGTTGGTTATTCTCTGCACAGTAAGGCTTTTAGGGTGTACAATACAAGCACCAAGCATGTAGAAGAGACTCTGCACATAGAATTTTTGGAGAATAAACAAAATGTTGCAGGTGTTGGTCCAGATTGGATCTTTGATATTGACAGTCTTTCAGATTCCATGAATTATGTGCCTGTTGCAGGTACAAACACTAACAAAAATGCAGGTTCTGAAGATGAAGATGATGAAGATTGTCTATTGATGCCAATCATGGAAGATAGTCCACTGTATAGTTCTTCTAAAAAGAATGATGATATTCCATCATCAAGTGGTGTAAACAAAGAGAAGGAAGCTGATGTAGGCATTGGACAAGAGGGAAAAGAAACTAAAATTCCAACGAACAGTACAAATGGAGTTAGTACTGCTCAATCACAAGTTTCTACTGCTGACCAGAATGTTGATAATGCTGGACCAAGTCAACTTAATCTTGATCCACCAGTTACCACTGCTCCCCAAGTTGATGATTTTGATTTCTTTGGAGATGGTCTGCACAATATGCCTATCAACTATGAAGCTCCTTCTACTTCTTCAACAATCGTGCATAGGAATCATCCACTTACCAATGTCATAGGAGATGTACAATCTGGAGTCAAGACAAGAAGACAGAGTCAAGATCCAGATCACCATGGTTTTCTTAGTGTTGTATATGAGGAAAAACATCATGAAGATGAGCATTAGTGTATGTTTGTATGTTTCCTATCTCAGGTAGAACCCAAGAATGTGCTAAAGGCTTTAGAAGACTCAAGTTGGGTTGAGGCAATGCAAGAAGAGCTGTTTCAATTCAAAATTCAAAAAGTTTGGGTTCTGGTTGATCTACCAAAGGGAATGAGAGTGATTGGTACTAAGTGGGTATTCAGGAACAAGAAGGATGAGAGGGGTCTTGTGATAAAGAACAAAGCAAGACTGGTTGCTCAAGGCTATACTCAGGAAGAAGGGATTGATTATGAGGAGGTTTTTGCTCCTGTTGCCAGGCTTGAAGCAATAAGGCTATTTCTTGCTTATGCTTCCTTTATGGGTTTTATGGTCTATCAAATGGATGTGAAGAGTGCCTTTCTGTATGGCACTATTGATGAAGAGGTCTATGTTTCTCAACCTCCAGGTTTTATAGACCCAGACCATCCTGAAAAGGTTTATAAAGTGGTAAAAGCTCTATATGGATTGCATCAAGCTCCAAGAGCTTGGTATGGAACTCTTGCTACTTATCTGTTGAAGAATGGGTTCCATAGGGGTAAAATTGATCAAACTCTCTTTATTAAAAAGGACAAAGGTGATATTCTATTGGTACAGGTTTATGTGGATGACATCATCTTTGGTTCTACAAAGAAAGAAATGTGCAGAGAGTTTGAGCAATTAATGAAAGATCAGTTTGATATGAGCTCTATGGATGAGCTCACTTTCTTTCTTGGACTTCAAGTACAGCAGAAGCCACATGTAATTTTTATCTCTCAAGATAAATATGTTGGTGAAATTTTGAGAAAATTTCAATTCACAGATGCCAAGGTTGTTAGCACACCAGTTGATAAGGAGACACATTTGTTATTGAAAGATCACAATGGTGAAGATGTGGATGTGCACATGTATAGATCTATGATTGGGTATTTGATGTATCTCACATCATCCAGGCCTGACATTATGTTTTCCATTTGTGCTTGTGCAAGATTCCAAGTCAATCCTAAGGTGTCTCATCTTACAGCTGTTAAGAGAATCTTTAGATACCTTAAGGGTCAACCTAACTTAGGTCTATAGTATCCTAAAGAGTCTGCATTTGATCTGGTGGCATTCTCAGACTCTGATTATGCTGGTGCTAGCATGGATAGAAAATCTACAGTAGGTGGTTGTCAATTTTTGGGTTGTAGATTGATCTCTTGGCAGTGTAAGAAGCAGACTATGGTGGCCACTTCTACTACTGAGGCTGAATATATGGCTGCAGCAAGTTGTTGTGCTCGAGTTCTTTGGATTCAAAATCAGATGCTTGATTATGGGTACAATTTCTTAAACACAATTATACGCATAGACAATAGCAGTACATTGTGTATTATTAAAAATCCAGTTCAACATTCAAAAACTAAACACATTGAAATTAGACATCATTTTATAAGAGACTGTGTTGAAAAGAGGTTAGTAAAAGTTGTTAAAATACATACTGATGACAACTTTTCTGATTTATTAACAAAAGGTTTTGATGTAGGAAGGTTTCAGTACTTGGTAACAGGTATTGGGATGCTTAATCCTTCAAAAGATTAATGTCTAAGTGTTTTTGTTTTTGTACTGCTAGTTGTGCTATTTGTATAGTTTGTACTGCCAGATTGTTTTTAGGTACTGCTTATGGACATTTGTTAGTCATATGTGATAACTGTTAAAAGAAATATTGTGTATTGTGTTTTCTTTGGTTTTGGACTAACATTTCAGGTTAAGAAAGCTTTTTACTATGGATTATGCTTTGGAAAGTATGGTGGTTTGAAATGTCAAGTGTGAGAACTTATCACACAATAAATGGTAATTGGTTCACCATGTCTAATCCACATAAGAACCAACTAGTCCAGATCAAACGGTTTCTGGTAAAGACTACTCAAATCCGTTCATGGTTGACAGTTTACCAAAAACTGGATGGTCATCAACTCACCATATCTAAGTGTAAAAAGTTGACTAGTCCAAAGCAAACGGCTATTAGTAAAGATATATCAAATCCGTTGGTAGCTGATAGATTGCTCAAAACTATAAGTGGATAAAAATGTTTTCATCTCCACATTGAGTTTATCCTAATTTTTGCTAAACAGTTTGTACTGCTAGTTTCAACTAGTTTGTACTGCTGGTTCAAACTTGGTTTCATACTAAGTTTATGCTCTATGATTCACCTCTCTCAGAAGGTCACACATCTGGAAGTGTTGAGAGCAGTTTGCAACTAAACAACTGAATTAATGGTAACTTGTACATATTGTCATAATGGAGGCTGAGCTCAAATGTCATATATTCTAGTTCATGTGAAGGTGAAGATTCTTCCAAAAGGGGAGGAATTCGTTGCTGTTAAAAATGATTATGTAACTCAGGGGAGGATATCAACTCAAAATTAGAGATAATTGTAAAGATTGTGAAGATTTTAATGGAGTATTTACTGTTATGGTTTCTTCAAAAGCTTATATGAGAAGAAAATTCTCAAGTGATTCAAGATTGAAGATAAGTGTTTGAAAGAATCCACCCCATTATCAACATTGGAGTTTAATTCAAAAAACTTACTGATTTACACAGAAATCATAAGTTTAGGGGAGGATTGTTGGGAATTAAACCAACAGTTGATACTGCCAGTTATAAGTTAGTACGGCTGAAGAGTTGCTGAAGAATACACTAACAGTACTAAGTCAGTTAGTACTGTTGGTATAAGGAGTTAGTACTGTTTATTAGATAAAGACTGAATCGTGCATGGATAAATATAGAAAAGATATGATGTATATCTTATTTGTATAGGATTATACGATTGATAGTTTACATGTAAAGGACTCCTTGTCCTATAAAAGGAGATCCTAGGTTAAGTTTTAAAAACATGCATGACTAATATAGCTTCACGATCTCATTGTAATTCATATAGTTATTGAAGCAAATCGTTTGGTTAAACTGTATGTTATTATTCTTACTGTTACGTTCATACGATCGCATACAATCACCAAACACTAAATCTTCTAAGTACTTGGTGGTAAATTCCGCGTGCTACTAAGTATACACTCAAAGTATCTCCAACACAATTCGTGTGTTTAGATCTGGTCAATACACAAATGTATTAGGTTTGAAAACCGTTGGCCTAGCATGTTGCGTCCTTTAGTATTATGGTTTATTACCACTTGGAACCCATCATTTTGGGCAGCAACATTCTTCACATGGCTTAGACCATTTTGGGCAGCAACAGTTCTTCTTTTAATAAGCACTCATTAAGAGACCGCTTATTGAGAATAATTGGGGCATTGCGTATTAGCCATGGTCCGTTTTCCAATACCCCATCCCTACCTGCTGCCGAAGCAAATTTAAAAAAGAATAACCCTTTCGAATTCATCATTGCTTTAACATTACCATACTTCTTCTATATGTTCATCACATAGTGTTCAACAACAAGGAATGCAATTCTTTTTGCCAAGAAAATAACCATAAAACGAGTTTTCGTACCTAGCATTGGCTACCAAAACCGAAGATAATGGAATAAGCACTTCAGCAATGTCACTAGTATTAGTACCAGTATCTAATGTAAGAAAATTTTCCACATGTTTGCTTGATTCAGGACTTATCAAGGTCACAAAAACTTGAGTATCCCGCTCTAATACCAATTGTAGAACCGTAGATGGGGGGTGAATACGGTCTTTTCGACTTCTTTGAAGTTTATTGACTTCAAGCCTCAAAGATCAATAAGTGGTTGTACAATAAAAACAACAACCATGATCATAACCAAAGTATATAAAGTAAGCAAAGAGACACCACGATATATACTGGTTCGGGATGGGGGGTTTATACCATCCGTACGTCCAGTTGCGAATCCACGACACGATACTATTACTCTAGTATAATCCTTTCGGTGGACTACAAACCGCTACAATTTTACTCCACCGATATGCACAAAGATCGGAGCTAAAAAAGAAGAGCTACTCCCAATGGTATTCCGCCCTTGAAATAATCTTGCGATTCGACTTCCAAGACCACAAAGACCACTAAAAACTTCCCCCGAAAGTATCAAACCCCAACTAGATCTCCACCGATCTAGGTTTGGTTACCAAGACACAATACTTTCCTTACAACCAAATCAAATGAATAAAGTTTGATTGTTTAAATCAAGTCCTAACCTAACCTAGAGACTCGATTCTAATATAAAGGCTATAGAGAAGAAGACCCTCAACACAATCATAAAGAGTGGATTAGGTTCTTGTGATTCTTTCTTTGCGGAGAATGTGTTCTTTCAAGAAATGATAAGAAAGAAAGAATAAGAACACAAGATAGAAGACTCAGAGGGTAGAGAGAAAAGAAATTAGAGAGAAAGAATGACTGGAAATGGGTGAGGAATACAATAAAGGTGGGGTATTTATGGGCCAAAATCCCAAATGGGCCTTGTGCTAGAGCGCGACCAGTGTGCCAGAATCCCGTTACCTTTTTCTTTGGGATTTTGCTCTTTTAAATACCCAGCCTTGCTAAACCCCCAATTGTAATTCACACTTTGACTTTCCATTAGTCATACTCAAAAGGTCAACCAACTCAAATAGCCATTTGATAAAATCATTCGTGAAGTGTTTAAAAGAATGTTTGGTGTGTTAACCAATTATCAAAGAATGAAAGAAAGAATGGATAATTGGATAAGGGTATTTTGGGTATTCCTCACATGGTATAGATAGAGAGGAAGAATATTCTATGGGAATATTCCTTTCTTAGAAAGAAAGTGTGGATGTTGTGTGTTAGAGTCGAAGGGAAAATTTGAATTTCAAATTCAAATTGTGTGAGAGAGGGAAAGAAATGTATGTGAGAAGTTAAATTAGAAAGAAACCATGGTTATGTTAAGTGGGTTGGAGGTGAGTTGGGATGAGTTGGAATGAGTTGGCTTAATGTGATGGGGAGCCTTTAGTGAGAATTCAAATTTCAAACTAATAACCCATGTGTTGAAATAGAGAGATGAGTTGTATGGTGCGACATCCGGTAATTTTTGGGAGCACTTTAATACCGCATTACGTTTAAAACAAGTAATTATTAACTGAGAACCGTTTTGGAATGTTTTGGGAAATTGTTTTGGAATATTAGGAACGTTATTTGGATTATATGTGTTATAGGAAGTTTCCCCATAGAACTTGAGATTTAGCACAACGTGAGTCGGCACAGTCTAACCTAATAATACGAGAAATATTTGATTTTAGACGTGTTAAACGAATATAGATGTATTAATAGTCATTTTTAACGGAAAAATGATTTTAAAAATATTGGCGCAAGTTAAAAAGCCTCACGAGAATTTTTACTATGCTAAACGAGCCCGAGAAACGCTATGACGAAAGAATAGCTAAACTGCCAGTTAGGCCTCCTTGCCTCATTTTTTTGTCCGCGCCCCCTAGTTTGACCGTTTGGCAGAAGTGACCCTCGGAGTTAATAAAAACCCCCTATCTCCCTCACTTTTACAAAACCCTAAACTAAAATTACTCTCCTTCTCTCTCTCCTAGTGCAGGCGCCGCAAACCCTACCACTACCATCTTCACCATTGCTACACCGCCGTCTCCCACCACTAAACAAACATAAACCCACCCTTAAATCATCACCTCCGTCACGATTCTGTGGTGCACGTGCTGTTTAACCACTCAAAAACCACCACCGCCGCCGTCCTTGTGGTTTATTTTCTTGTGAAGAGTTAGATCCGAAGGTAAAACAGGTAAGCCACACCGATTCATACCTCGTGTAACTCGGTGTGAGTCAAGACTCGTGTAAACGAGTTGGCTTTGGGTTAAAACAAGTGGGACAACGATTTAAATAAAATAAAAACGGATAGAAAACTTTTGGTATCTTCTTTTTTGCCACGTAAATGATTTTATGTTTGTGTTTGGGTTGCATACGAGCAAACAAGCTCACATCGAGCTTATTCTCGAGCTTATTAATAAGCTAACGAGCCTGTTGTGATGTTTTTTGGTTGTTTTGTGGTTAGCACGAGTCACGGTTGGAGCCGAACCCATGTAGGTCTCAGTCTCCCTTGGGGATAGCTTGTTTTGGATATTGGTTATGTTTCATTTTGTTATCATTTGGTCCATTTGGTTGTTCACTCGCGACATAGGTTCACGGCCGAGACCATAGATTTGGTCCATTTGATTTTGTTGCTCACGACTTGGATTTTTAGCCGAGACCTCTTGGTCTCGGCGAGGTTATTATTTTGGTCTGATTGGTTATGGTTCTATTGTGATTATTGTGATTGATTGAGACTTTGGAACTCGAGCCGTGGGATAGATTTGGCCGAGAGTTTGATATTGATGTGATGACTTGTTACTGGGAACTTGTATTAAAAATGTGATTTTATGGCTAACGAGTGTTAGCCGAGACCTTGTGGTCTCGGTGCGACCTTGACGTGCCCAAATTTGACTAGTATTTGGACTTGTTAATCCTTGGGACTTGTTGACCATTTTACCCGGCTTATAGCCGCGAGATTGATTGGAAATGTGACTCGATACGTGACTAACTCTCTTGACGTGTTATAAACACAAAAATAAAAAGAATAAATAAAAAGGGTAAATAAATAACGATTAACTTTGTTATTTAATAAAATTAATGAAAAGAAAAATATAAATTGTTGAACATTTAACTTGGATAATAACGGAAAAACATGAGGTTACGGAACATTTCGAGGCACATTTGCACTGGTACATTATTATTGGTATTGTGGATTATTTGAAGTTACGGATCGGTTTAACATTAATAGACCCGACCAACAGAGTTATCGGGCTTATTGGGTTGACGAGCTCAATAAGGGCCCGATAAGTGTGTTGGAGGAATTTATTAGTGTGTGACCTATCCTTATGACTTACCATTTATTGTGATGTGTAGGTTTGGCTTTGGATTAATAAGTGAGACGAAGGAATTGTTGGACTTATCGAGTTGACGAATTCAATAAGGATCCAACAATTCGTCCGAATACCTTATTAAGCTTTTAAGCTTAATCATTAGACCTTGACTGTTTAGCTTGATGATGGATTGGTAGTCGGATTACTAGGGAAATTTGCAACACCAAACTTGATTGGACTTGGAATATTATTGGACTTTGGACATATTCGACTATCTGAACACGAAACGACTACAGTACATTAGACTCATGAGGAATTTAATGTATTTGAGCCATAACGGACGAACAATATGAAATATTGTCTAACGAACAATAATGATTATAATCTCATGCTAACTAAAACTGTTGGGAATTAAATGTTCTGAAGATTAGTATTGGGAATTAAATGTTCACAAGGTCAGTACTGCTCAAGGAAATACACCAAGTGTTGATACTGCTGCTAGTGTATTGCATTCTACTGCTAGTGTTAGAGATTCTGCTGCCGCAAGAATACTACTGCTAGAGTATAAGATATTGCTGTTGGAGTGACTCATCCTACTGCAGAAGTGATAAGTATCGTGTATACTACTGCTGACTGGATAAGTATAAAAAAGATATTTGTGTATAAAAGTCAAATATATACGTTAGATAATATCTTTCTTTGGTGATCAGTCAAGAAGTTGTAGTACTCAGAACAAGTTGTATGATATCTACTGACACACATAAACTAGCAAGTAGTCGAATACTCAAGTGTGCATGTGCTTAGATATTACATATATAGAGAGTTAGTCATTAGTTAGAAAGAGACTAAGTTGAAATAATACAGCAGAAAATAGTTTTCTTTGTAATAGAGATTCAAGGTTTGTAACCCTAGTGATAGTGAAGATCACTCGTATTATTCTCAATAATATTGAATCGTTTGATGATATACTTTCTGTGTTCATTGTTCATTACTCACACATCACTGTTCCATTTCCAATAACGAATAACCTTATAAGTGTGGTTAAGTAGATTCCGCATACTTAATCATGTTCATTCAAAGTATCATATACACACGTTAACAAAGGACTAACATCCTCATAGTGTATTTAAAACAATTCTCACAAGTGATTAAAGTGTTGTTTTGATCCTCTCAATTGGTATCAGAGCCAGGCTGATATCTTTGATTTAGAAGAAGAAATGGAGATGGAGAATACCCAGTCTACAAACATTGCTGCTAAGTTACCTATGCTCAAACATAATGAGTTTGAGATGTGGAGGCTAAGAATTGAACAATACTTCATGGTTCAAGATTATGCTCTCTGGGATATTATTCTGTATGGTGATTCTTTTAAACCAGGTACTACAGAGTCCATTGTTGATGGCAAAACAGTTCAGAAAAGGAACACTGGACTAGTCACCAATGATGAAAGGATACAAAAGAGGAATGATCAAAAAGCAAGGAATTTGCTACTTATGACCATTCCTGGTGAACAGATGTTATCTTTTAGCAAGTATCCTGAGGCAAAAACTTTGTTTGAAGAGATATGTGCATGGTTTGGTGGTAATGAAACTACCAAGAAAACTCAAAAGACATTGCTGAAACAAAACTTTGAAAACTTTAGCTCAAACAGCAATGAATCTCTTGATAAGTTGTTCACAAGATTGCACAGGCTTGTCAGCCAGTTAGCTGTGTTGGGAGTTAAGATAGCCAAGGAAGATCTCAACATGAAGTTTTTAAGAAGTCTAACTGTGGAATTCAATACTCATGTGGTTGTCTGGATGAATAAGCCAGACATTGAAATCATGAAACTCAATGATTTGTATAACAATTTTAAAAGGGATAATTCTAAAAGTAGACCAAACACAAATGGGCGGTTCCCTATCTACCCTGAAATCCGAAAATAATTTTGTTGCCCAGGGAACCGACAATTTTTTGGGCAACTGAAGGATTTTCAGTGTATTTTTTGGGCAACAATCGCCATTTTTTGGGCAACTGGGGACATTTTTTGGGCAACCGGGGTATGGTATAGACCATTTGGTGTTTGGTCTATTTTGGTAATTATCCCATTTTAAAATTGTTGAATAAAGTCTGAAGAAGTCTGGAAGCTAAAGTACTATTTATGGGAATGTGGCACTTTTATCATCTCCCAACATTAGTAAGTCAGAGGAGGTAGATGAAGATGAAGGCGTTTCTACTGCTAGCTTTGGTGTCTCTACTGCTAGTTCACAGAAGAATGTTGTTGGACTTGGAGATTCAACATTCTATGCATTCCTAACCAGTCAAACTAGTGGTTCTCCTCTAACTCATGAAGACCTTGAACAGGTAGATGATGATGATTTAGAAGAGATGGATATCAAGTGGTAGGTTGGTTTACTTAGCATGAGGAATAAGAAGTTTTGGCAAAGAACAGGAAAGCAGATTACCATTAATGGTAATGAAACTACTGGGTTTGATAAGATGAAAGTAGAGTGTTTCAATTGTCACAAGTTGGGACACTTTGCAAGAGAATGCAGAAAGCCAAGAAAGCAGGATAATAGGACCACATGGTATAAGCAAGATAAGAAGAAGGAAGTCACAGTGGAAGAGCCAAAGGCCATGCTTGCTATTGATGGTTTTAGCTATGATTGGAGCTTCATGGCTGATGAAGAGGAAGCACCAGCAGAAGCTGTAATGGTGGCAACTAAGATTGCATTAATGGCCTTTACTGATACTGAGGTAAATTCTAAAATCAGTTGTTCTGAATCTTGCTCTGCTCTTAAAGCTTTTGAAATTCATAAAAAGCAATTTGATGATCGACTGTTAGAGCTAAGTGATACAAGTTATAACTTAGCTAATCATAAAAGAGGTCTAGCTGTTCTTGAAACACAAATCTTGCATTATAGAGGAAATGAATCAAAGTTTAGTGATGACATAGCTGTGCTAAAAAGAGATTTAGAGTACAAAATGGATGTGATTTGTGTGCTCAAAGAAGAACTAGAAAAGGTCAAAAAGGTAAATGAAAGTGTTAAGATAACAGTAGATACTCTAGCTCATGCCTCAGATGGAATCAATAAAATTTGGGAAGCTCAAGTTGTCAATAAAGCTAAGTCTGGTATAGGTTACAAGTCTGTTCCTCCAACATTTAAAGGTGTTCCTTCACCTCCAGGTATTGACCTAGCACACACAGGTTTAGAAGAGTTTCAAGAACCAAAATTTGAATATGGTTCTAAGTCTACTGATAGTACTAAGGTAGAAGAAGCTTTTAAGAGTGCAAGGGATGCTTCACTCCCTGAGGACAAGGTGTCCTCTGGTAGTAAATCAGATGGTCCAATCATTGAGGAGTGGATATCTGATGATGATGAGGTAGAACAGGTTATGTCTAAACCTGATGTTGTTAAGAAAGCAGGAACAAGTGTTCCTAAGTTAGTCAAGAATGATACTGATAGGCCTAAATCCAATGTTAAACATGTTAGGCAACCAGTAAGATATTGTGAACAATATAGAACCACAAACAAGCCTAGAGGCAACCAAAAGAATTAGAATGGTCTCAAGTCTCACCAACTAGGTGATGACTTTGTCTTCTTTTTTTAACAAAGCTTGTTATACTTGTGGAAGTTTTGATCATCTTAAAGCTTTCTGTAACCAATGGGTATCTGGGTATTCAAATCATAGGGTGAATTTAAAAAGGCATACAACTAAAAGTCACTCTAATTTTACTAAAACAACACCCAGAGTAGTTTCTTTTAAGTCTGGCCTAAAACAAATTTCTACTGCTAAACAAGCAGTTCCTACTTCTAGACCATATCAGACTGTTTACCCAAAACCAACAGTTAAAGGTGCAAAAACAACTTACAAACATGCACCAACAACTGTTGAAAGGCCCTTTCAATCAAAACATGTGGTCCAAAAACAAATTTGGAAACTAAAGGGTAAAACTGCAAAGCCATCAGTTTCTACTGCTAGGCAAGCAGTTCATACTGCTGCTAGGAAAAATAGGAAAAATGCTGTTAAGGCCTCAGCATGTTGGGTGTGGAGACCAATTAAACCCAATGGTGCATCAATTATTTTGACAAGATTAGATTACATTGATGCACGAGGCAGATCCAAGTTAGTAATGGCTTGGGTCCCCAAAGGAAACTAATACTCCTTATTTCATGTGCCGGAACATTCAAATGCTAAACAAGAAGATCAAGGATTCTCAGATAGTGGATGTTCAAGGCACATGACAGGCAACATGTCTTATCTTTCAGACTTTCAATCATTAGATGGAGGATATGTTATCTTTGGAGGAGGTATTGGTGGCAAAATTTCCGGTAAAGGTACCATTAAGACTGGAAATTTAGACTTTGAAAATGTGTACTTTGTAAAAGAACTTAAGTATAATCTCTTTAGTGTCTCACAAATGTGTGACAAAAAGAACAAAGTTCTTTTTTCTGAAACTGAATGTCTTGTGCTTTCTTCTGATTTTAAGATGCCTAATGAAAGTCAAGTACTTCTTAAAATTCCAAGAAAGGGCAACGTGTACAGTGTTGATAAGAAGAACATTGTTCCTAAAGAGAATGTTACTTGTTTACTTGCTAAAGCCACATTGGATGAGTCAATAAAATGGCATAGGAGGCTTGGTCACATAAATTTCAAAACCATAAATAAAATTGTCAAAGATGGTTTGGCAAGCTGTTTACCTCAGAAAAGATTTGAAAATGACCATACATGCATTGCTTGTCTCAAAGGCAAACAACATAAAGCCACTTGTAAGCCCAAGCTTTTTAACTCTATTGATCAATCATTGTTTTTGCTTCATATAGACTTATTTGGACCTACAAATGTGAGTAGTATAAAGCATAAAATATTTTGTCTAGTTGTTACTGATGACTATAGCAGATTTACATGGGTTTTCTTTTTAAGTTCTAAGGATGAGACTTCTAGCATTCTTAAGACATTCATTACAGAGATAGAAAACCTAGTAGACAAGAAAGTAAAAGTCATTAGATGTGATAATGGGACAGAGTTTAAGAATAGAGTTATGGATGATTTCTGCAAAGAAAAAGGTATTAAAAGAGAATTTAGTATTGCTAGAACTCCTCAGCAGAATGGAGTAGTTGAGAGAAGAAATAGGACACTCATAGAGGCTGCTAGAACCATGTTAGCTAACTCTAAGTTGCCTATCACCTTTTGGGCTGAAGCAGTTAATACTGCTTGCTATGTCTAGAACAGAGTTTTAGTAGTTAAGTCTCACAATAAGACATCATATGAGCTTTTTAGAGGTAGAACTCCTGCAATAGGATTTCTTAGACCTTTTGGATGTCATGTGACAATTCTGAATACTTTAGACCATCTAGGCAAATTTGATGGTAAAGCGGATGAAGGATTCTTAGTTGGATATTCTCTTAATAGCAAAGCATTTAGAGTATACAACTCAAGAACTAGGAGAGTAGAGGAAAACCTGCATGTGAAATTTTTAGAAAACAAATCCAATGTAGCAGGTGAAGGTCCTAAATGGCTATTTGATCTTGAGAAACTAACCCATTCTATGAATTATGTGCCTGTTGTTGCAGAAACTAATGATTTTTCAGGTTCAGAAGCTGATAATGCAACAAATGAGGCAAGGTTAGAAAAGGAGAAAGATCAAGATTATGTGTGGATGCCAATATGGACCAGTGTGGATTCAACTTCAATGACTGATGAACCTTCTTCTGATGAACCTAAAGAAGGAATTGAAGCTGAAAACAAGGAAGATGAGACTGAGAAACAAGAAAAACAAGTTAACAGTACAAATGATGTTTCTACTGCTGAGACAGAGCAAGATACTGCTAGGCCAAATCTTTCTACTGCTAGGCCAAATGTTTCTACTGCTGGCCCATCAGAACCAAATGAAGCAGATTTCTCAGAAAATGAGGTGAATTTCAACAATCTCCCACCTGACTATCATGTTCCTTCTACACCACACACAAGGATTCACAAAGTCCACTCCCTGGACAATGTGATTGGTGATGTATAATCTGGTATGAAGACAAGGAAGCAACTTATGTCTTCAGACCAACAAGGGCTTCTTGATGCTCTTTATGCATCAAAGCAGCATCAGTATGCCAACTCTTGCTTATTTGTATGTTTCCTCTCACAAGCAGAACCCAAGAATGTTCTCAAAGCCTTAGATGATTCAAGCTGGGTAGAAGCTATCCAAGAGGAGCTTCTCCAATTTAAAATTTAGAAGGTTTGGGTGCTAGTTGATTTACCCAAAGGTGTAAAGGTAATTGGTACTAAATGGGTTTTCAGGAATAAAAGGGATGAAAGGGGCATAGTGATAAGAAACAAGGCTAGACTTGTAGCCCAAGGGTATACACAAGAGGAAGGGATAGACTATGAAGAGGTTTTTGCTCCAGTAGCAAGAATTGAAGCCATTAGATTATTTTTAGCTTATGCTTCATTTATGGGCTTCACAGTTTATCAAATGGATGTCAAGAGTGCTTTCTTATATGATACTATAGAAGAGGAGGTGTATGTCTCACAACCTTCAGGTTTTATTGATCCAGAACATCTAGACAAGGTGTACAAGGTAGTCAAGGCTCTTTATGGCCTTCATCAGGCACCAAGAGCATGGTATGAAACACTGGCTTCCTATTTAATAGAAAATGGATTTCAAAGAGGCAAGATTGATCAGACATTATTCATCAAGAAGCACAAGAAGGATCTTTTGCTAGTTCAGGTGTATGTGGATGATAACATCTTTGGATCTACAAGGAAGGAGATGCGTTTAGAGTTTGAGAAACTTATGCATGATAAGTTTCATATGAGTTCCATGGGGGAACTTACATTCTTTTTGGGTCTGCAAGTTAAGCAATCAAATGAAGGCATATTTATCAGCCAAGATAAATATGTTGCAGAGATTCTAAGGAAATTTCAATTTGCTGATTCAAAGGTAGCAAGCACACCAATGGACTCTGAGAAGCCTCTTTTTAAAGATGTAGATGGAGACAATGTGGATGTACACACATACAGATCTATGATAGGCTCCTTGATGTATCTCACATCATCAAGACCTGATATCATGTTCTCTGTTTGTGCTTGTGCAAGATTTCAAGTAACTCCTAAGGTTTCTCATTTAACAGCTGTCAAGAGGATTTTTAGATATCTCAAGGGTCAACCTAGGTTGGGTCTATGGTATTCTAGGGAATCACCTTTTGACTTGGTAGCATATTCAGACAGTGATTATGCAGGTGCAAGCTTGGACAGAAAGTCAACAACTGGAGGATGTCAATTCCTTGGATGTAGACTTAAGATGAATATGTAGCTGCTGCTGCAAGCTTGGCAGTGTAAAAAGCAAACAATTGTGGCTACTTCAACAACTAAAGATGAATATGTAGCTGCTGCAAGTTGTCGTGGTCAAGTACTTTGGCTTCAAAATCAACTTCTTGACTATGGGTACAATTTCATGAACACTGTCATATATATTGATAATAGTAGTACAATTAGAATAATTAAAAACCCAGTGCAACACTCAAAAATAAAACACATTGAAATTAGACATCATTTTATTAGAGACTGCAATGACAAAAAGTTAATTAAAGTTGTTAAAATTGATACTGATCAAAACTTTGCAGATCTTCTCACAAAAGCTTTTAATGTAGGAAGGTTTCAATACTTGGTAGCAAGTATTGGAATGCTTAATCCTTAAAATTTCTAAACTATGTGTTTTTGTATATAAATTAAGTTTGTACTGCTAGCATTGTAAATTGGTACTGTTATTGAAAAGTTTGTACTGCTAGTACAAATTTGGATTATTTTGTTCATACTGTTAGTCATATAATTCTACTGCTATAAGAAAAATGCTCTGCATTTTGTTTTCTTGGTTTTGGACTAACATTTTCAGGTATGACATTTGAGCACAAAGGAAGTTTCAAGTGAAATATATGAGCAGCAGAATGATGATACAAGTTGCTGACATAATAGGTTCATGATAGACAGAGTTTGGGAATTCATTAACAAAGGTTTACACTTAAGTTCATTGATTCTTTAAAACTTCTTTCTTGAAACCTGATTATGATGTTTCACATTGACTTGATGGCTCAGTTGGTCATTTTCTATTATTTTATACTTTAATTAGTATAATGAGCAAGTCTAAGGACATCTGATAGAAAGAACAGCGAGCAAAAGTGAATCTAACACTTGTGTTAGAGGCAACAATTGCCACGAGCTGGAAAACCTGTCAAGAAAGCCCTTTGAATGGGTTTATCTGTACACAGGCAGTTATTTATAACTGAAAACATTGGTTCTCACATAACCAGAGGTTATCTTAAACCGAAATCTTGATTAAGTGTCTGTTACTACACTTAATCCATTCAAAATGGTTGTAAGCAGTATGATTTTTCATTATAACAAAATCAAGTTTATACTGCTAAGTCAGAAGTTTCTTAAAAATAATTTTCAAAGTGGCTCAGAAAACCATCAAATGATGGATTGTGAGTCAATGCCCCATGATTCACCTCTCATAGGAGTTAACACACATGGAAGTGATGAGGGCAGCAAATAAACTCTTAAGGAATTAATGGCTACATGTACAACATTGTTTGAAAAGCTAATCTCAAGAAATTCTCAAAGAAAAAGTTCAGATGATGGTGAGAGATCTTCCAAACAGGGGAGGAAGATTAAGCTTAAGGGGAGAAGATATTGTAGTACATGGCATGGATTAAGGGGAGGAAGATTAAGATTATGGATGTGTATGCTCAGAATCAAGGGAGGAAAATGGGTTAAATTGATCAAGTTCAAGAAAAAACAAGAGCATACAAGATGATGATGGATGCTAGGAATAAGCTCTTTCATATCTCTTCTTCATGTTTGGACGTCTTTGACTTAAAATTATAAAGTTGTTTCTCAAGATCATGTTGAAAAGAAGAACAAGATTCTGGAGTATTATATATATTCAGAAGGAATGAAGCATTTCAAATGGAGAAAGTTCAAATGAAGAAAGTTCTTTCAGTTTCAATTTCAGTTCACTACGTTTGTTCATCACTTGCATGACTTGCTGAGAGATGACTTGACTTCTTGGACATCAAGAAGATGATGTTATTGCTGAAAGTAATTCACAGATGGCATATGAGTTAGACAGATAGATATTTAATCTTGTAGAACAGAGGAAAGCTCAGATCAAGAGTCTGACTATGTAGTATTTGAAAGACTCTCACAATCCTCATTTAATTCAGAAGAAACATGTTGATTTGAGATAAATCACAAGTTTAGGGGAGGATTGTTGGGAATTAAATATTCTGAAGATTAGTATTGGGAAATAAATGTTCACAAGTTCAGTACTGCTCAAGGAAATACACCAACTGTTGATACTACTGGTAGTGTATTAATACTACTGCTAGTGTATTGCATTCTACTGCTAGTGTTAGAGATTCTGTTGCCGCAAGAATAATACTGTTAGAGTATCAGATACTGTTGTTGGAGTGACTCATCCTACTGCTGAAGTGATAAGTATTGTTGGGTTTTATATATTTCATAGATTTGATGATACAAAACAAGAAGAATGAAACATAGTGTTGGGAATTAAATATTCAAGAAGTTAAATATCGGGTTCTAATCAAAGAAATACTCCAAGTGTAATTCTGCTGCTAGTGCATTATGGTTCCTGCTGTTAATGTTGTTCCTGCTGCTAGAACATTTGATCCTGCTGCTAGTGATAAATGATTCTGCTGCTAGGCTTAGCATTCTGCTGCTGTTGATCCTGCTGCTAATGATACTTGTTCCTGCTGCTAGCGATAACTCATTGCTGCTGATAGTGAACATTCTGCTGCTGAGTGGATAAGATTGAAAAGATATTTATTGTATTTTGGTCAACAATATACGGTAGATAATATCTTTCCCCATGTGCTTAGTTAACAAGTTGTGTACATAGATACATGTTGTATCTTATGTACTGACACTAAAGATAAGTTAACCAATTAAGTCGGCTAAGACTTTAAGCAATATGTAAAAGATCTCTTGGACTATAAAAGAGATCTTAGACTTGTGTTCTAGAGTAGTTGTCGATGTCCATGCATATGTGTTATTGTAAGAACTCATATAACTGTTAGATAAGAACAAACACAAGAATATCATAAGTTAGAAAAACTTAAGATTCAAGGTTGTAACCCTAGTGATATTTCAAGATCACTCGTATTATTTTCATTAATAATATTGAATCGTTTGGTGATAATCTTTATGTGTTCACTGCTAACTAACAAACATAACAATTCCATTTCCATAACATACACAACCTTCTAAGTTTGGTTGAGTGAATTCCGCGCACTTAATCATATTATCACAACATATCATACACACAAAGTCACAAGGTTTAACCACCTTAATCGTGTGTCCAAGAATCCTAGCAAGTGGTATCAGAGCCAGATTGATATTGTTGTTTTTAGAAGAAACAGAAATGGATGTACAAGATGTTCAAACCAATGTTGCTGCAAAGTTGCCCATGATCAAACCGAATGAGTTTGAGTTATGGAGGATGAGAGTTGAGCAATATTTTATGGTTCAAGATTATGCTCATTGGGATATAATTCAGTATGGTGATTCCTTCACTCTAGGCTATTCAGATGTTCTTGTTGAAGGGAAAACAGTTAGAAAAAGAAATACTGGACCAGTTTCCAATGATGAAAAGATACAGAAGAGAAATGATCAGAAAGCAAGAAACTTGTTGCTTATGACCATTCCTGGTGAGCAGATTCTATCTTTTAGCAAATATCTTGATGCAAAAACTCTTTTTGAAGAGATTTGTGCATGGTTTGGTGGTAATGAAACTACCAAAAAGACACAGAAGACATTGCTAAAGCAACAATTTGAAAACTTTACTGCTTTTAGTAATGAGTCTCTTGATAAGCTATTTTCAAGACTACACAAGCTTATCAGTCAGTTAGCTGTATTGGGTGTTGAGACAGAGAAGGAAGATCTCAACATGAAGTTCTTGAAAAGTCTACCTGATGAATTCCATGCTCATGTTATTGTCTGGATGAACAAACCAGAAATTGAAACAATGAAACTTAATGATTTGTTCAACAACTTTAAAATTGTTGAACAAAGTCTAAAGAGGGGTGGAAATTATGGTACTAGTTCTGGGAATGCTGCCCTCTTATCAGTTCCTAGTGTTAGTCATTCAGAAGAGGTAGATGAAGTTGAAGGTGTTTCTAATGTTACTTATGGTGGTCCTTCTACTAGTTTACAAAAGGATATTGCTGGACTTGAAGATCCAACATTTTATGCCTTTATAACCAGTCAATCTAGTGGTTCTCCTCTAAATCATGAAGACCTTGAGCAGGTATATGGTGATGATTTGGAAGAGATGGATATTAAGTGGCAAGTTGCTTTACATAGCATGAGGGCTAAGAAGTTTTGGCAGAAAACTGGAAAGTAAATTACCATAAATGGTAATGATACTGCTGGGTTCGATAAGAAGAAAGTGGAATGTTTTAACTGTCATAGGTTGGGACACTTTGCTAAAGAATGTAGAAGCCCAAGGAAGCAGGATAATAGGAACACATGGTATAAGCAAGAGAGGAATAAGGAAGTATTGGTGGAAGAGCCAAAGGCTATGCTGGCTATTGATGGAATTGGATATGATTGGAGCTCTATGGCTAATGAAGAGGATGCACCACCAAATGCTGCTCTTATGGCCAACGAATTTGCTCTAATGGCCTCTTCTGATTCAGAGGTAGATACCATTCCTACTTGTACTAATTCATGTCCTAATCTTAAAAATTATGAAGACATTAAAAAGAGATTTGATGCTTTTAGAGAAGAGTTAATTGATGCCCTTCATAATTTAGCTAATCATAAGAGGTGTGTAGGAGTTTTAGAAAAACAAATCCAACATTTTAAAAAGAATGAATCTACGTTTACTGATGACTTAAATGCTTTAAAAAGAGGAATAGCATTTAGAGATGAATTACTTAATGATCAAAGTAGACGTTTATCTGAAGTCAAAAATGAAAAAGAAAATGTTAAGATTACTATAGATACGTTAGCTCATGCCTCAGAAGGAATGAATAAAATTTGGGAAGCTCAAGTAATTGATAAAGCTAATTCAGGTGTAGGTTACAAAACTGTCCCTCCACCATATAGAGGTGTTCCTTCACCTCCAGGTGTTGACCTAGCACATACAGGTTTAGCTGAGTTTCAAGAACCAATCATGGAATATGGTTCTAAGGCTAGTAAGAGTCTTAAGGTAGAAAAGATAAGTAAAAGTTTAGATAAAACTTTACTTTATCAGGACAAGGTGTCCTTTGTTAAGAAAGGAGAAACTATAGTTGTTGAAGATTGTACAACTGATAGTGATGATGAAGAAGAACAGGTTATGTTTAAACCTGAAGTGGTTAAGAAAGTAGGAACAAGTGTTGCTAAGATAGTCAAACATAATACTGATAGGCCAAAATCAAACATTAAGCATGTTAGGCAACCAGTTAGATATTGTGAGCAATATAGAACCACCAACAAGCCCAGAGGTAACCAAAGGAATTGGAACAACCTCAAGTCTAACCAATTAGGTGATGACTTTGCTTTTTATAACAAAGCTTGTTACACATGTGGAATTTTTTCCATCTTGCAGCTTTCTGCAACCAATGGGTATCTGGGTATGAAAACCATAGAGTGAACCACAAAAGGAAAACACCTAAATCTCACTTTCACTCTAGTTCTAAGATAACAAACCCCAGAGTAGTCAAACACAAGTCTGGCTCAAAATCTGATCCTGCTGCTAGACCAAATGATCCTGCTGCTAAACAATTTGTTCCTGCTGCTCGACCATTTATGACTATTAACCCAAAATCAACAGCTAAGGGTGCAAAAACAATTTTCAAACATGCACCAACAACTGTTCTAAGGCCCATTCAAATAAAAGCAGTGGTCCAAAAACAAGTTTGGAAACCAAAGGGTAGAATTGAAAAGTTAGCAGTTCCTGCTGCTAAGCAATCAGTTCCTGCTGCTAAGGGAATCAGGGCAAATACTGTTAAGGCCTCAGCATGTTCGATTCTTAAATCCAATGTTGCATCAACTGTCCTTAAAAGATTGAATTATATTTATGCAAGAGGCAGATCCAAGTCAGTAATGGCTTGGATCCCCAAAAGAAACTAACACTCTTATTTGTGTGCAGGAACATTCAAGTGATAAACAAGAAGATCAAGGATTTTCAGATAGTGGATGTTCAAGGCACATGACAGGCAACATGTCTTATCTTTCAGATTTTCAATCATTCAATGGAGGATATGTTACCTTTGGAGGGGGTGTTCGTGGCAAAATTTCTGGTAAAGGTACAATCAAAACTGGAAATTTAGATTTTGAAGATGTGTACTATGTGCAAGAGCTTAAGTATAATCTTTTTAGTGTCTCACAAATGTGTGAAAAAAAGAACAATGTCCTCTTTACTGACACTGAATGTCTTGTTCTCTCTAAGGACTTTAAGATGCCTGATGAAAGTCAAGTGCTTCTTAGAATTCCTAGAAAGGCCAATATGTACAGTGTTGATATGAAGAACATTATTCCTAAAAAGGATTTAACTTGTCTTGTAGCAAAGGCCACATTGGATGAATCAATGATATGGCATAGAAGGCTTGGTCATATTAACTTCAAAACCATAAATAAAATTGTTAAGAATGGTTTGGTAAGAGGTTTACCTTACAAAAGATTTGAAAATGATCAAACATGCATTGCTTGTCTAAAAGGCAAACAACACAAAGCCACTTGTAAGCCCAAGATTTTTAACTCTATCAATCAGTCTTTGTTTATGCTGCATATGGACTTATTTGGACCTGTTTCAATAATGAGCATAATGCATAAGAGATATTGTCTAGTTATTACTGATGACTATAGTAGATTTACATGGGTTTTCTTTTTAGCCACTAAGGATGAGACATCAAGCATCCTTAAGGACTTCATTACACAGATAGAAAACCAAGTAAGCAAGAAAGTGAAGGTCATTAGATGTGATAATGGGACAGAGTTTAAGAATAGAGCTATGGATGACTTCTGCAAACAAAAAGGTATAAAGAGAGAATTTAGTGTTGCTAGAACACCATAACAGAATGGTGTAGCTGAAAGAAAGAATAGAACACTAATTGAAGCTGCTAGAACAATGTTAGCTGATTCTAAGCTACCAATAAATTTTTGGGCTGAGGCAGTCAACACTGCTTGCTATGTTCAAAATAGAGTTTTAGTTGTGCAGCCTCACAATAAGACATCATATGAGCTTTTTAATGGTAGAACTCCTGCAATAGGATTTCTTAGACCTTTTGGATGTCATGTGACAATACTTAATACCTTAGACCATTTAGGAAAATTCGATGGTAAAGCAGATGAAGGTTTCTTTGTTGGTTATTCTCTTAATAACAAAGCTTTTAGAGTTTACAACACAAGAAAAGAAATAGTAGAGGAAAATCTACATGTGGAGTTTTTAGAAAACAAATCCAATGTAGAGGGTCAAGGACCAAAATGGCTATTTGATCTAGAGTATCTAACAAATTCAATGAATTATGTGCCTTTTGTTGCAGAAACTAATGATTTTGCAGGTTCTAATACAACAACTGAGGCAGAATTAGAGAAAGATCAAAATGATGTGATAATGCCAATATGGTCAAGTACAATTGTGGAATCAACTTCAACAACTGATGAATCTTCTTCTAGCAAAGCTAAAGAAGGTGCTGAAGATGAAAGAAAAGAATATGGAACTCAGGAACAACAAAGTGTTTCTGCTGGTAGTATTTCTGTTGCTGCTGATAGTGTATCTGTTCATGCTGGTGATTCTGCTGCTAAGCTTACTGATTCTGCTGTTCGGTCAACTGATTCTGCTGCTGGCCCTTCAGAAAAAAAAGAAGCAGAATTCTCAGATAATGAGGTGGATTTCAACAATCTTCCATCATCTTATCAAGTTCCTTCTACACCACTAACAAGAATTCACAAAGTCCACTCCCTGGAACATGTGATTGGGGATATACAATTTGGTGTGAAGACAAGACATCAATTGATGACTTCAGACCAACAAGGGCTTCTTGATGCCCTTTATGCTTCAAAAAAGCATGAGCTTTCAAACTCTTGCTTGTTTGTATGTTTTCTCTCACAAGCTGAACCAAAGACAATTCTTATCGCCCTAGATGATTCAAGCTGGTTAGAGGCTATGCAAGAAGAGCTTCTTCAGTTCAAGATTTAGAAGGTTTGGGTGCTAGTTGATTTACCTACAGGTGTGAAGGTAATTGGCACTAGATGGGTTTTTAAGAACAAAAGGGATGAAAGGGGAATAGTGATTAAGAATAAGGCTAGATTAGTAACCCAAGGGTACACACAAGAAGAAGGAATAGACTATGACGAGGTTTATGCTCCAGTAGCAAGGATTGAGGCAATTAGGCTTTTCTTAGCTTATGCTTCATTTTTAGGCTTCACAGTCTACCAAATGGATGTCAAGAGTGCATTTTTATATGGAACAATTGAAGAAGAGGTGTATGTTTCACAACCTCCAGGCTTCATTGACCCATTACATCCAAACAAAGTGTACAGAGTAGTGAAAGCTCTATATGGCCTTCATCAGGCACCAAGAGCTTGGTATGCAACACTAGCTTCCTACTTATTAGAAAATGGATTTCAAAGAGGAAAGATTGATCAGACACTTTTCATCAAACAGCACAAGAAGGATCTTCTGTTAGTGCAGGTGTATGTGGATGACATTATCTTTGGATCTACTAGGAAAGAAATGTGTTTAGAATTTGAGAAGCTTATGAAAGATAAGTTTCAGATGAGTTCTATGGGAAAACTCACATTCTTTTTGGGTTTGCTAGTTAAGCAATCATCTAAAGGCGTATTTATTAGTCAAGACAAATATGTTGCAGAGATACTTAGAAAACTTCAATTTGCTGATTCAAAAATAGCAAGCACACCAATGGACTCTGAGAAGCACCTTCTGAAAGATGAAGATGGAGAGAGTGTAGATGTACACACTTACAGATCTATGATAGGCTCTTTGATGTACCTTACGTCATCTAGACCTGATATCATGTTTCCTGTTTGTGTTTGTGCAAGATTTCAAGTAACTCCAAAGGTTTCTCATTTAACTGTAGTCAAGAGAATATTTAGATATCTCAAAGGTCAACCAAAGTTGGGTATATGGTATTCTAGAGAATCTCCTTTTGACTAGGTAGCATATTCTAATAGTGATTATGCTGGTGCTAGCTTGGACAGAAAGTCAACAACTGGAGGATGTCAATTCCTTGGGTATAGACTTGTCTCATGGCAGTGTAAGAAGCATATAAGTGTGGCAAATTCAACAACTGAAGCTGAATACATAGCTGCTGCAAGTTGCTCTAGTAAAGTTCTATGGCTTCAAAACCAACTTCTTGATTATGGGTACAATTTCTTAAACACTGTTATTCATATTGATAATAGTAGTACAATTTGTATTATTAAAAATCCAGTGCAACATTCTAAAACAAAACACATTGAAATTAGACATCACTTTATAAGAGACTGCAATGAGAAAAGGTTAATTCAAGTTCTTAAAGTTGCTTCAGAACACAACTTTGCAGATCTGCTAACAAAAGCTTTTGATGTTTCAAGGTTTCAGTACTTGGTAGCAAGTATTGGAATGCTTAATCTTTAAATTTTCAATATGATGTGTTTTTGTAAATAAGTTTTTGTTGTTGCTGCTAATTTATCTAATACTGCTGTTATTAAAAAAGTTTGTGCTGTTAGTACAAATTTAAATTGTGTTATTCATACAGTTGGTCTTATGATTATTCTAATGCAAGACAAGTACTTTGTACTTTGTTCTTTTGGTTTTAGACTAACAATTTCAGGTATGAATATGTGAACACAAAGGATGTTTCAAGTGAAATGGAAGAAGCAAAAATCATTATATTAGTTGCTACATAATAGGTTTATGATGGACTGAGTTTGGGAATTTAAAACTCCTTAAAACTACTTTCTTGAAACCTAGTTATGATATTTCACTTTGAATTGATGACTTAGTTGATCAGATAGTAACTGATGCAACTCACTTTCTATCATTTTATACTTTTAAGTATAATGTGCAAGTCTGAGGACATCTGATAAAAAGAACAGCTAGTAAAAGTGAATCTAACACTTGTGTTAGAAGTAACAATTACTATGAGCTGGAAACCCTGTCAGGAAAACTCTTTGAATGAGTTTATCTGCACACAGGCAGTTATTTATAACTGAAAACATTGGTTCTCACACAACCAGAGGTTGCTTTAAACCGAAATTTTGATTAAGTGTCTGTTATACACTTGATCCATTCAAAATGGTTGAAAGTAGTATGATTTTTCAATTCTAAAATCATGAACATACTACTAAGTCAAATAATTTCTTAAAAGGATTTTCAAGAGATTCAGAAAAACCATTCATTGATGGATCATGAATCAAAATGTACACTGATTCACCTCTCATAAGAGTTAACACACCTAGAAGTGATGAGGGCAGTAACTTAAACTCTTAAGGAATTGATGGCTTCATGTACAATATTGTCTGACAACAAGTTCACATTAATGGATCAGTCAAAGGTACATAGTGAGATCTTCCAAACAAGGGGAGGAAACAAAAGTTATTTGCTTCAGGGGAGGTAACAATCTCAGGGGAGGAAATAATAGCCCAGAAAAGGAAGATAATCCAATAAAAGGAAGGAGAAGACAAGAGCATACAAGATGATGAGGAGGTTGAAAATGACAAGAACATTCCAAAGGAGAAAGTTCTATCTAGGTCAAACGAAGAAAAGTTTCAATTTCACTTCAAAGACATGCTGGTTAGATGATTTCACTTGTTGAAACAAGCATCCATGATACACAGCATCATTGCCTCTTATAATTCCTCCATCTAAGGAAATTACACCATCTTTTAGTCCAAGATTGGTTCAATGTGTTGATATTGTTAAAGTCAAAGAAGAACAAAGCAAATGAATTACTGAGAAGATATTTAATCTTGAAGAAACAGAAGTGTTTGAAAGATCTTCACAATCCATGATTTAATTCAGAAACATGTTTGAAATGGATTCACATGTTTAGGGGAGGATTGTTGGGAATTAAATATTCAAGAAGTTAAATATCGGGTTCTAATCAAAGAAATACTCCAAGTGTAATTCTGCTGCTAGTGCATTATGGTTCCTGCTGTTAATGTTGTTCCTGCTGCTAGAACATTTGATCCTGCTGCTAGTGATAAATGATTCTGCTGCTAGGCTTAGCATTCTACTGCTGTTGATCCTGCTGCTAATGATACTTGTTCCTGCTGCTAGCGATAACTCATTGCTGCTGATAGTGAACATTCTGCTGCTGAGTGGATAAGATTGAAAAGATATTTATTGTATTTTGGTCAACAATATACGGTAGATAATATCTTTCCCCATGTGCTTAGTTAACAAGTTGTGTACATAGATACATGTTGTATCTTATGTACTGACACTAAAGATAAGTTAACCAAGTAAGTTGGCTAAGACTTTAAGCAATATGTAAAAGATCTCTTGGACTATAAAAGAGATCTTAGACTTGTGTTCTAGAGTAGTTGTCGATGTCCATGCATATGTGTTATTGTAAGAACTCATATAACTGTTAGATAAGAACAAACACAAGAATATCATAAGTTAGAAAAACTTAAGATTCAAGGTTGTAACCCTAGTGATATTTCAAGATCACTCGTATTATTTTCATTAATAATATTGAATCGTTTGGTGATAATCTTTATGTGTTCATTGCTAACTAACAAACATAACAATTCCATTTCCATAACATACACAACCTTTTAAGTTTGGTTGAGTGAATTCCGCGCACTTAATCATATTAACACAACATATCATACACACAAAATCACAAGGTTTAACCACCTTAATCGTGTGTCCAGGAATCCTAGCACATAGGGATTACTGAAATGATAAGCAAAATACACCAAGTAGATTCTACTGTTAGGCATAAAAGATTCTACTGTTAGAGTATTTTATTCTACTGCTAATGTATTGTTGAAGTTTGCTCAAGTTACAACTAATAGTACTAACTGCTGAGTTAGTATTGCTAGTACAAAGAAGGTAGCAGTTAGTACTGATAGTGCAAAGAAGGTAGCAGTTAGTTCTGCTTGTGCAAAGAAGGAAGCAGTTAGTACTGCTATTGCAAAGAAGCTACTGCTGAGAAGATAACTGAGTGACTCATACTACTGCTGAATGGATAAGAATGAAAAAGATATTTTGTGTATAAGAGTCAATAATGTATGGTAGATAATATCTTTCATATGTGTTCAGTCAACAAGTTGTAAACACAGATACATGTTGTATCTTAATGACTGACACACACAAGCAAGTAGTAGACAAGACTTATCAACTTTGTAATGATCTCCTTTGTTCTATAAAAAGGAGATCTTACCCTTAGATAAAAGGTGTGGTTAGAAGTTAATCACCAGAGTGTTTTACTATGCTTAGAACTCAAAACACAAAGTGCGTTACAAAAGTAAAACATCAAACAGTGAGTGTGTGTGGGAACATCAGAAAAGGGGTCTAATGTTGTTAGGTTTGTTTAGCCTCATGGATCTTTGATCCCTGATTAGAGTGTAATCGTGCTATACTTGATCACATAGCATTGGGGCTAAGTTTAATAACAAAGAGAAAGTTTGGCAAAACCTTGTTGTGATAGTATTGATTCTTTCATTTGAATATTCCGCCAATATTATCATTATGTTTATCATAGTTTACCCTAGATCAATGTCTAAACAACCTTGAGCCCATAAGGTCCTCAGAACTTAGAGATGCTGGAGTGCATGAGTTCTGACGTTTTTCACAAGTATCGTATATACTACTGCTGACTGGATAAGTATGAAAAAGATATTTGTGTATAAAAGTCAAATATATACGGTAGATAATATCTTTCTTTGGTGATCAGTCAACAAGTTGTAGTACTCAGAACAAGTTGTATGATATCTACTGACACACACAAACTAGCAAGTAGTCGAATACTCAAGTGTGCATGTGCTTAGATATTACATATATAGAGAGTTAGTCATTAGTTAGAAAGAGACTAAGTTGAAATAATATAATAGAAAATAGTTTTCTTTATAATAGAGATTCAAGGTTTGTAACCCTAGTGATAGTGAAGATCACTCGTATTATTCTCAATAATATTGAATCGTTTGATGATATACTTTCTGTGTTCATTGTTCATTACTCACACATCACTGTTCCATTTCCAATAAATAATAACCTTCTAAGTGTGGTTAAGTAGATTCCACATACTTAATCATATTCATTCAAAGTATTATATACACATGTTAACAAAGGACTAACATCCTCATAGTGTATTTAAAACAATTCTCAAAAGTGATTAAAGGGTTGTTTTGATCCTCTCAAAAACATATTTGGGAAACTAATAAAATCACATGACTTGGAATGTTCTACGAACGAATGAGTCATGGCGAATTTTTGTTTAAATATATATAAAACATATATGTTTTATGAAACCTAAAGGGATTATAACCGACGACTACCAATCTTTTCAACTAATTGATGTGTTTGTTATGTGTGATTACTTTGGGTTATCTCCGTCATCTTTTCTTGACTTATCGCTAGTTTTCTCCATGACAATCCCGTTAGTGTCACTCTTTTGGCGTGAGTACACTTGAGTCAGTGTCTTTTCACCACTACACAAACGATGATACCAAACTCTAATAAACAGATATAATAAGATTATTTTGGAAAAGAATTGGAATAATATTTGGGAATGGGAATAGTTAACTTTGGAAACTTTTATGCTTTTAGTTATCTTGTGGGATATACGTTAAGACAAGTTTTATATTATTAGGTTGTGTTGAGTCCGTTGTGCTATGATATTCTAGTTGCTGTTTTGCTATACTACTCTTAACTTGTTGTATTGTGCATTGCCTATTTGAGGTAAGTTTCATAGCCCCACTTTTACTCATAAACTATTTACTGCAACCTTGGGGTGAGAAAACATGCAAAACTGTTTTGAACGGACCTACTGTTACTTTTGATTTGCTATAACTAGTTAACTGGCTAAGGTTAGATATGCCTAGGGCCCTACTTGTGTCCATCATCTTGATAGAGAACTATAGTGTTCATCATTATGAAATAGGACAACTTGCGTTTGTGATTTCCTTGTGCGCGGAATATGTGTTTGATATTTAACTTAGTCCAGTGTAGCAAATTATTTATTTTGGTCCGCTGTTATACTTACTGTTTAAACCAATGAACTCACCAGCGTTAGCTGACCCTTTTATCATGTTTTCTCATGTAATTAATGTTGATTATGTTGGACAACTTTTTGTTTGGAGGCTTGGCAAATGGTCATGGTTGAAGGATCAATTGAGACTCTGATAAACTAATTAGGACCTACCGTTATGTTTTATTGTGGGCTTACTAACTTACTTTGGGATAAATATAAACTTTAAATATTTGGTTGGAAATGTTTTATTTAACGGATAACGTATTTTTGTTTTTCTTATGCTTGTGTTGTGTACCAATCCCCGTAGCACCCTGAAGCTTTGTTAAGTCTTCCGTTGTACCAAATTTTGGGGGTGTTACAGATTGGTATCAGAGCTCAAGTTATAGACCTGGGTACTTATCAAAAACCTAGACTATAACTACTTTTTTCAAAAATTGATCCTATGACCGACGCATGCCTGCCTGCTAAGCTGATGCCTTTAGTATTAACATGATAAGTTGATGAACTGTTTGATATGAGATTTGAATATTATGGGAATGATATAAGAATATACGATATTTGTTTTGGTAACATGTTTAGAGTAGTGCGGTATTATTTTATTATTAGTGTGGATATAGTTGATGATATTTTGGAATTTGGAATGGTTTTGTTATGGATTTTGCACTGTGTAACTAGTTATTTGGTACACTTATACCTACCCTCTACCGTTGTCACAGACTGTGACAAATGGTAATTTTCACGTTGCTAATTAATATTATATGAGTATTAATTATTTTTAAAGCTAAGCATTTCTGTGCGCATTTGCATGTTTCTGAGTATTTTTAAGCATTTTCGAGAGCTGTCCCAGCATACTGTAGCTTACAGTCACTGCAGAAAAGTTTATTTTTGTCAGTAAAGTTAAATTATCATATTTCTGATAGTTACTGACAAGTATTATAATTTACTGAGAGCTTTCTCGCATTTGTCTGAAAAACAACCGCACGCGCGTACCGACAGCACAGTACACATGGTAAAGGTCAAATAAATATATTTTTGAGTCAGTAATGACATATTATTATATTTCTGATGGAAACGTTGTTAAAAACTTTATTTTACGTTATCGGGTCCAAAAACGTCAAACCGGGACTTTACGGTAACTTTTTAACTTAAACCGACACACAATACACCAAAGCGGGATCAAAACTAATTTGCCCTCCCCTAACTAAACCAAAACCGGCCACCTAGGCCTTATCACACCCACATGGGACACTTGTCCACATCTATCTTTAATGAAATCTTAAGGTTACTAATTTTGGTTAAACTTTTTAGATTTCCATACATGTTATCCTTAACTCCTACCCTAAATAGATGTGATCTCCACCTTATTTTGGCTGCATTTTTACGCCAACATACACACACCAACATTCACTTACAAAATTTTCTCATCAAAGATTCAAGAACACAAGTATTTACAAAGGATTTTGGGTAATTTGGAAGCTTGATTTGGGTTAAATTAGCAAGGTTTTTGGGTGTTCTTGGTCCTATATCACACGTACCACTCTCAAAGCTTTGTAAGGATTCTTAAACTTTTCAAATCTTGTTAATCTTGTGTTCATTTGGTGTATTGTGATGTTTAAAAATGTTAAATGTATATGTTTTGATAATATAAGTAAAGCTAGGGTTTGATCTTTGATATATTGTGCTCGACTTTTTGTGATAATTATGAGTTAATTAGTTGATTTCTTGCTTGTGTGGTAAATCTTGTCGCATATAGTGCTAGTTTGATGATACAAACACTAGTTATGGTTTTTACGCTAATTTAAGCACTATAATGATTTTTAAAGATGATATATGGTTCGACTCATGTATAAAATAAAAGATTATTGGGGATTTGAAAAACATAAAATTTTGGCTCAAATGGTGAAATGGTGGAAAAATATAGTGAAGTGTTTATTTAGTTTGGTTTATTTAATAAGTTATAAGTTACTAAAAATAATTAGCAAAAAGATAAAAATAAGTTGAAATGGCTTATATTGTTCGAATGAACAGTAGAAAAAGTCAAAGTTTGACTTTTGATTTAGTAACTTAATTATTGGAGATTATTTGATAAGTATAAAGTATATTTGATAATTAAAAATAATTAATAAGTAACAAATAAATACAAATTAGGCTAAATAGATTTTGGGCCATAAAAACCCATGATTTTACTGTTGGGCCGAAGCCCATGTGAAATTTTGTAATTTTGACTTTTTGACCAAACGAATGTATTGAACGAGTAAAATGATTTCTAGTAACGTGTCGATATATACGTTATAACTAAAAATGTGTTTTGGGTCAAAAATAGTAATTGGGCTTATTTTGGAAGTTTCGGCCCAATTACAAAAGAAAAATGATAAATTTGATTTTTGGAATATTTTCCGACTCGCCGAAGTTAAAAATGTTTAACGAAACGATAAATATAACGCTAACTATTTATGGACTTGTTTTGAGACGCTTAGTCTCCGAAAGGGTAAAAATTGACATTTTTCCTAAAATGAAATTGAGATTGACTTCTGTTGACTTTTTGAAGAAATATTGACTTCGTGTCGAAATTTGGTGTTATTATTTAAAAGTTAAGATAACGAACAATTTAACGACAAATATATATTCACGACACTTAACGTATATCACTAAAGTATTTTGCACTCATAACTAGTTAGCGAAGCATTTGAGAAGAGTTTGCAACACGTGAGATAAATGGAAACGTTGTATAAACGAATGGGTCATGCCCAAATTTTCTAAAAATCCAACACTTAGAGTATTTTGAGAAAACCCACAACTTAAATAAACTTTATGAAATTACTTAACAAACTTGTTTTTCTTATAACAAATGTTACAACAAAAGTAATAAACGACGTTTCTAAATATAATAGTTTTTCACTAACTATGTTATATTAACCACTCTTCAAAGCCATTTAATTAATCTCTATATATGAGAATTTAACTTAAGATATATATATATATATATATATATATATATATATATATATATATATAAAGGTATGAGCAAATATATATATATATATATATATATATATATATATATATATATATATATATATATATATATATATGACACTTGCACATTTAAATCGCGAATACTAGCACGGATGTTCCGTTACGTATTCCCACCATGCACTTTCACCATGAGCTACCCCCAAAGAGTTATAAAAATAAATTGTTTCGAAATATACTTTACCACACAGCAAGCAAGAAATACACGAGTACAGGTCAAACCTAAAACTTTTCAAATAAAGTAAAGACACTTGAACTACGAATGATTTGCTAAGACTTACCGTACTAATTTAGGATGCTGATCGGCGCGGTTGCATTATTTTGATTGATTGCTGAATTGCTGTATTTGAAAGGTGAGTTTATAGCCCCATATTTTTATACGATTTTGGTTTTATAAGCTTGGGGTGAGAAACATGCAAAACTGTTTTCATGGACCAGAATTGATGTTGCTTTTAAGATCACACAAGTATGCAGAAACCTAAGTTTGCTGAATCCCAATTTGTGCCCACTATCATCTGCCGTTAATTCCTGATGGGAAGCCGGTTGTTATAAATAGATCTATTGGGAGTGACGTCCCCGTTCGGTTGGCTCGGCATAGCCAAGGCGAATGTATACCATTCGGGTTTTTAGCCGGGTGTCTAGGGATTAACACTCGCGGGCACCCTTATTTATTTGCTAACGCTAGTCGTGCTGCATTGTCTTAGTTTCGGTAGGATGAGGCTTAGTGTTTGCATTACTGATAGTGTGTATCTGCTGAATTGTTTTTATGATATTGCTATTGGTCCATGTGTGCTATTTATTTAAACCTATGAACTAACCAGCGTTAGCTGACTTTTAGCATGTTTTTCTCAGGAAACTGAGGTGCATTTAGCCGGGTGCAGTGCATGGTGTCGGTCACAATAAATGATGGAAATGTTTTTAATGCGTTTAGTCTGACAACTAGACCTTTTGTTTAAATGGGCTTCATTTTCATCTGAAATGGTTTTTATGTATCGCTACATGACTTGACTTATGTATTATATTTTAAAACGGATTTTTAATCCGTTCACTATATCTTGTGTGATGATTATCAACCACGTAGCACCCCAAAGTGTATGCTTCCGCGAATATTGTGATTTTGGGGGTGTTACACAGACCATGCCTTCTCTAGCGTTTGATGTCTCTGACGAGATCCTTGCTGCTGGATCCCGCCTAGCACGATCTCTCATGAATCCAGCTCAGGACTATCCCTTTGAGATTGTCTGACAGACAACTTCAGCCCCATCACCATTTCCACATGCTTCATTTACTTTACTCACTTCTCAGCCATCGTCATCATCAGCTGTTCGCGACAGCTTACTCTACATAAGGCATTAGCCCGAGCTCAGACTCCCTGGCTCGCTGGCCGTGGTACCGGACGTATGTCTGTACGACCACCCACGTCACCACCTATGCACTTCTCAGCTCACTCTCTTCTGTCATCACCACCTTCATCATCATCTCACCAAAGACCCCGATCACCTACTTCTTCGTCTAATTCATCTCATGATTCACCTGCCCCACAAAGACGTCATTTCAGCGACTCATACTCGGAGGATGAGGATGAGGATGTCGACCTTAAGGAGGAACCTCAGGAGGAGGAGCATATTATCCCTAATGAGGTCATCCCACCAGACCAGAGCCCTGCACCCCTAGTGTACTCACCAGGACCTAGCTCTCCCTGGCACTTGCCTGAGCCTGAGTCACTAGAGCAGTCCTTTTAGTTTGCCTCACCTCCTCACTCACCCAAGCCAGATTTCCCACTGGCCCCAGACACACCGTCGGTGATTTCCTCTGAGGCGGCCGATCATGGTGAGTTGGGTCAGATTTGGGATCAGATGGTTGCCAACGAGAGGAGGATTAGTCATCTGAATGATCGATTGGTTGGTGTATCAGCTGCGAGATTCAGAGAGGTCGAGCGAGATATGGGGATATTGTATGGTAGGACCACATCATTGAGATGTGACTTGCTAGACTGGCGTGATATGATGAGAGATTTACAGAGAGCCTTCATGACCGCTCAAAATACCGACAGAGCTCTCTGGCGTAGAGTCACAGAGTTACAGACTGAGATTACTCAGCTCAGGAGAGACCGCGATGAAGATCGCATTGTGATATCCTCTATATGGAGACAGATGGCGGATATGGAGGCTACTTTGAGGGACATCCGCTGGGATCGTGGCTAGTTGCGTCTAGATTCCTGACTATTGTACCATCTCTAAACTGAGGAGTCCTTAGTTAGAGATGTTGGTTTTATCATCTATCTTGTTATCCTTGTTTGTCAGTATCGTCTACGACAATCATTTATCCTTTTATTTTGTTGTATTTCCAGAACCATGTACCAATTTTGACGTTATTATGAATGGGAACTTTTGGATTTTGTTTTGAGCATGAATTCTTGATGTACGTATGGAATAGTATTCCTGTTGTCTTGATTGGTATTTATGTTGAAATTCAATCCTGTGATGTTCACTTTCTTGCGTAATGTACCTTGTTGTTTAGAATCTTATGGCTCTTATATGTTGTGATTTAGATCAATGGCTCCGAGGTGAAACCCAGCCAAGACTACCCGAACAGGGCCTGCTGTTCCCGGTCGTTGTGGCCGGCGTCTAGTACGAAACGCCAACAACCAGAACACAGACAATCAGAATACCAACAATCAGAATGACAACATTCAGAACGATGACCGTGAGGGTGAAAATGGTCACACTCCACGTAACATCCCTCCTGTGAACCAACCTCTAATTGATCAACTTCTGACTCAGCGTGTTGCCGAACTGCTAGCCGAATCAAATCACTCAAACACCTCTGCTGGAACTCCAACACCCAACAGAAACCGTGGTTGTACGTACAAGGAATTTCAGAGTTGTAGACCAACCGAGTTTGGGGGAACCGAGGGTGTTGTTGTCTTAATGACGTAGATGGAGAAAACAGAGTCTGTATTTCCGTCAGTAACTGTAATTAAGATACCAAGGTGAAGTATGCCACATTCACCTTGAAGGATGAAGCGTTAACCTAGTGGAACAACTATCTCAAGTCTGTTGGAAGTGATGTGGCTTATGCTATGACTTGGGATCAGTTCAAGGCGTTGTTGATTAAGACCTACTGTCCCTGAAACGAAGTTAAGAAACTGGAGATTGAGTTTTGGAACCATAAGGTAAAAGGTACTGACATGACAACTTACAACCGACGTTTCCAAGAGCTATCATTACTATGCCTTGAAATGGTTCGTACTAAGGCACTCAAGATTGAGTGATACACAGATGGTTTCCATTGTGATAAGGATTTATTTAGTACCTTTTTAAAGGGTCATTTAAGCCCAAAATCATATAAATATGATCAAATATTGCCTCAAATCATTTCTTTTTGCATTCTAAGTACTTGGGACGAGAATTGTGGAAACCGGCGTGTTTTGGACAAAAATCGACAAGAAAACAAAGAAAAATGACCATGTCAAGAATTTGTCAAGATGGAGACCTGACAGCGTCACAATCCATAACCTGACGCCGTCACTTGTATTTGAAGACCCAAATACAGTGCAATTTTATAACGTGACGACTCAAAAGAATTAAAGCGTGACAGCCTCGAAGCATCCTTGACGGCGTCAGAACGGCGACTTGCACAAGATGAAACCTTATTCCTCGGTGAGCTGACAGTGTTAGAAGCTATAAGCTGACGCCGTCAGAGTTGTAAAACTATATACATTTTCGAATGTTTTCATTATAATGGGTAACACTTTGGAGGACAAAACCCTAGACGATTTTGGCAGCTTTTGTAAGGCTTTTCCAGCCTTTTTCATCTATGTCTTATTGAAGATAAGTTATTCGTTTAATCATTCAATAGGTCTATGTGTTGTTTGATTACTTTTTTATCTTTTCTTTGCTTTAACATGCTAGCTTAAGTTTATTTGTGTTTGCTTAGGTCTAGTGAAACCTAGTTATTGAATATTGATTTGTTGTCTCTTATTTAGTTGATTGCCTCGTGTTAGGCTAAGAAAATTGGCTAACCTCTTATATGTAACTAGCTTGAACATCTTAGAAAACGCAACCAAATAGTGCACTATTGTTTTTCTCGTTGAATTTATTGCGTAAATTGCGACTTGTAGATCATAGAAAACTTAATAGACTTTAAGTGATCTAGGGGAGACTAAGATTCATAGAGTTAGGGAATTCGGCACCTCCCCACGACCAATATTAAGGAATATAGCGCCTCAATTAAAACAAGGATGTGACAATTCAACAAATCAGTAGGAGATAACTAGAGAGTAATTAATTCTAAGTGAACCCGTTTTCCCTATCATAAGAGTTACCACCAATTTACTTTTCCTTGTTATTAGATTAATTTTAGTTTTATAGTTAGTTTTTGGGTTAGTTGATTAGCAACTAATTCCGCCCACTCCTCCAAAACCGAGATTTTTAAATTACTTTTCATAAAATATAAAAATACAAAAAGAATCATCCTTCACCTCTAGACCTATCTCGTCATACATCTTGACCTTTCCACCACTATTGCGAGACTATTCCCTTAGAGAACGATCAATCCCCCGGACTTACCTATACTACACTACAACGGTTAGGTACACTACCTAGAGGATTGTAAAACCTTTTGAGAGAGTTCGCAATCCTCGCATCAAGTTTTTGGCACCGCTGTCGGGCAATAGTTAATAGTTTAGGTTCAATTTCTATCTCGTTTAGGTCTACTCACTAGATTCCTATCAAGTGAGATTTTTATTTTATTTTTCGTAGGTTTCTTGTAGTCTATCTTTTCTTTGTTCCCTTTGTTCGTAATTCTCTTCATTTGCCACCATGGTGAATGAAGGCATCTTTGACCTACACCAAGCACCACCACAACAACACCAAGCTCCACCAAACCACCAAGGCTATCGAAACACCATTGAGCTTCCCCACAGAGCCAATGTGTCTCCCTTGCGATCCGACACCATCCGGTTGGTGCAAAGCAGATGTGCATTCCATGGACTTCGTTCCGAAGATCCAAATCAACATCTCAAGGATTTCTTTAAAATTGTAGATTCCATAGACCTTGATGTTGCTACTCAAGAGACAACGCGATTGCGTCTCTTCCAATTCTCTCTACGTGACCAAGCTAGTCAATGGCTTGAGTGTTTACCCGCGAGATCCATCACATCTTGGGATGATTTCACTTCTCTTTTTCTCGCTCAATTTTTCCCACCTGGGAGAACTACCAAGCTAAGGAATGACATCTTGATGTTCCAACAACGTCAAGGTGAAACTCTTTACGAAGCATGGACTCGTTTCAAGGACTTACTCCAAAAAGTCCCTCATCATGGCATTGATATTTGGCTTCAAATCCAAATCTTCTACGATCATGTCAACTATCTCACCAAGCATGCCATTGATCAAGCGGCCGACGATAAATTACGAGAGAAAGATGTAAAGGGATCACGGGACATCATCAATGAACTTGCCTTCTATAGTAATGAACCCTAGGATGATCCTTGTAATATGAACAAAATGGTCAATACAATCTCCTCGCCTGACAAAGTCTCGAACCTCTCCGAATAAAAACTTTGTGAACTCGAAAAAAGGGTCGATTAACTACTTGAAAAACAAAGGAAGCCGTTAAATTCCAATCATGCGATGATCAATTCCATCTCGAACCAAAAATCCATATCTTTATCCGAATCACCTCGAAGAAAAAATGCTAAATCTTTTCAAAAATACGCGCGTCCTCCATCACCTCCTCGCGAACTTAACCCCAATTTTGATGTTCGAATGAGAGAATATATGTCGGCACATTCTGAAAGATTGGCAAAATTTGAAGAAGCCGTCTATAAACAACGAGAGGAGATGCAAGAGAAAATGGCGAAGATTATTAGTTTATTAAAGGAGTATACCAAGATGAAAACTCCGAAAATGGTATTGGTAAGAAAAGAAGGTAATGCTCCCGTCACAAAATTCGTCAATGTTATATCCATTGTCCACGAAGATGACAATGAGGTTGAAGGACAAGAAAGCAATGATGTGAATGATGATGAGACCGATGCAAACATGGTCGATGCCAGAGATAGCGAATGCAAGGAAGTCGTCAATTGTATGCCGAGCTTAAGGGAGGAAAAGAAAACAACCCATGATGAAAGAAAAGGGTGTAAAAGGGCGATTGAGGAAACACCCAAGTCTCAACCCTTAGGATATTACTTAAAACACGACATCAATAAGAAAACTATTAATAATTTGATAAACAATTATAGGTATAACGAATCATTGCGAAAAACTGTTACGGGAGAAATGGATGAAGAGGTGTATGATACGTTACCCGCAGGACCTTTATACGAGAATCTTCTTAAGTAGATAGTGGCTAAGAAGCAGATGGTTTATGAAAATTTCGAGATACCTTGTAGCATAGGTAATTTAAAATATCTGGATGCATTAGACGATCAAGGTTCCTATGTGAACCTAATGCCTCTATCAATCTACATTAAGTTAACTAGTGATAAGCCGGCCAATACCAACATTAGGCTATCCTTAGCAAATCACTCTTATGTGTACCCTATAGGAATAGCCAAAGATGTGTTGGTAAACGTAGCAAGTTTTGTATATCCGGTTGACTTTGGGATTGTTGATGATGAGGAAGATGAACATATGCCCTTAATCTTAGGAGCACCGTTCCTTGCGACGGCAAGAGCAACTATCAAAAGTGGTGATCGGGTGATTATACTTGAGGCAGGTAAAAGTAAACTTACATTCCATATGGTTCCACGTTATATGAGCAAATATATGAAAAAGAGGAAACTTGATGTCGATTTTGCGGCACCCCGTAATCACGTCAAGCAAAAAATTCTTTCATGGGAAGCAAGAATTAAGAGTTATAAGGAACTTGAGATGGAGAATGAAAAATGGAGAAGTGGGGATTCTACAGAACCATGCACAGCGGGGCATCATTATTCCTTGTATAAGAATGGTGATCGCAAGAACGTGACGGAGGATGGAGTTACGTAATAGGCATGACTTTGAATCTAGCTACAAGACTCGTTAATAAAGAAAAGTGCTTCTTGGGAGGCAACCCATGTTTTAATTGTTTGCTTGTTTGTTTTTATTTTATTTGATTTCATATATATGCTCCATCTTTATTTGTTTATCCTTCATGTTTCGAATAATTTGTGAAAATGCTTTATTTTGTTTTTAACCTCGTCTTAATTGCATATAAAGGTATTTTACAAAAAGATAAGTGTAGGAAAGACCATATTTGTTTAAAATAACGAATTTGAACATGAAAGTTAACAATTAATGATTAGCATATATTTATTTCTTTGTTACAGTCAAATGTTTGTATCGAGTCACAATTAATGTTCTGCAGTTTTTCTAGGTTTTATTAATTAGATTTCTCCATAAATTTTCCAAAAACAAAATGGAAAAATACTGTCAGGTCATACCTGACGGTGTCAGGCACTGTAGCAGCACAGTTTTCCTGGATTTTGTTTTTCTGCTAGAAATTAAAATTTTTTGAAAATTTTTCAGAATTTTAAATTTTCAGGAATCTGTAGACATTTATTTTTCAAGCATTATATCTTACTTTTTTTTCTAGGAATTAGTTTTTATTATATATAGTGTTTACCGCCGTTTTTATGCGAGGTTTTGTGTTTCATTTTCTTAGTGAATTACAGGTTATATTGGACAAGAAGATGAAAGTATACATTGGAAGTGAAGCTTATCAAGTTTGTTTTCTTGGAGAAAGATTTAACCATGTTTTCACATCATCCATGCTAAGCGAATTAAGGGAGTATTAGTTTCTTTCATCTATTTTATTTTCTAGTTATCATAACTTTGATAATTTTCAAGTATATTGGGGACAATTTTCAATTTAAGTGTAGGAAGGGTAAAATGGGATACCTTAAAAACTATAACTTCGCTTTATATTTGTTTTGTTTTAAAGTAAATGTGTAATAAACTAAGAAAGATACTTGTTAGGGAAATTTTAGAACCAAATCTAAAAAATTTTACAACATATAGGAGTGAAACTTTAGTTTTAATAAGCGTCTCATGGATAGGAATTATATAGCTAGCACAAAAACCCTTCCACTCAAAAATTTCCACCCCAAAAATGCGAGGTTCGCCTTTAGATCTATAGGAAAAAGCATTTACCTTTAATGCTTATGAGTGTACCGGTAATATATAGATTCTAGAACTTGCGTTTGTGATGCATCCCAAGATCGCTAGTGAGACTACATTCATGTAGTTAGGATTTACTAAATGATAAGAGTTATTAGGATAACCCTTGTTTTAAACCCGTGTTATAAATTACTTGACCGATGTAGCCAAGATACTTGACCAATAAAGTAAGGTAATTTTCCAACACATTTGCGATATACTCATTTTTAGTACACGATACCCCTAGTACACCCCTCAGAGCCAATCTTTTTCGCGGTTCTCATGATACTTCGGTGGATTATGAAATATTAATGAAGAACATTGTTTATGTTGACATAAATAAATGCCTAAAAACATTATCAATATTTATTCATATCTCTATGTTTTGATGATCACAAAATGTAAACTCATTAAAACATAAACTTATAAATTAAACAAGTACTTAGTTGTAAATATTCACTTCTACAACTAAAATCACTTAAGGTACGAATGAACTAATGCTTAATGCATTATATGATCAAAGGAACATTTTCTTAATAACTAGATTTTTTATAAAACATCAAAAACATTTTATATATTTTTGAAAAACATTCTTGGTATTAAATAAAAATGTTTAATCTTTTATAAAAATATGAATTCAAATTTTTAACCAAAATCAGTTAATATGTTCCAGAAAAACCTTCCCCACAAAAAGACAAATCTGGGCAACGGACACCTTGGGCGGCCCCCTTAATTTTACTAGGCGGCCCCCTTAAAATTAAGGGGACCGCCCCCCAATTTAAGGGGGCCGGCCACGCTCCAGTAGGTCTCCAGCTGTCCAGTTTTTCTCCTATAAATACCAGCCTTCCCCTGAATTTTTACTCACCCTTTTGCACTAAAACTTTCTGTTGTAGATCTCATTTCATATCTTAAAAAAAACCTTTGATCATGTAATCTTAGGCATTGGTTTCCAAGTGATCCAAGCTTCCACCATCCAAGTGCAAAAGAAGAATACTTCTATCAATCAAGATTAGAAGTATTACAACTTAGTATCATCTTGTTACTTAAGTTGTGTGTTTAACAAAGTTTGTAAATCATTCATTCATTTGTATGTAAGGTGTGTGTTGTAGATTAGTGTTGTGTGTAAGTAGTGAAGATGTTGTATAAGTAGTTGTGGTATAGAAGTTGTGAGGTCAAAGTGTAGAAGTCGTGAAGCCGTTGTGTAGAAGTCGTGAACCCGTGGTGTAGAAGTTGTGAAGCCGTAGCTTAGAAGACGTGAAGTCCTTGTGTTGAAGTCGTGAAGCCGTAGCATAGAAGCTGTGAAGCGGTCGTGTTAAAGTTGTGAAGTCCTAGTCGTGAAGTTCTTGTGTTGAAGTCGTGAAGTCATAGCATAGAAGCTGTGTAGCGGTCGTGTTGAAGCAATGGAGTCCTAGTCGTGAAGTCCTAGTGTTGAAGTCGTGAAGCCGTAGCATAGAAGTTGTGTAGCGGTCGTGTTGAAGCCGTCAAGTCCTAGTCGTGAAGTCCTAGTGTTGAAGTCGTGAAGCCGTAGCATAGAGGTTGTGTAGCGGTCATGTTGAAGTCGTGAAGTCTTAGTCATGAAGACATGGTGTTGAAGTCGTGAAGCCGCATCATAGAGGTTATGTAGCGGTTATGTTGAAGTCGTGAAGAAGTCGTGAAGCAGTCGTGAAGCCGTTGTGAAATAGTCGTGAATAAGTTGTGAAGAAGTTGTGTTGTGAAGTTGTGAGATTGGTTCTAGCTACGATTAGAACTCGACATTTAGCTTTGTGTCGTTAAACCCGTGTAAGCCAAAGTTGTGTACGGTTTTCTCCGCCATAAGGGAGCTTATTGAAGTTGTGAAGAAAACTCTCGAGCAAGGTGTGCTCGGGGAGTGGAGTAGGGCAAGGAAGGTGTCCTTGTAGCCGAACCACTATAAATCTCTCGTGTCTCGGTTAGATCTTTCCATACCTTATTTATTTCTTTACTTGCATCGTCATTACTTTCATACACATAGGCTTATATAATTGCTAGTATTAATTAGAGGTCGACTTCACATAAAGATCAATTTGAAAATCCATTCAAGAAACCAAAACTTTTACAATCAATTTAAAAGAATACATATATAACTAATAATAAGGTTCAAGTCTTATTTTTCATACAAACTTGAATCTAAGTGTTTTAAAAAGAAACAAAGGTTTTCATAATAAAATTAAAAAAACGTAAAACTATTCAACCCCCTTCAAGTTTTCCACAATTGGTATCAAGAGCCACGTCAATCAAGATCTTTAAAATATACTGTATTTTAAAACTTGAATCGATCTATGGAATTCGAAAAATATCTAGAAGGGGAATCTTTGTTAAAACCACCACTATTTGAAAACTATACTTTTCTTGAATGGAAAAATAAATTTGAAACTTATGTGAAATCAATTGATCTAGATCTTTGGCATGTCATTTCGATTGGTGATTTTGAAAGTCAAACAAAAACATATTTTGAAAGTTAAACAAAACATATTTTGAAAGTCAAACAAAAACTGATTTTGAAAATCAAACAAAAACGGATTTTGAAAGACAAACAAAAATGGATTTTGAAAGTCAAATTGATTATTTGAAAACAAAGAATGAAATAAATAATAAAGCTAAAATAATTATTTATAAAACCTTGCCGAAAGTTGAATATGAAAGAATATTCTTCTGTAAAACGGAAAATGATATTTGGAAAAATTTCTTAAACTTTCATCAAGAAAAATGTCAAGCCAAAGATAAGGATTTTGATCATGTACATGAATTAGTTATCTTAGAAAATTTAATAGATAAACATTTAGATAAAATAGATACATGTGCTACTAGTTCAAATGTTGTTAATGAAGGTGTTAACGACGAAGACTACATGAATCAACTCCAAAGTGAACTCAATCCAAAATCATGGAGTGACACAGACGAAGGAGAAGATCATCATCCGACTCACCTATCATTCACACGTCGATCATCATCTGAGACATTACGAAGAAAAGCTAGGACGTGAGGTAAGTTCTCTTTTTAAATTTTATAAGTAATTACTTCATGCATATAATCTTATTAATGCCTTAGGATACGCTTAGTTTGATAGGTTGCTTTGCCTTTACACTTTAGTTATATTCGTTCTGTGGCTTAATGAACTAGAAACTCTTTAGTTAGCCCCCCTAAGTATTAGTAAACCAAGCAATCTTCATATTTGGTACTCTTCGATAGGTAAATTTAGGAACTTAATTTCTTCTAAAACGAGAATGACTACTGGAGAACCTATTGACTAGAAACTCAATTTGACCTAACGGTTGAATTGCTTCTATGTGAGAAGTTGGGTGTGTGTAACCCGTAAAAATGGTCGTGTTTAGCCTGAATTGAGCACCACTAGTAATAGTCTCATACTCATTCTCCAACTTGAATACATTATTCTTCCTAAATATACCTAACGATAGTTTACTGTTATGAACTTTGCTTTTCACTAAAGCTTTTCATTCCTAGATGTATGTCATCCTGCATATATAAAATTTCTAGATGTTTACTTGCTCCTATGTGATTGACTGCATGCCTTCGTAATTATTTGTTTAGTTGTTGAATGCATTGTCATTATAATAGCTTTTGTTTTTCACTAACTACTTTGACATGATGTATTTTTGTATTTAGTCATAATACATGCTTAAATGCCATAGGATATGTAGAAAGAGGTAGCATGTGACAATAGACTTAACCAATACCCTTGAGCACGAGATCCTTTATAAACCACTATTTTTAAAACCTATAATTAATGGGACTTATTTTTAAATTTTCAAAAACTTCACATTTTGGAAAAATGATTTTTCAAAAGATTATGACACATTTCTATTTTACATATTTCACCATCCTACCTTTCTTCCAAACTTGTGTCCATAATTACGTGTTTATCAAAAACCAAAGATTGGGAAAATATGTTTTCTTCTCTCATAAAAACATTTTGAAATAAAACCAAATCTATTTCTTCAAAAATAAACTTTCACATCCACATAAGAACATACTTTCAAACATTGTTGAATAATGATAAAAACATCTATTTAAATCATGCTTGGTGATCTCATATATGTCATATATACTTGTGTATATGACACTTATAAGTGAACTAAATCAAAAATGAAAAATCATGCTTTACTTATTAAAGATCTCACTTGGTACAAGTCTAGAAGTTCATGCTATCACAACTCCCCATTCCCTTGTACATAGATAATCATTAGGATTAATTAACTAGCCTTTTAATCTTCCTAAGTATGATACTATGAATTACATGGTGCTATGTATTATCTTCTTGTCTAATATATGTATATACATGTTATATGCTTAATGAGTAGTGTGCATGTTAGATAAAGTTTCTTAAATAAATATGCCTAGCATATATGAGTTATTAAATCCTAAATTGCCTTGAAAGAAGTTGGACTTTCTTGAAACTAAACCCAAAAACACAACCTTTTCTACAAATTTATGCCAAAAACCCATTTCTAGTAATCTGGAAGTTAGAAAATGGGCGGCCCCCTTAAATACCCAGGCGGCCCCCTTAAAATTAAGGGGACCGGCCCCTATTTAAGGGGACCGGCCATCTGGAGTGACGGATTACTGATTTCTTTTTCAATTTTCAACCCATTCTATCCTATAATTCCCAAAATTCACAAACATATTTTGTCACAAACCACCCTCCAAAATTTACCTTCCATAATCACATCATCTGGTGGAGAAAGCTTGACATTTGCCATAACCCAACAAATGATGTTGTTCAAACTCAACCAACACCTAAACCTCATCCTAATGAACCCTTTCACACACATAACCTATCATCCATATGTCCACCTTCATTCACTCATAATTACACAAGTTCACAAATGTCTCCACCACCAAAAGTGTCACCACCACTTCCACCAAATAACAACCACTCTCCATTATCATCACCTTCCACTCAACACTTGAAGTTCATTGAAGAACTAAAGGAAGCCCATGAGCTTAATGCTCTCCTTTTTTTGCACCTTGCTCAAAGCAACTTAAACCCATCACCATCCATCTCACCATCATTACCATCATCACCACATCACTTGAGTCAAATTGAGAAACATGTCAACAATTGTCCTTGTTGTATCTTTCTCCAAAATCAAACCATCGCCTTAAATGAGCGTCTCACTTGGATTGAGTATCTTCTCACTAGATCTAATCCAACACCACCACTTGAACAACATCAAAACCCTCATTCAACATAGTCAAGTCCAAGCTCTCCACCTCCAATTCCTCCATCAACACTTTCTCCAAAATCCATACACCCAAACTTACAACCCCATTAATCCAATTTTTTTTACCCCCTCTTTACCATCATCCATCCAAAATAATTCAAGCTTTTCATGTCTCAAGCAAGTCAAATAGATCTCTTAGGCAATTTAAAATTTTCTACTTATTGTATGCTATAAGCAAAATATGTGTTGTATCAATAATTATGTTTTTAACATAATTATTTTCAACTAATGAATGCTTTATTTCTTGTCTTTAATATATGATTGTTATGCTTATTGCTTGTATACTTGATATCATGATATATATATACATGCTTGATGATTAATGTTGGGAATTATGATGCGTATCAAGAGCAGACAACTTAGGTCTGGTAGTTTACTGAGTTAGGTCTGTTTGTGATTTAGGTCTGGTTATGTAAAGTCTGGTAGTACATGTTAAGTCTGGTTGACTTATAGAGTTAAGTCTAGTCTGGTCGTGAAGATAGGAAAGTTTGTTAGAGTTATATTAGGAAAAGATACATTGCGTGTATGTATCTTTATAGAAGATTTGTGTATATCTTCTGTGTCGTCTAGGGTTTCCTTGTGTTATAAAAGGATCCCTAAAGGTTGTTAGTGAAGGTGTGTGAGTTGTACGATTTGATCATAGTGAATATCAATATACGAAGTTAGTGATATCCCTGCTTGTGTTCTTAATTGTTCTTGTTAAGATTCCGCATTAACATTAACAATCACTTAGGGTTTCTCACTTAGATTGGTTCGGATTTATCCTAACCATCTACTAGGTATTCAAAACTACTTAGTGATCCATATACAATTTGTGGACCAACAAGTGGTATCAGAGCAAGGGAGAGACTCTGAATTCGTAGAACACTAAAACCTAATTCTCACTCAAATCACCCTTCACAATGTCTGAACTCGATAAGCCTGAAACTTTCTCAATCCATAACAGTGAGGATGAGCAATCAAACCATGAAGATGAAGGAAAAACCGAAACCAGTAACTCCCAAACACAACAACAACCCATCCCTTCCACAACCACAATCTCAAACATAAAACTTCCACTACTGAAGAGAGAAGAATATGATATATGGGCCATGGAGATGGAACATTATCTGGAATACATTGATAGTGATGTATGGAAGGTGATCCAAAAGGGAAATTCTAAGAAGAGAATTTCACAAGGGAATGATGGGCAGCTCAGAATAATGCCACCAGTATCTGCTGAGGAGATTAGGGCTGTGGAGAAGGAAAAGAAGGCCAGAACCTTGCTTCTTATGGCTATTCCTAAGGAGCATCTACAAAGGTTTCATGGCATTCTTGATGCTAAGGAGATGTGGGAAGCCATCAAGAAACGATTTGGAGGTAATGCTAACTCCAAAAAGATGCAAAAGGCTGTTCTTAAACAGCAATTTGAAACATTTAGTGTTTCAAAGACTGAAGGTTTGGAAAAGGGCTATGACAGATTTCAACATCTGTTAACACAACTGGAAGTTCATGGTGCAGCAGTCTCAAATGAGGATGCAAATCACAAATTCCTCAGATCTTTACCATCAGAATGGGGCAATGTATCTGTAGCAATGAGGATTAAGGAGGAAGTAGACTCTATGACACCTGATGATCTTTACAATAATCTCAGGATGTTTGAAAGGGACATCAGTAATAACACTCAGGGTTCAACTAGTTCATCAAATGTTGCTTTTGTGTCTCAAAACAAAAGCAGTACTTACAAGGTTAGATCTGGTGTTAGGTCTGGTAACTATGAAACTCCTTCAAGTGAAAGGTCTGCTTTAAGTTTTACTGATGAAGTGATACATTCTTTCTTTGCCAATCAAACGGAAGATGAAAGCTTTATTAGTGAAGACCTTGAACAAATTAATGATGCTGAAGTTGAGGAGATGGATATAAAATGGCACATTGCCATGGTTGCTTGAAGGGTCAAACGATTTCAGAAGCAATATGGTAGGACTATCAACTTCAACAACAAATCACCAGTGGGATACACAAAGAGGACTGTTGAATGCTACAACTGTCACAAGCATGGGCATTTTTCAAGAGATTGTCCAGAGAAGAAGTCTGCTGATGAGAAAAGAGTTGAAGATGGGAAGATGGAAAAGAATCAGATGAGCCTGCTGACAATGGAAGCTGGAGGAGTCAATTGGGGTGAGCATCCAAGAGTAAATGAGGAGTCTGATCATGCTCTCATGGCCATTGGTAATGAGGTATCATTATGCTCTAAATTATGTACTGACTCATATAATCATGTTAAGGCTTTGTGTGATGAGCAGCAAGAACAAATAGGTGATCTTGAAGTAAATTTATTAGCACATAAAAATGCTGTAAAAACTTTAGAGGCACAAAAGGTCACCCTTCAAAATCAACATGCTGCTTTAAATGAAAAACTATACTTTCAAGCTAATAAGATATATGAACAAGATGAGAAGCTTAAAAGGTATAGACAATTAGGGCTTAAAATTCAGAAGGAGAGGGATGAGCTGAGAAAAAGGGTAGATCAATGGAACAATTCAAACAATAACCTGTTTAAGTGTTGGGATTCTCAAATTAAGTCAAATAAAAAATGTGGCTTAGGATATGAGGAAAATGAGAACAGGGCTATATTTAAGAATAGAGAAGAGGACTATGCTGATAAACCTTTGTACAATAGGTTTGTTAAGTCAGGTGACTTTAAGGGAGTACCACCACCTTTGAGTGATGACTATACTCCTCTTGAAAAAGAAGAGTTGGATGATTCACTCTTTGTGTATGGTAAGAAAGGTCCTCAAGTGTCTGAACCAACTACCTCAGAGGACAAATCTAGTAGATATTCTTCTTGTCAATCCAATGACTCTGAAGGATCTATTGATGGTTCCTCTGATCACTCTAAGTCTAAGTCAATCAGTGAGGAAAAAGAGAATCCTGAACCTAAGGTTGTTAAGGAGAGTGAACCTGTTGTTACTAAACCTTTAGTGACTGAACAAAAGGCTGAGACAGTTAAACCTAGTTGTGTCAATCACATAAAAACTCCTAGGGAATCTGTTAAATTGAATGAGTCACCTAGAAGCAATAGTGTTCACAGAGAAAGTAGGAGTAGTTATACTTATGCTCCTAAAAGATGCTTTGTGTGTGGAAGTTTGAGTCATTTAATAAGAGATTGTGACTTCCATGAAAAGAGAATGAAAAGAGAGGCTGAACAAAAGAGAATGAATGTTAATAAGGTTCAAGGTTTAAATAAACCAGTTTGGAACAATGCTAGTAGAGTTAATCATGCTAACCAGTTTGTCCCCAGACCAGTTCAACTAAATAACACTACCAGACCTAACTCCTTTGTTAGTTCTGGTAGACCAAATTTTGGGTCTGGCTACAGAAACTTTAATATGAATAGGCAAAATGCTAATTTTATGAGGCCTAAAGTGAATACTGGTTATGTTAACTCTGTGAGACCTAATGTGAACACTGGTTTTGTAAGACCCAAGCAACCTTTTCAAAAACCTCAGGTGAATGCAAATTTTAAAAGAAATAAATTTTACAAAACTCATTCACCTGTGAGAAGACAAGTTGGAAAGCAAACAGCAAAACCATTAAAGGGAAATGGGGATTTTGCTGTTAAGACCTCATCATGTATGTCTTGGGATTCAAACAAAAATAAATCCATGTATATATCCCAAAACAACAGTGGATCAGGTTTGATTAAGAAATTTAAGCATATTGATCCACAAGGCGGACCCAAGCCTACTCAGGCCTGGGTTCCTAAGAGAAACTAATTTCTCTTCTTTTTGTGCAGGATCATCCACTTTGCTATATGGAAGATAGAGGAATACTTGACAGTGGATGCTCTGGGCACATGACTGGTAACAAGAACTATCTTAATGATTTCCTTGAATTCGAGGGAGGTTCTGTTACTTTTGGAGGAAGCAAGGGACAGATAACTGGTAAAGGAAGAATCATTGTGGGCAACATAGAATTTGACAATGTATCTTTTGTGAAAGAACTTGGGCAGTTCAACCTTTTCTCAATATCACAGATTTGTGATACTCAGCATAAGGTGCTTTTTACTGAAACTGATTGTCTTGTGTTGACTCCGGACTTTAAAATGCCTGAAGAACATCAAATTCTTCTTAAAGTTCCCAGACAACACAAAATGTACAGTTTTGATATGAAAGCATCTAATCCTGCAAAAGGTGCTACCTGTTTAATTGCAAAAGCTACATTGGATGAATCTAAGTTGTGGCACAGAAGGTTAGGCCATGTGAATTTCAAAAATATGAATAAACTTGTGAAGAATAACCTTGTGAGAGGTTTGCCTTCAAAATTGTTTAAGAATGATCATACCTGTGTGGCTTGCAACAAGGGAAAACAACATAGGGCATCCTGTAAGGTTAAATTAGAAAGATTAATCACTGAACCTTTGCATACCTTACATATGGATCTTTTTGGCCCTACATCTGTCCATAGTATAAATCATGCATGCTATTGCCTTGTCATTACAGATGATTGTACTAGATATTGTTGGGTGTTCTTTATGTCTAGGAAGGATGAAGCTACCCCTTTGATTCAAAATTTCATTAGACAGATTGAAAACCTTATTGATAAACGAGTCAAAATCATTAGGAGTGATAATGGCACTGAATTTAAAAACAAGAGCATGCTAGATTTTTGTGGTAATAAAGGAATTAAGCAACAATTCAGTAATGCAAGAACTCCTCAGCAAAATGGAGTTGCTGAGAGAATGAACAGGACACTTATTGAGGCAGCTAGGACTATGCTTGCAGATTCACTTTTACCTACTACATTTTGGGCTGAAGCAGTCAGCAATGCCTGCTACATCTTTAATAGGGTTAGAGTGACTAAGCCTCAAAATAGAACTCCTTATGAGCTTATGTTTGGCCACAAACCAGTTGTTAGCCATATAAGACCTTTTGGGTGTCATGTTACCATTCTTGATACTCTAAGTGTTCTTGGAAAATTTGAAGGAAAGTCTGATGACGGGTTTTTACTTGGGTATGCATTAAACAGTAAAGCCTTTAGGGTTTACAATTTAGTATCCAAGAAAGTAGAAGAAAATCTGCATGTAAACTTTCTTGAGGAAAAACCCAATGTCAAGGGAATTGGTCATAGGTGGATGTTTGATATTGATTATTTGACTGATTCTATGAATTATGTTCCTGTCTCCAAGGAGAATCAAATTAACCCTATTGCAGGTACCCAAGAAGCTACTAACATTACAGGTACCAAAGATTCTTCAAATTCAGGGAACATTGATGATATGGCTGAGCTTGTTGTGATTCCATCTACAGAGAACAAGTCTGATGCAGGTGAAGCAGTAATCAAGGATTCTTCACCTCAGAAAACAGACTCTGAAGTTAAGTCTGGCAAAGTTAAATCCCCTAGCATTACCAGTACTTCACTTTTTAAGTCTGGTAGTGATGTTCTACCAGACCTTTCTTCAAATACTGAATGTGCTGATTCTGAGATGCCAGAACTTGAAGTATTTCCTAATCCTAATGAAGGTGTTTTTGATGGGGCTTCTTATGATGAAGGAGGTATTATTACTGATTTCAACAACTTACCCACTGAAGTGGAAGTAAGTCCAACCCCCACTCTCAGGATCCACACCATTCATCCCAAAAACCAAATAATTGGTAACCCCAAGTCTGCTGTTCAAACAAGAAGTAGAGTGCACCATCAGTCTGCTTCTCTTGCAATCATTAGCCTGATCAAGCAACAACAAAGGGTCAACCATAAGGACCAGCAACATTGCTTATTTGCCTGTTTTCTTTCTCAAAGTGAACCCACTACAGTTTCTGAAGCTTTAGGGGAGGAAAGTTGGGTAGAAGCCATGCAAGAAGAGTTGTTGCAGTTCAAGCTACAGAAAGTATGGGTTCTTGTTGACCTACCCAATGGAGCTAAAGTTATTGGTACTAAATGGGTCTTCAGGAATAAAAGGGATGAAAGAGGAGTAGTTGTAAGGAACAAAGCAAGGTTGGTAGCTCAAGGATACAAACAGGAGGAGGGCATAGATTATGATGAGGTTTTTGCTCCTGTGGCAAGGATTGAAGCTATCAGGTTATTTTTGGCCTATGCATCATACATGGGATTCAAGGTATATCAGATGGATGTCAAAAGTGCTTTTCTTTATGGCACTATTGAAGAAGATGTGTATGTACATCAACCTCCTGGCTTTGAGGATCCTGCTAATCCCAATCAAGTGTATAAGGTTATTAAAGCTCTATATGGTCTTCATCAGGCTCCTAGAGCTTGGTATGAAACTCTTTCAGAGTTTCTTGAAGAACATGGATACATCAGGGGTGTAATTGACAAGACATTATTTATCAAGAGAGATCAGAAGGATATTATTCTTGTCCAAATTTATGTGGATGATATCATTTTTGGATCCACAAGAAAGTCTTGGTGTGATGAATTTGAAGGTTTAATGAAAAGCAGGTTTGAAATGAGCTCAATGGGAGAACTTACATTTTTCTTGGGACTGCAAGTTAAGCAAAAGGATGATGGACTTTTTATTTCTCAAGACAAGTATGTTGCAGAAATTTTGAAAAAGTTTGAATTCTCAAATGTAAAGGCAGCAGTCACTCCCATGGAGAACAAAGTGCCTTTAACAAAGGATGAAGATGCTGCTGATGTAAATGTGCATCTTTACAGATCCATGATAGGTTCCCTCATGTATCTTACTGCTTCTAGACCTGATATTATGTATGCAGTTTGTATTTGTTCACGTTTTCAGGTTCAACCAAAGACTTCACATCTTCATGCTGTGAAGAGAATCTTTAGGTACTTAAAGGGCAAACCAAATTTGGGCCTTTGGTATCCTAAGGAGTCAGCTTTTGACCTGACAGCTTATTCAGACAGTGACTATGCTGGTGCAAGTCTGGATAGGAAATCAACAACAGGAGGTTGTCAGTTCCTTGGAAGGAGGTTAATATCTTGGCAATGCAAGAAGCAAACGATTGTGGCTAATTCAACTACTGAGGCTGAGTATGTAGCAGCTGCTCATTGTTGTGGACAAGTTTTGTGGATTCAGAATCAGATGCTGGACTATGGTTTGAATTTTATGAACACTGTTATCCACATAGATAATAAGAGTACTATCTGTATTGTTAAGAATCCAGTATATCACTCTAAAACTAAGCATATAGAAATAAGGCATCACTTCATTAGGGATTGCTTTGAAAAGAAATTGATTAGAGTGGAGAAAATACATACAGATTTTAATGTTGCTGACCTGTTAACTAAGGCATTTGATGGTCCTAGATTCAATTATCTGGTAGTTAACATTGGTATGATGAACCCCTAGTTTGAGTTAAGGGGAGGTTTGGCCTAAGGGGAGGTCAAATTGTGAAGTATGTAAAGTATGAATACTTACCAGCATTTAGGTTATTTCTTAAGTCTTGTAGTTTTGATTTTAGTTCTGTTAGTGATATAAAAAAAAAAAAAAAAAAAAAAAAAAAAAAAAAAAAATTGTTTTATCCATGTCTTTTATTTCTTCTATAGGCAATGCTGGATTAAGTATATTTTCACAAGTTGTTGAGTGAGACTATTGGAACTTCTCACTTGGTGGAGGTGCTTTGCACTAACACATCAAAAGGTTATCAGTCCACCTTGTCTCATCAACATAAGGACTGGCTAATCCTGAGCAAACGGCTAACAGGTAAAGATTGATCAAATCCGTTTATGGCTGACAATTTGCCAAAAATTGTATGGTATTCAACTCACCATATCTGAGATAAGTGAAGAGTTGGCTAGCCCACAAGGTTATGGCTTGTGGTAAAGGCTGTGGAAAACCATAAATGGTAATCAATTCACCATGATGAGGTGATTTTCCATCAAGGAATTGACTAGTCCAGAAGCAAACGGCTTTTGGTAAAGACTTAACAAATCCGTTGATAAGCTGATGATTTTCTTAAAATCATATGGTTATCAGTGTACCATGGTCTTACACACCAAAATATTTGGCTACTCCAGTAGTAATGGCTATTGGTAAAGAGACATCAAATCCATTAAATTTAAATGATTCACCTCTCACAGGTGTTAACACGCCTGGAAGTGATGAGAATAGATATGAAACTTAATATGAATTGATGTACATATAGTCATTGTTGCTGCCAAGTCCATATCAGAAGATCTTATCAAGATTCAAGCTGCTAGAAAGGAACAAGACCTAAATACATTTCAAAGTGTTCAAGATTCAATCCTCAGAAGGCTAAATCAGAAGAACTTGAAGTTCATGAAGCATGAAGATCAAGTTAGGGGAGGATTGTTGGGAATTATGATGCGTATCAAGAGCAGACAACTTAGGTCTGGTAGTTTACTGAGTTAGGTCTGTTTGTGATTTAGGTCTGGTTATGTAAAGTCTGGTAGTACATGTTAAGTCTGGTTGACTTATAGAGTTAAGTCTGGTCTGGTCGTGAAGATAGGAAAGTTTGTTAGAGTTATATTAGGAAAAGATACATTGCGTGTATGTATCTTTATAGAAGATTTGTGTATATCTTCTGTGTCGTCTAGGGTTTCCTTGTGTTATAAAAGGATCCCTAAAGGTTGTTAGTGAAGGTGTGTGAGTTGTACGATTTGATCATAGTGAATATCAATATACGAAGTTAGTGATATCCCTGCTTGTGTTCTTAATTGTTCTTGTTAAGATTCCGCATTAACATTAACAATCACTTAGGGTTTCTCACTTAGATTGGTTCGGATTTATCCTAACCATCTACTAGGTATTCAAAACTACTTAGTGATCCATATACAATTTGTGGACCAACAATTAATAACATGCTTATTCCATAATATGTTTTAAATGTATGCATGCGTATTTAACATGTTTATGCCACTATTTAATCATTCTTGATGTACATGATTCAAATGGAGCTTGCTGCAAAAACACCCTAAAAATGACCCTTTTCTGGAAATTTTTCAAATTTGGTCGCCTGGGAAAACACAAGATAGGCGGCCCCCTTAATTCCCTAGGCGGTCCCCTTAATTTTAAGGGGGCCGGCCTACAATTAAGGGGACCGGCCATCTGGGCAGTAAAATTTACTGTTTTATTTTGCATCTTGCGACCCCTTTTATCTAGCCCAAACCTTACTTAAATCAACCATCACCTCCATCAAACACCCATTTTCATTCACCATGCTATCACCAAAATCATCTCTAAGACACCAAAACTCCATCACCACCACCTCAATGTTAATCCCCAAGTGCACCAAATGCACCATCAAAAACACCCTTTCATCCATCAATAACTACATCAACTCACACCTTTCATCACCACCATCAAGAGCATCAACTCCACCTCCTACTCAAGAACCTCCATTCACCCAACTTGTCATTTCCATATCACCATTAACACCTCTTGATACTCATTTCTCATCATCACCAATACCACCACATCTACAACCAAACCATCATCTTTGGTCTTAGAGATGAGATACACTACATGTTTTCATCCCTTGAACACATGCTTAACAACCAACCTCCACCACAACCTCCATCATTTTCACCCACTACACTACCACCACCTTCATTCTCACCAAATTAAGCATATGCAATGCTTAATCAAAAATAATTTTTCAAACCATTTTGTGTGCAAGCCCCATGGAAGATCATGTACTCCTAGAATGATTATGTAAATTGCATTACTTACTAGCTAATGTAGGATTGAATATAATCTTGGATGGTTGTGTATTGATACACAACATTTTTAATGAATGTCCTTATATGCATGCTTATTTTTGCTATATATATGCTTGTGCTTCTAATATTTTTCTTGCAAGTATTCCATATATCGATTCCTTGGTGCCCTCAAACGAGAGGGAGCACACATCAAGGGGGAGTTCTCATTCTGACAAATTTTGTCTCTAAAACTTGTCGGCTCAACCTTTTTGATGCTACAAAAAGGGGGAGAAGTGAATATAAACTCACTAAATACTTGTCCAAAAATAATTTTTTGATTTAATGAGTTTAGGTTTTGTAATCATCAAAAAGGGGGAGATTGTTGACATAAATAAATGCCTAAAAACATTATCAATATTTATTCATATCTCTATGTTTTGATGATCACAAAATGTAAACTCATTAAAACATAAACTTATAAATTAAACAAGTACTTAGTTGTAAATATTCACTTCTACAACTAAAATCACTTAAGGTATGAATGAACTAATGCTTAATGCATTATATGATCAAAGGAACATTTTCTTAATAACTAGATTTTTTATAAAACATCAAAAACATTTTATATATTTTTGAAAAACATTTTTGGTATTAAATAAAAATGTTTAATCTTTTATAAAAATATGAATTCAAATTTTTAACCAAAATCAGTTAAAATGTTCCAGAAAAACCTTCCCCACAAAAAGAAAAATCTGGGCAACGGACACCTTGGGCGGCCCCCTTAAAATTAAGGGGACCGCCTCCCTATTTAAGGGGGCCGGCCACGCTCCAGTAGGTCTCCAGCTATCCAGTTTTTCTCCTATAAATACCAGCGTTCCCCTGGATTTTTACTCACCCTTTTGCACTAAAACTTTCTGTTGTAGATCTCATTTCATATCTTAAAAAAAACCTTTGATCATGTAATCTTAAGCATTGGTTTCCAAGTGATCCAAGCTTCCACCATCCAAGTGAAAAAGAAGAATACTTCTATCAATCAAGATTAGAATTATTACAACTTAGTATCATCTTGTTACTTAAGTTGTGTGTTTAACAAAGTTTGTAAATCATTCATTCATTTGTATGTAAGATGTGTGTTGTAGATTAGTGTTGTGTGTAAGTAGTGAAGATGTTGTATAAGTAGTTGTGGTATAGAAGTTGTGAGGTCAAAGTGTAGAAGTCGTGAAGCCGTTGTGTAGAAGTCGTGAACCCGTGGTGTAGAAGTTGTGAAGCCGTAGCTTAGAAGACGTGAAGTCCTTATGTTGAAGTCGTGAAGCCGTAGCATAGAAGCTGTGAAGCGGTCATGTTAAAGTTGTGAAGTCCTAGTCGTGAAGTTCTTGTGTTGAAGTCGTGAAGCCATAACATAGAAGCTGTGTAGCGGTCTTGTTGAAGCAATGAAGTCCTAGTCGTGAAGTCCTAGTGTTGAAGTCGTGAAGCCGTAGCATAGAAGTTGTGTAGCGGTCGTGTTGAAGCCGTGAAGTCCTAGTCGTGAAATCCTAGTGTTGAAGTCGTGAAGCCGTAGCATAGAGGTTGTGTAGCGGTCATGTTGAAGTCGTGAAGTCTTAGTCATGAAGACATGGTGTTGAAGTCGTGAAGCCGCATCATAGAGGTTGTGTAGCGGTTGTGTTGAAGTCGTGAAGAAGTCGTGAAGCAGTCGTGAAGCCGTTGTGAAGTAGTCGTGAATAAGTTGTGAAGAAGTTGTGTTGTGAAGTTGTGAGATTGTTCTAGCTACGATTAGAACTCGACATTTAGCTTTGTGTTGTTAAAACCGTGTAAGCCAAAGTTGTGTACGGTTTTCTCCGCCATAAGGGAGCTTATTGAAGTTGTGAAGAAAACTCTCGAGCAAGGTGTGCTCGGGGAGTGGAGTAGGGCAAGGAAGGTGTCCTTGTAGCCGAACCACTATAAATCTCTCGTGTCTCGGTTAGATCTTTCCATACCTTATTTATTTCTTTACTTGCATCGTCATTACTTTCATACACATAGGCTTATATAATTGCTAGTATTAATTAGAGGTCGACTTCACATAAAGATCAATTTGAAAATCCATTCAAGAAACCAAAACTTTTACAATCAATTTAAAAGAATACATATATAACTAATAATAAGGTTCAAGTCTTATTTTTCATACAAACTTGAATCGAAGTGTTTTAAAAATAAACAAAGGTTTTCATAATAAAATTTAAAAAATGTAAAACTATTCAACCCCCCCTTCTAGTTTTCCACAGTTTACAATCCACCCTCAAATATACACCCAAATCGCCTTAGCCTTCCTTGTATGCACTCATTTTTAGTGCATTATTGTTACAGCATTTATGTTAAACCCTTTGTTAATAATCTAATTGGATACATGGTTGCTAAGTCGAGTCATATCTTGTAAATACAGTTTTGGGATGATTGGGACTCATGGGTAAAAGTACTAGTTTTTTATGGAGTAATGGGGAATAATGTCACGTTATTACCCCCATTTATTCGTTAATGTTTAAAGTACTCCAAGTGTTTTGATTTTCTTAATTCGGGTCATTACTTAGTTATTTGTAAAGTATGTAAAAGTTCAAGTGTAGGGATGTTGCAAGTAATCCCTTTGTAATGATGTATTATTTTGGATGGTAGGGCAAAAGTGTATGAAAAAAATCAAAAAAAAAAAAAGAAAAAAATATGAAAAAATGAAAAAAAAAATAGAAAAAGAAAAAAAACATACGGACTGCCATCTCGTTTCTTTTATTTATGTTTAAGTCAAGAAAGTGTCAAGAAAAATACAAAAATAGTTAGTAGTTAGCGAGTCAAGTTGAGTCGAGTCTTGGCTTAGCAACGCATCATTGTACATGTAACTGACCAAGATAATTGACTTGCCACCAGTAAATTTCCCTATATCCAACAAACCGTGTTTTCCATACCCTTACACCTAACGTTACAACCCTTGAAAATCCCTCTTTGATAGTTTATCCTAGGTGATTAAACCAAAGTGGTGGAGGTTTGATCCGTTCTCAAGCATATGCTAATCTATGTGCTATGACAGTTAGAGAGTGTTATATTTTCCCGTTTCCATATGTTGTATAACTTTATACACCCGAGAGATGTGAGAATCCAATCACTTTGTGAGAGGTGCTAGTATGTAATTTCCGTGCTTATTTTGACTAACGTGGAACGATTGTATGTTGAAATTACTTTTATATTAATGTTAAATGACCCCTAACTTGTAAATTGATTAGGATAAAAGCTCATTTGCTTGAGGACAAGCAAATCCCAAGTGTAGGGATATTTAATAATGATTTATTTGGTACCTTTTTAAGGGGTCATTTAAGCCCAAAATCGTATAAATATGATCAAATATTGCCTCAAATCGTTTCTTTTTTCATTTTAAGTACTTGGGACGAGAATTATGAAAACGGGCATGTTTTGGACTAAAATCGAAAAGAAAATGAAGAAAAACGACCAAGTCAAGAATTTGTCAAGATGGAGACCTGACGGTGTCAAAATCCATTACCTGACGCCATCACTTATATTTGAAGACCCAAACTCAGTGCAATTTTATAACGTGACGGCTCAGAAGAATTAAAGCGTGACGACCTCGAAGCATCCTTGACGACATCAGAACGGTGACTTGCACAACACGAAACCCTAATCCACGGCGAGCAGACGGCGTTAGAAGCTATAAGCTGACGCCGTCAGAGTTGTGAAACTATATATATTTTCGAATGTTTTCATTGTAATGGGTAACACTTTGGAGGACAAAACCCTAGACGATTTTAGCAGCTTTTGTAAGGCTTTTCCAGCCTTTTTCATCCATGTTTTATTGAAGATAAGTTATTCGTTTAATCATTCAATATGTTTATGTGTTGTTTGATTACTTGTTTATCTTTTCTTTACTTTAACATGCTAGCTTAAGTTTATTTGTGTTTGCTTAGATCTAGTGAAACCTAGTTATTGAATATTGATTTGTTGTCTCTTGTTTTGTTGATTGCCTCACGTTAGGCTAAGAAAACTGGCTGACCTCTTATATGTAACTAACTTGAACGTCTTAGAAAACGCAACCGTAGAGTGCACTATTTGTTTTTCTCGTTGTATTTATTACGTGAATTGCGGCTTGTAGATCCTAGAAAACTTAATAGACTTTAAGTGATTTAGGGGAGATTAAGATTCATTGAGTTGGGGACTTCGGCACCTCCCCACGACCAATATTAAGGAATACAATGCTTCAACTAAAACAAGTACGTGACAATTCCACAAATCAGTAGGAGATAACTAGGGAGTAATTAATTCTAAGTGAACACGTTTTCGATATCATAAGAGTTACCACCAATTTACTTTTCCTTGTTATTAGATTAATTTTAGTTTTATAATTAGTTTTTGGGTTAGTTGATTAGCAACTAATTCCGCCCACTCCTTCAAAATCGAGTTTCTTAAATTGCTTTTCATAAAATATAAAAACACAAAAAGAATCATCCTTCATCGCTAGACCTATCTCGTCATACATCTTGACATTTCCACAACTATTGCGAGACTATTCCCCTAGAGAACGATCAATCCCCCGGACTTACCTATACTACACTTCAACGGTTAGGTACACTGCCTAGAGGATTGTAAAACCTTTTGCGAGAGTTCGCAATCCTCGCATCACAATGGCTACGAGGAATGATGTGATTACCGTAAACCCGACTAACCTCCATGAAGCCATCACGATAGCTCAATGTTTGATGGACTCACTGATTCTGGAGAATGCGGAGAAGGGGAGAAATGATAAGAGGAAAAGGGACGATAACTCTAAGGGTTGTGATAACCCGAACAAACGACAAGAGGTCGCCAAGATGTATGCTATCGGGAATGGGGAGAAGAAGGGTTATGCTGGAAATAAGCCGATGTGCAACCGTTGGAAGCAACATCACCACGGTTAGTGTACCATAGTGTGCAATAATTTCTCAAAGGTGGGACACATAGCCAAACACTGTAAATCCCTATCCCTTGCGATGGTACAAACAACTCAGGGAACGGATTGGAAGGCTAGTGTCACCTGCTATGGATGTGGGAAGAAGGGACATTACAGGAATGAGTGTCAAGAGCCGTGGAACTGAGGAAACCCAAGAAATGGGGGAAACCAAGGAAACAGAGGCACGGGAGGAAATGGGCATAACCAGGGGAACCGAGGAGCAGGAGGAAACCAAGGTAACCAAGGTACTGGGAATCAGCAAGGAAATGTAGGAGCAGCCCAAGGAAGGGTGTACGTTATTGGAAAGGAGATCAAAGAGGACCCAAACGTCGTTACGGGTACGTTCCTTCTCAATAACCGTTATGCTTCTATATTGTTCGATACTAGTGCCGAAAGGAGTTTTGTATCCACTGCGTTTATGCCTTTGCTTGAAATTTCCCCGAATGCCTTAGGTATTGTATATGATGTAGAGTTAGCTAATGGTAACCTTGAGAGGATAGACACCATCATCCGCGGATGTACACTGAATTTTCTGAACCACCCTTTCAATATCGACCTCTTACCCGTCAAGTTAGGTAGTTTTGACGTCATCATTGGTATGGACAGGTTATCTAAGTACCATGCCAATATCATCTGCGATAAGAAGATTTTACGTTTGCCATATGAAGAGGAAATCCTAACTATACAAGGGGACAGGAGCGATCGTGGAAGTCCTCCCAGATTGAACATTATCTCCTGTACTAAGGCACATAAGTACATGTAAAAAGGGTGTTACCTCTTCTTGGCTCAATTCTCCGAGAAGAAAGGGAAGGAAAAGGGTGAAAAACGATTAGAAGACGTACCCATTGTACGAGACTTTCCGGAAGTGTTTCCAAACGACTTACCTGGAATCCCACCGGTTAGACAAGTCGAATTTCATATCGATTTGATGCCCGACGCTGCACCCGTAACACGTACACCATATCAACTCGCCCCTACCGAGTTGGAAGAGTTGTCAAAATAGTTGGCGGAACTATCAGAGAAAGGATTCATACGACCAAGTTCCTCACCCTGGGGAGCTCCGGTACTGTTTGTGAAGAAGAAGGACGGATCCTTTCGCATGTGTATTGACTATCAAAAATTGAACAAGTTGACGGTAAAGAACCGATACCCTCTACCCAGGATCGATGATTTGTTCGATCAGCTCCAAGGATCGAGTGTTTACTCAAAGATTGACTTACGATCTTTGTATCACCAACTCAAAGTTCGGGAAGAGGATATCCTGAAGACCGCGTTCAGAACCTGCTACGGTCATTATGAGTTCCAAGTGATGCCATTTGGTTGGACCAATGCACCAGCTGTATTCATGGACCTCATGAATCGGGTGTGCAACCCATATCTGGATAAGTTTATGATAGTATTCATAGATGACATCCTAATTTATTCAAGGAGTAAGGAAGAGCACGAGAAGCATCTGAGACTCATTTTGGAATTCTTGAAGAAGGAACAATTGTACGCCAAATTCTCCAAGTGTGAACTCGGGATCTTAACCGTGCAATTTTTGGGCCACGTGATAGATAGTCAGGGAATTCACGTGGATCTCACAAAGATCGAGTCCATTAAAGAATGGGCCGCACCTACAACCCCAACTGAGGTTCGTCAATTTTTGGGATTAGCTGGCTATTACCGGAGATTCAACGAGGGATTCTCTAAAATAGCCAAGCCGCTAACTAAATTGACTCAAAAGAACATTAAGTACGAATGGAGTGAAGAATAAGAGGAAGCGTTTCAACTCCTAAAAAAGAAGTTGCGTAGTGCACCTATCCTAGCCCTACCTGAGGGAAGCAAAGACTTCGTCGTTTGCTGCGATGCTTTGCACAAAGGTTTAGGAGTTATCTTAATGCAATGGGAGAAAGTGATAGCATACGCTTCAAGCCGGCTTAAGACCCATGAGAAAAACTACACTACTCATGACTTGGAATTGGGTGCCGTAGTATTTGCACTCAGGATATGGAGAAATTATATGTACTGCACGAAGTGTATAGTATACAACGACCATAAGAGTTTACAACATATCTTGGACCAGAAAGAGCTGAACATGAGACAGCGTCGCTGGTTAGAACTACTCAGTGATTATTATTGTGAGATTCGCTATCATCCTGGTAAGGCGAATGTTGTTGCTGACACTCTTAGTCGAAAGGAGTAAATACAACCGTTACGAGTCAGATCCTTGGGAATGACTATCAGTTCACCATTACCATCTCAAATTCTTGAAGCTCAAGTCAAGGCGTTAAAAGAAGAAAACCGACCTGCTGAAAACCTCTATGGTATGGTAGAAAATGAAAATGGCTTCGTAAAGCGTTCCGACGGAACATTATGCTTTAGAGACAGAAGTTGGGTACCACTCTATGAAGGGATTCGGGAGTTGATTGTAGGGAACACATTTTAGATATATTCAAGTCTTGGTCATTTTATGTACACGGTTGTTTATTTTGTGGGCTTTAAGTTTGTTTGTAAGCTCACAGCTCCATTAGAAGTCCATGGGCCGTGAGTGTTAGCATAAGCTTCTAGAAACAATTAGGCAAAGTGTTGCCCTAACACTTTGCCTATAAATACCAAGGTCATGTAGACATATTATTTGTTGGTTTTATTCATCATTGTACCGAACTCTTGCTTATTAATCGTATGAATTAAGATCAACCTTCTCTTCATCTCTTTCTCTCATTATCTTGTCTTATACGTGCTATATATCTTGTGTTATATCAAATCTAGGACTTAATAAGTGGTATCATTCGCTATAAGATAGTTGATTTGTGTATTATTAGTTTGTTCGAAGCTTATTTCTAGTATACGTTTGGTTTTGTAGCTTATTCGTGACAAAAAATCTCATTTCTCTCACTTTTCTTCACACTTGTAAAGTGTTAAGATCATCATAGTGAATAGAAATCAGATTTCAAGTCAAAAGTTTAGATCTTGTTCGAATTTCATTAGTTTTATACTCGATTTCATAAGTTGTATCTTATCGAAATTCACCAAATTGTGTTAAAAACATTAAAGCTTGAAACTTTCTTATTATTTAAGTGTTTTTAAATGTTTTGATCCAAAGAAATTCAGTTTAAACATCGTTTTTGATTGGTAAAAGGTGATTTGTTTGATCTAGCATTCTATCGAATTTGGTGAAAAAGGGTTTATCAGAATTCATTTTGAGGGTTTGTCGGAATTGCTCATTAGGGTTTATCGGAATTGGTCAGTAAGGACTTATCAGATTTGCAGACTCAAGGGTTTATCGGAATTGGTACTCAGCAGATTCCTTGCTTGTATAAGCTTGTGAAAATACTTTGAATTTGAGGCAAATCTCCTATCTTGTATAAGATAGTGAGAAAATTATCAGAATTGCAATTTAGATACGTTATCGAAATTGCCAAGTTCTATCGCAATTCAGATAAGTTATCGGAATTGTAAATCTGTGTCGCAATTGCAAAGTCCATCGCAATTCCCAGATTCACCGTAATTGAATAGTCCATCGGAATTCAGCCATTTTTGTCGGAATTAGATAAATCCATCGGAATTGTAAAATTTCATCAGAATTCAGTAACCTTATCGCAATTTAGTGACCTCATCGCAGTTCAGTAACCTCATCACAATTGGCAACTGTGAACAGTGTTTCGTCGAAATTGATTGTGAACAGTGTTTTGTCAGAATTGCACAAGAAAAACATCTAAATTCACACTTAACCAAAACCAAACCTTATAACTCATAACATACTTCTCAATTGTCTACAAGATCCACAAGAACACAAGAATGTCTTAACCACCGAACTACAACTATTTCTACAATCAACAACAGCAGTATCATCTGCAACAACAATATCCTGAACAACCATAATATCCTCAACAACAACTCTTTATGCAACAACATCAGTTTTTCCCTTAACAACAACAATATCAACAACAACCAACGTAGACCTACCCACTTCCAGCAAAACAACCTCACTGGTTTGATCAGATGTGTGAAGCAATTAGTAGTCAACAATCAAGACACGAGGCTGGATCCTTAGACACACCTCCAATGCTCACTCCGGGTAACTACGTGCAAATGGCAAGTCGATTTTTACGGTTCATTGAACTCAAGAAACCGCATGAAAAATACATGAAAAAGGCAATCATTGAAGGACCATTTCAAGTGCCTACAACAACAGTTCCTGGAGATCCAAATGTCATTCCGCCAAGAGAAGCAACTGTCACCCCTGTTCTTGATGCTCAGATTACAGCAGAACACGTACTTCATAAAGAAGCAAATGAACTTGCAATGTCCTACATCCTTCAAGGAATTCCTATTCCTATCATTAGAAGTATTGATGCACAGAAGACTACTTCATCCAACACTCATAATCAAGCTGTTGTCCAAAATGGAAGAGTTGAGATTCAGAACAGAGCTTATGAAAGAAATGGATCGGCAGGTTACTTGGGAAACTCAGGAACTGGTCAGAGGTATAATTCAACAGGAAGCAGTAGGAACAGTGTTGGTACTCTGTAACAAACGGTAATTTTCTCATTTAATAATAACTATTACTTATCAGAAAATGTGCATTATTTTTTTTCTGACATGTGTTAATGAGAGGTTATCTCATTTAATTACGTTATCCCACTACGATAACTCAAAAACATTGATACGTAATTTCAATACAATGGAACAAGCGCACACACGGACCACGGCAAATTCAACACATTATTAATAAACCAAACGGATCCTTAATTCTATGCTTGGCCCAACACTTGGCCTGCTACTATTCAAAAGCCCAACCCAAAAATTTAAATTTCTATATCTCTTTTCTTTGAATTCGACGCAAATCACCAACACTTGGCTCATTTAATTTGTGATTTCGACACATAACATATACAAGTTATTACATGGATCGAATATTCATACACCATAAAATCAGGTTCGACACATCTCATTTCCTAATTCGAAGGTTTAAACCCTAAACGAGACACAAAGTAAAATGCAACCGAGACATGTACAAGCTCAACCAATATTTGTCTATTTTTTCTAAACTTGAACAAATCAAATTTCACCTATGCATTTTATGTTTTCTAGTCAAATACAAGTTCCAAAGTTTAATTGTATCACTCCTGAACAAGTTTGTCACGTTAAACATTGTTTTGGACCTTTAAAGTGTCGAACGAATATATATACAAGTCATACTACCACATGATCATAAGCTAGCATACAAGCCCCCCTCTTAAGCCTTCTATACTCAAGTGCCTAGACTTATCTTTCCATAATCTTATCTATACTCCTGCTACAAATCGAATAAGAATCTTATCACCTCAACTTGTCCAATTTAAAACAATATACACTTGTGTATATACATGTATGTAGTCGTATATGCACAACATGCAATCCCATTCACTCTTAAACGCTTTCACACACATAATCTCTCTAGTATTTCACCTTTGCCGAACCCTCAAAGAACCAGGAAGGTTTCACCTTTTGTTCGAGCCAATATCCAAGTCGAAATCCTCATTTTGAATCCTTTTGTAAACGTACAAACAAGAGAAGTGCTCCTTTTCGATTTCTGAATCATTCCTACGTGTGCTCACCACCTTTAAGGTGTTGTAAGTCCCCTCCGACTTATTTCCTACTTGTTATATCCATTTCGATTCACCATGCATTTTTATACAATACTTTTCGAACGTATATCCATTTTTATAAATTTATACGCTTTCCTTTTTTTTATTTTTACGTATTACGCATTGACCTCCTTCTTGGATGGCTAGATATACGATATACACATTCATTCGACATTTACATATTCATTTTATGGCTTTTCGAACCTCATTTTGTTCATTGTTGCATCGCATTTTTCATATGACATATATATGTCATTTTTCCTTTTTGACCAACTCATATACGCGACTAAGAAAGACTTTGTATAATCGAATTTATGTACACAACCCATCGTTTTTATTGCTGGTACTATTTCTCAACAAGCTCATCTAATAAGCTGTATAAATAAGTCCTTGTAATAAGCTCTAGAAAGTCCTTTTTAATCCTCAAAGTAAACGCTAGTCGAAAACAGTTCTAAACATTAATATTTTGTCGAGTGGGCTGGTAAGCCCAATAAGCAGTCCAATAAGCTTTTACGATAAGCAGTTGGTATAAGGCCTTTTGTAATATTTTTAGGACGTTGAATTAAGCCCAAAACCAGGCCCAATATATTTTTAAGCCCCTCGGATCGTTTTTCCTTAATGGGCCTGTTAATAAATCGTTAAGGCCCATTTATCGCATAATAAGCACTTTTTGGAAAATAAGCACTTTTCTAAACTTTAATAAGCAGTTTGAAACTATTACAATTCTCGGAATTATTAATATATGTAACACCCCGAAATCGGATCAGCGGAAGCATACAAGTTGTGGGGTGTTATTCGATAGTTGTCACAATCACAAGGTATAAAGAACGGTTTTGTTCAAACCGTTTTGGAAGAAATTTCATAATAATAATTATTTAAATTACATCATGTAAAAATAGTGTGGAAGATATAGATTTAAAAAGGATTTTAACCGGTCCCAAACAAGTTTAGAGTCTTCTATGACCATGCCATGCCCTTCACCAAGCTCCTCCAAAAGTAAGATATGCAGCGGAAAAGATCTAACACCTGAGAATAACATGCTAAAAGTCAACACAAAGGTTGAGTGACTTTTAAAGCAGTTGATCACAATATTTCAAGTTTCCAAGAAAGTGGGCTACGTTGTTATACGCCCTGTTGGGAATAAAATGTTCAAGTCAAAGAGCCTGCCAAAGATGTCAAAGAGCCTGCTAGTTGATTTTGAAGAGTATGAAGATGTTCTACCAGTACCTTCTGGGTAGAAGGTACTGCTAGTTGATGAAGAGCCTGCCAAGCTATATGTCAAGTCAATTAGATATTTTGTAATAGATATTTAGTTGAATTATTAGTCTTTGTACATTGTTATACGTTATGTAGAAGTAGTTTTAGTCTTCTGTGGTGTACAGAAGAATATTACAGAGTTGTACATTGGTAGTTGTATTTAATTGTAGGCTAGAATAGTCAAAGTAAAGTATTATATTCAACCACTTGATCAACTTGTAATAAGGGTTCCTTATCGTATAAAAGGTTCCCTTAGTCACACTTCATGCATGCATCTTTTCCAACTATTAACCAAAACCGAACTATCTCTCAAGTAACTTAGTTACTCAACTCACAAATCCTTTTATAATCTTAGATTCAAGATTACTTTGTAATCCCGGTGATATTTAGATCATCCGTATTATTTCATCAATAATATTGAATCGTTTTGTGTTAACTAAATTTGTGTTACTTGTTCATTGCATACTCACGTTTACAAAAACTCACCACCTTGTGTTCTTTTAAGTGTGTTGTAGTAGATTCCGCATGCTAAACACATTCATACATAAATATCTCTCAAACACATTACTAAGATTCATATCCCAAGTGTTTGAACATCATTAAACCTTTCCACAAGTGGTATCAGAGCTAGGCTTGATATTTACTAATTTAAAAGAACAATGGATGTTGAACATATTCAAACAAATGTTGCAGCTAAACTTCCATTACTTAAGCAAAATGAGTTTGAAATGTGGCGACTAAGGGTAGAACAATACTTTCAAGTGCAGGACTATGCACTTTGGGAGATCATTGAAGGAGGCAACTCATTTAAACCCTCAATCACCACTACAACAGTAAATGATGCTCTTGTAACACAAATACAAGACCAACCATCAAATGCAGATGAAAGAGTTCAGAAGCGAAATGATCTAAAAGCCAGGAGTATGTTACTGATGACGATTCCAAATGATCAGCTTTTGATCTTTAACAAATACAAAGATGCTAAAACCCTTTTTGAAGCTATTGTGGCTAGATTTGGTGGTAATGATGCTACCAAGAAAACACAGAAAACACTTCTCAAACAACAATTTGAGAACTTCACAGCCACAACCAATGAGTCTTTGGACAGTATGTTCAATAGACTTCAGAAGCTTTCAAGCCAGTTAGCCATCCATGAAGTAATGATAACTCAAGAAGACCTAAACTCTAAATTTCTTAGAAGCTTACCTTCAGAATGGTCTATGCATGTCATTGTCTGGAAGAACAAGGCAGATATTGATCAGATGAGTCTTAATGATCTTTACAACAATTTCAAAATAGTAGAGCAGGAAGTAAAGAAAACTACTGGGTCAAGCTCAGGAAATATGGCATTTGTTTCATCACCAAGCATCTCAAAGGTTGATAATGAAGAAAAAGGTGGCAGAGAAGAAGGTACTGCCAACACAACCTTTGGTACTGCTAGTACTTCTAGTAGTACCAAAACCATTTTAGATGAAACAATTGGGTGTGCTTTTCTTACATCTCAACAAAATGGGTTCGTATTAACATTTGAAGATCTTCAAGAGATTCATCCTGATGATCTTGAAGAGATGGATATAAAGTGGCAACTTTCACTTTTGAGCATTAGAGCTAAGAAGTTGTTGATGAGGACTGGCAAGAAAATAATGATAAATGGAAATGAGCCTGCTGGCTATGATAAGTCAAAAGTGGAGTGTTACAACTGCCACATGAAGGGTCACTACTCTAGAGAGTGTAGAAGACCTAAGAAGCAGGATGACAAGAGTAGAGGGTTTGACAACAGGAATAAAGGAAGCTTTGAGAAGAAAGGAAGCTTTGAAAGCAAGAGTAAGGTTGTTGAAATTGCTGAGCCAAAAGCAATGGTTGCTATTGATGGCATGGGTTTTGATTGGAGTTTCATGGGTGAAGATGAGTCAACTTCTGATGAATTGGCTTTGATGGCATTCTCCACACCTGAGGTACAAATTACAAAATGCTCCACTACTTGTAAAGCTTTTGATGAATTAAAATCTTATATCAAACTTTATGATGAGCTAAAAGTAGAAGAAAGAAAAACTAATCAAACCTTAGTTAACTATAAGTGTGGTATGGCCAAACTAGAAAAACAAATCATTCACTTTAGAGAAAATGAACTCACATTTTCTGATGCTAAAGCTGCTCTTAATAGACAAATATTTTTGAAAGATTCAGAAATAGAAATGTTAAGGACTGAGTGTACTAAAGTGACATTGGCTAGAGATAATATTCAACTGATTGTTACTAAATTGGAAATTGCTTCTGAGTGTACTAGAAGCATAGTAGAAAATCAGATGAATAAGAGAATAAAATCAGGGATAGGATACAATAATTGTGCACCTCCTTATAGAGGAATTCCTTGTCCCCCAGGATCAGATCTAGCTGAGTCAGGTTTGCATGAAATCATTAACAAACCATTAGCTAAACCTATAGAGAAGAGTGAACCTTCTGAGAGTGCTAAGAATGTCTCACTCTCTAAGGTGCTCACTGATGAGAAACCAGATATTCTAATCATTGAAGATTGGGTATCTGATGATGATGAAGATGAGACTGTTCCTATCAAAGGAAACAAAGTAGGACCAGTCAGTCCTAAGAAAGTAGGAATTAAGGCTAAGGCTAAAGCTGTTTTGAAAATAGTTGAAAGTTGTGAAAAATGTAATAACAAACCTAGGGGAAGCCAAAGAAATTGGAACAACCTTAAGTCACAACAACTAGGTGATGACTTTGTCATGTACAATAAGGCTTGTTATTATTGTGGTAGCTTTAATCATCTTCATGCTTATTGTAATAAATGGATTTCTGGGAGTAAATCAAAGTCTAAAACAAATGTTACTAACCTCAGAAAATTTTTTGTTAAGTCTAACATCACAAATGTTAAACATACTGTTAGACAAAATAAGCATGTTATTGCAAAACCAACTGATAAGGGTACAAGAAACACTTTCAAATCTGTACCAAAAGTTGTGAATAGTCCTATTCAAAAGAAATCTGTGGTCAAAACACAAATTTGGAAACCAAAAACCAAAGGTCCTGCTAGACCAAAAGGTCCTGCTAGACCAAATGGTACTGCCAAAATTGGTATTGCCAAAATTGGTACTGATAGACCAAAGACCACAAAATGGATAAAAAGGGAAAGTGCTGTTAAGTCCTCAGCATGTTGGATATGGAAACCAATCCAATCAAGAGGTGCATCAACAATCCTGAAAAGGTTTGATTTCATTGATGCAAGAGGCAAACCCAAGTCTGTCATGGCTTGGGTACCCCAAGGAAACTAATATGTTTATTCATGTGCAGGAACATTCATCTGATATTGGAGATCAAGGATATGTTGATAGTGGATGTTCAAGGCACATGACAGGCAACATGTCATTCCTCTCAGACTTCAAAACATTTGATGGAGGATATGTTACCTTTGGGGGAGGAATAAAAGGAAAGATCACTGGTAAAGGTACTATCAAAACCAGTAAACTAGATTTTGAAAATGTGTATTTTGTGAAAGAACTTCAGTTTAATCTCCTTAGTGTCTCACAAATGTGTGACAAAAAGAACAATGTTCTATTTACTGACAATGAATGTACGGTTCTTTCTTCTGATTTTAAGATGCCTGATGAGAGTCAGATCCTTCTTAAAATACCAAAAAGGAACAATATGTACAGTGTCAATTTAAAGAACATTGATCCCAAGGAGAGTCTAACTTGTTTGGTAGCAAAAGCCTCATTGGATGAATCTATGCTTTGGCATAGAAGACTTGGTCATGTAAACTTTAAAACAATCAACACTATTGCAAAATATGATTTGGTAAGAGGTTTACCCAAAAAGATTTTCCAAAACGACCAATCCTGTGTTGATTGTCAAAAAGGCAAACAACATAGAGCTTCTTGTAAGCCCAAGACCCAAAACTCTATTTCTCAGGCTTTACATATGCTTCATATGGATCTCTTTGGTCCTACTAATGTATGTAGCTTGAATGGAAAGAGATATTGTCTTGTTGTTACTGATGACTATAGCAGATTCTCTTGGGTTTTCTTTTTAAGATCTAAACATGAAACTAGTGAGATTCTTAAATCATATATCACTGAGGTAGAAAACCAATCTGATAAGAAAGTCAAAGTCATCAGGTGTGACAATGGGACAGAGTTCAAGAATAGGGTTATGGATGACTTTTGCAAGGAAAAAGGCATAAAAAGAGAATTTAGTGTAGCCAGAACACCTCAGCAAAATGGAGTAGCAAAAAGAAAGAATAGAACACTTATAGAGGCTGCTAGAACTATGTTAGTAGACTCTAAGTTTCCTATTTCATTTTGGGCTGAAGCAGTAGGTACTGCTTGTTATGTACAAAACAGGGTTCTTGTGACAAAGCCACATAGAAAGACACCTTATGAACTTTTCTTTGGTAGAACACCATCTTTAAGTTTTATGAGACCTTTTGGTTGTCATTTCACTATTCTAAATACCAAAGATCATTTAGGCAAGTTTGATGGAAAAGCAGATGTAGGCTATTTGATAGGGTATTCCTTGCAGAGTAAGGCCTATAGAGTGTTTAACACTTGCACTAGGCTAGTGGAAGAGAATCTTCACATAGAGTTTCAAGAGAAACTAACTAATGTGAAAGGAATTGGACCAGATTGGATGTTTGATATTGATAGGCTTTCAGAATCTATGAATTATGTGCCTGTTTCAGGTACAAATACTAATGATAATGCAGGTTTTGAAGAAAATGTTGAAACTCCTAAAGATCAAGATTTCATCTGGATGCCAATTTGGAAAAGCTTGGATCTATCTTCAAGTCAAGAAGAACCTTCAAACACAAGAAATGAAGGCAATGAAGAAGATCATGGAACTCAGAATCAAGAGAATCAAGAAAGTGGTACAAATGACAATGGTACTGCTAGTTCAACAGATGGTCCTGCTAGTTCAAGTATTGATACTGCTGGGCCACTGAATGTTCAAATATATGATTCTTTACCAGAAGAGGTGGGGATTAGCAATCTTCCATCTACCTATGAAGTTCCTAAAACACCCAACACTAGAATTCTCAAAGGTCACTCAACTGATGATGTGATTGGTGGCATGGATTCTGGTGTTAGAACAAGATCTCAAGTTGGTTTATCTCAAGTCTTAACTTCAGAAGAAGAAGGGTTAATCTCCTCTATTTATGAAGAAAAGAATCATGATATTGCCAATATATGCCTGTTTTCATGTTTTCTATCTCAGGCTGAACCCAAAAACATAAACAAAGCTTTAGATGATGAAAGTTGGGTAGAAGCAATGCAAGAAGAGCTTCTCCAATTCAAGATTCAGAAGGTTTGGATATTGGTTGATTTGCCCAAAGGTCATAGGGCAATTGGAACCAAATGGGTATTCAGAAACAAGAAAGATGAAAGGGGTATAGTGATCAGAAACAAAGCAAGATTGGTAGCTCAAGGATATACTCAAGAAGAAGGGGTAGATTATGAAGAAGTGTTTGCTCCAGTTTCAAGACTTGAAGCAATTAGGCTATTCTTGGCCTATGCTTCATTCATAGGCTTCACTGTCTATCAAATGGATGTTAAGAGTGCATTTTTATATGGTGAAATTGAAGAACCAGTGTATGTATCTCAACCTCCAGGCTTCATTGATGCAGAGTATCCAGACAAGGTTTATAAGGTTACCAAGGCTTTGTATGGCCTACACCAAGCTCCTAGGGCATGGTATGAAACATTGGCTTGTTTTCTACTAGAAAGTGGATTCCAAAGAGGCAGGATTGATCCAACTTTGTTCATCAAAAGAACAAAGAAAGACATCTTGCTAGTGCAGATTTATGTTGATGACATTATCTTTGGATCAACAAACCAAGACTTGTGTGTAGAATTTGAAAAACTTATGCATAGTAAGTTTGAAATGAGTTCCATGGGGGAACTTACTTTCTTTTTGGGTCTTCAAGTGAAACAATCCAAAGAAGGCATATTTATCAGCCAAGATAAGTATGTAGCAGAGATCCTAAGGAAATTTAAGTTTGTTGATTCTAAAGTTGCAAGTACACCAATGGATCCAGACAAAGGGCTACTCAAGGATGCTGAAGGAGAAGATATGGATTTGCACAATTATAGGTCAATGATTGGGTCTTTGATGTATCTTACATCATCAAGACCAGATATCATGTTCTCAGTATGTGTATGTGCAAGGTTTCAAGTACATCCCAAAATCTCTCATCTCACAGCAGTCAAAAGAATCTTTAGATATCTTAAAGGTCAACCTAGGTTGGGTCTTTGGTATCCAAGGGAATCATCTTTTGAATTGCTGGCTTATTCAGATAGTGACTATGCTGGTGCAACTGTAGACAGAAAATCCACAACTGGTGGATGTCAATTTCTTGGTTGCAGACTCATCTCTTGGCAATGCAAGAAACAAACAATGGTGGCCAACTCTACAACTGAAGCAGAATATGTTGCTGCTGCAAGTTGTTGTGGACAAGTTCTTTGGATCCAAAATCAAATGCTTGACTATGGGTACAATTTTCTTAACACCATTATTTATATTGACAATAGCAGTACTATATGTATTATTAAAAACCCAGTTCAACACTCAAAGACAAAACACATTGAAATCAGACACCATTTCATAAGGGATTGCAATGAGAAAAGGTTAATACAAGTTGTTAAAATTGATTCTAAAAAGAATTATGCAGAACTTCTCACCAAAGCTTTTGATTTAGGTAGATTCAAATATCTTGTAGGAGGTATTGGAATGATAAATCTTTGAAAAACATGTGTTTTTGTTCATAAAATTAACTGGTATTGGCTTTTAAACATGGTACTGCTAGTTAGTCAAAAGGTCCTGTTAGTTCATAATTGGTCCTGCTAGTATAAAATTTGCTGTGTTTTGTTCATATTGATGCTTAAATGTTTAAAATGCTATAGATCAAGTGCTTTGCACTTTGTTCTTTTGGTTTGCAATTAACACATTTCAGGTTGATAACAAAACAAGAGTTCTTCCAAACAAAAAGGGGCAACAAAAGTTACATTAATCTCAGGGGAAATAACTATCTCAGGGGAGGATTTGCTAGCTCAGAATGGAAGAGAAATCAATTTATGAAAGCAAAAGACAAGAGCATACAAGATGATGCAGAGTTGAAAAAGAGAGAGTTAGATCACATATCTAGAAGGGATGAAGCATTTCTCAAGGAGAAAGTTCTGTCTAGATCAAACTAAGAAAAGTTTCAAATCAAAGGCATGCTATTAGATGATTTCACTTGTTGAACCAATCATCCAAGATACACATCATCATTGTCTTTCTAATTTCCTCCATCCAAGGAAATTGCACCATCTTTAGGCCAATATGGCTTTTGGTATTCAGTTCACCAAGTTTTTACAAACTTAAGAGCTGGCTAGTCCATAAGCAAACGGCTTTTGGTAAAGACAACTCAAATCCGTTGATGGTTGATAGTTTACCAAAAACTATATGGTTGTTAACTAACCATACTTAATTGTAAATAGTTAGCTAGTCCTTAAGCAAACGGCTTTTGGTAAAGACACCTCAAATCCGTTGATAGCTGGTAGTTTGCTAAAAACTATAAGGGATTTTTATAAAACTTTCAAAGGTACTGGTAGTTCAAAAATTGGTACTGCTAGAGTAAAATGGTACTGCTAGATAGCCGTTGAGCCTGTCAGAAAAAGTTTTAGCCGTTGGGCCTGGTAGTTAAAATTAGCCGTTGGGGTAGTTATGTAAATTACTAATGATTATATTATATTATATTTCACATATAAAAGATCTTTTTAACCGCCTTTTCAATTACTTATTATAATCTTTCTTATTGTCGGTTAAAAGTAATTCTCTCATATCTTCTTTCATCAGTCATTATCATAATTCACATACATCTTTCATCTTCTACCAGTACTACCAACAAATCCCACCATCGTATTCAAAATTTTCATTATGGCTTCCACAGTTGTTCTAAACTTTGTCCAACGTCACAATCAATTAGCATTTTTGGAGAAGTCAGAGGATAATGCCTCTTTTCATCAAGTAGTGGACTTTTTAAACAACTCCTACATCAGGTTTGCTTTGCTAGTCAATCCCACTATTTATGAAACTCAAATTTCACAATTTTGGAAAACAGCTAAAATTGTAACTTCTGAAAATGGGGAACAAAGAATTAAGGCCAAAGTGGATGGAAAACATTTGACTCTTACAGAGTCATCCATAAGAAGACATCTTCATTTGGATGATTCTGATGGTATTAGTCAGTTGCCAGATACTGAAATTTTTGAAAATTTAACAAGAATGGGGTATCATGCTGAGTCTAACAAACTCACTTTTCTGAAAAAGCATCTTACTCCACAATGGAGATTTTTGATTCACACAATCCTTCATTGTTTGAGCCAGAAGAAAACCTCTTGGGAGCAATTTAGTGGAAACATGGCTTCTGCTCTCATCTGCTTGGCTACAAACAGAAAATACAATTTTTCTAAACATATTTTTGAAGGATTGATTAAAAATGTGAAAAGTGAAACAAAGTTTTTGATGTATCCAAGATTTATTGGGTGCATCATTGCAAAATTAAAACATTTGTTACTTCCCAAATACTCAATTTATGAAACACCAAAACTTTCTCACAAAGTATTTTCAAACATGAGAATTGGTTTTAGAGGGGAAGATATACCACTATTTGATGAAATGTTACCACAACCTCAAGAAGAACCAACACCATCAGCTGAATCACCATCATCTATTTCTTCACAAGGTGACATCTCACCAACACATCAAACATCACCAATACCATCTCCAGTGCCATCAGCAACACCACCAACATCATCACATCATGTATCACAAACCCAATCACCTCAGACAATGCAAGAACTAAAAGACAAGGTGAAGTTCTTAGAAGATGCTCTTAAGAGTCAAAGCAAGAAGTTTTCTGAGATCAACATCAAATTAGTCAAGAGGGTAAAGAAATTGGAGGGTGAAGTGAAGAAGCTAAAGGGTAAAAGATCTGCAAGGGTTGTTTTATCTAGTTCTTCAAAGTCAGATGCTGATAGGATAGGTCACTCTTCCAAAAAGGGGAGGATGGATAGTTCTGAAGATGAGGAGGAGGCTCAATTTGAATTCCATGAAGGAACTCAAGTTTATGATGAAGAGCCTGTTGGAGCAGGGCAAGAGCCTGCTAAGCCAGAACAAGAGCCTGCTAGGATAGAGAGGCTATTGGCTATGGGGTACAAAGGGTCTGCTGAGAAAGTGTACAAGAGAAAGAGGGATTTAGAGCCTCAAGGGAATTTGTTTGTTCAGGGGAGGATTTTTGCTGCTGATGAGCAATCTTCTGCTCCATCACAAGAACCAACTCCAAAGGATAAGGGAAAAAGCATTATGATTGAAGATGAGCCAAAGTCCAAGAAGTTGAAAAGAACACAGCAAATTCAGATGGCTTTAGGAGAAGAAGAGGCCAAAAGGGTTCATGAAGAAGAACTGAAAGCACTTGAAGCTTCAAGAATGCTTGCAGTAATGAAAGAGCAGAAAGATGCTGAAGATGCTGCTCAGACTCTTCTTGATACTCAAATTGCTCAAGAAACCTTTGATGCACAGATGCAATGGATTATTGCTAATGATCCAATTGTGAAGGGGCAAGCATCAATAATAGTGAATGACAAAAATCTCAATTCTGATCAGAAGACAGCAGAGCTTGAATCTTTTATCAACAAGAAGTACAAAGAAGCAGCTCTGGCTGACATTTTTGAAAAGATGAAAGAAAGTGAGAAAAGAGGTTTTAAGGTGGGCAAATCATGGACAGATCAAGTGACTTTCATGAAGAGATTTCTAAAAGGTCAAGCAAATTGGACTGATTATCAACTGAAGAAGAAGTCTAATGATGAAATTTACTACTTGTATCTTCAAGCCTACAAAAGTCTTTACTACAAAGTTCCATCTGATGCAAAACCCTCTACAAAGAAGCAACATGCTCAGAAGAAAGAAGTAGCAAAATTGGACACAGAGCAACTAAGTAAGATGTTAATTACTTTGCCAACTATTATTCATGCTGATCCAATTAGCTGTAGACGACCTATTATTGATTGGGAGATCAACCATGATAGATTAGGAAAATCATGGAAAATAACAAGGGTTGGGGGTCAGTTTGCTATCTTTAAGAATTTTGAAAATTTAGTTAGAGCATGTGACAGAGCAGATTTGGAAGAATTGTGGAATCTAGTGCAGATTAGGCTAGACACAAATTCTAGTTCAGATGCTAAGGAACAGGAACTATGGGTAGAATTCAATAGGATGTTTGATCCTGAACCCAAAGATGTTCATTGGAAATTTCCCTATTATGATCCTTCAACAACATGGGAATTTCTAAGCCATAGCAATATTCATCATCTTTACACACAGAGTGGGATAGAACTCTTTATGTTGGCTGAGAAAGAGTATCCACTAAGTTATGAAGTGCTTAAAACTATGATCTCCAAGAGATTAAGATGTGACAAAGATGAAGAGAATTCAGAAATTGTTCAGAGTTTGCTGAGGAGCATATCTGAGCAATAAGAAAGAAAAAGGAAGAACAGAAAGTGAAGGTTTTTGGAAGAGTTCCCTCAAATCCTCAAGGTATGTATTTTATTCATCAGAAACTTGTGTATTTTAATGGAAATAACAAGTTTAGGGGAGGATTGTTGGGAATAAAATGTTCAAGTCAAAGAGCCTGCCAAAGATGTCAAAGAGCCTGCTAGTTGATTTTGAAGAGTATGAAGATGTTCTACCAGTACCTTCTGGGTAGAAGGTACTGCTAGTTGATGAAGAGCCTGCCAAGCTATATGTCAAGTCAATTAGATATTTTGTAATAGATATTTAGTTGAATTATTAGTCTTTGTACATTGTTATACGTTATGTAGAAGTAGTTTTAGTCTTCTGTGGTGTACAGAAGAATATTACAGATTTGTACATTGGTAGTTGTATTTAATTGTAGGCTAGAATAGTCAAAGTAAAGTATTATATTCAACCACTTGATCAACTTGTAATAAGGGTTCCTTATCGTATAAAAGGTTCCCTTAGTCACACTTCATGCATGCATCTTTTCCAACTATTAACCAAAACCGAACTATCTCTCAAGTAACTTAGTTACTCAACTCACAAATCCTTTTATAATCTTAGATTCAAGATTACTTTGTAATCCCGGTGATATTTAGATCATCCGTATTATTTCATCAATAATATTGAATCGTTTTGTGTTAACTAAATTTGTGTTACTTGTTCATTGCATACACACGTTTACAAAAACTCACCACCTTGTGTTCTTTTAAGTGTGTTGTAGTAGATTCCGCATGCTAAACACATTCATACATAAATATCTCTCAAACACATTACTAAGATTCATATCCCAAGTGTTTGAACATCATTAAACCTTTCCACACGCCCGTAAGTTATTACCACTGCACTAAGCTCATGACACACAAAGCGTTAACCGGCACCAGAAACTCTGGCGTAAGTCGACAATAACCGCGGGATTTCATAATAATAATAGTTGCCCCCAAAGCCAGGTATCTTGCCAAATACCTAGTTAACTCAAATATAGCACACCCGTGTTGCCTACCTGGTCAACAGGGATGGGATGGTCAATCCTATAGGCCTATATACTATAATCGCGCTCACCCGCAGGTGATTAATGGTTCATGATCGAGGGACTTGCTGTTGGCAAGGAAGGTACTTAGTGCTTATCAGGTGGTCAGCAAAGTTTCCATTTCAAACAATTGTGATCATAGTAAAAACAGTAGCATGTATCTCACCCCAAGTAGTATATAAGGCAGTTAAAGCAAGTAAAGAGTGGGGCTATGAACTCACCTTAGCAACAGAAATGCAAGATCACAACTGACACGACTGGCATCTAGAGTGTATCACAACGGTTTCAAAACATGCGGCACGACGGTACACGGAGGTACAAGCACGGCGGTACACAATGGTCGAGGATCGGCACAACCTAATATGCATACGGTTATCTCAAAATACGTCTCGCACAATAATAAAGTCTATAAAAGACAATGTGTCGTAGTTTTCGTGGATTACTCAGTTTTCAAAACTCATCAAAAGTTTAGTTTCAACGTTTCGTGTGGTGTGGTAAGAAGACATAGACTCGACAGACAACTCACACTAAAGAGAAGAGACATCGACATAGTCGAGAGAGTACTGACGAGAACTCAACTCAAACCAAGGAAGACAACCTAGAAGTTAAAGACAAACAAGCACCTCAAATCAAATAACTCAGTTTGTACGTTTCAACGTTTACCCCGTTATCCCCAAATAGCTTGTATAAAACATAAACGTTTTACAATAAAAATGAGTTTAATTAATAAAACTAGTTTTTCTCGAGTCGTCGAGACTTGGTGTAACACCCCGACCCGACAAGGGTAAAGATGTCACAAGTACATGGTTTCACATCAGATCATACATAACATCCATAATTAAACAGCGGAAACACAATGTAACATGAGATTGAAAATACATGAAATACAAAACATAATACAAATGAAGAATAATCCAACAAAAACAAAGCTTCACTCGTGAACACTCTTTCCAAATCCATAACCCAGCTCCTAGCTTAATACCTGCCGCGGGAAAAGAAACGCGGCTGAGCTACACGAGCTCAGTGAACAGATATAACGGTAACAAATAATAATCATGAAATAGGGAAACACGAAAGAAACCATACGTGATATAATGATGAGATAAATAAAGGCAGACAGTTCATGATATAAAGATGAAGTAAAATAAATGAAAGAAACAAAACGTGACATAGTAGCAGATAAGAAAAGATAGGAAGGTCATGCAGGGATATTAGAAGGTATAGAAAAGTACATGAATAATAATGAAGTAAGAAAGAGCATGCAGAGATATCAGGAGTATAGAGTTGTACCATGAATACTGATAAGTAGAATTAAAAGTCCCAACTAGCCCAAATATAACCAACCCAGTACAGGATAAGTCCAAGATTCCATAAAGCCCAACATGCCCAAGCCCAGTCCAGAATTCCATGAGTCCCAACATACCATGCCCATACAGAAATAAGTCCAGAAACATATCATGGGTGTCATGAGGGTAAGGGTCAGAAGTCACTGAGGTCTAGTGATACAGAAATCCTCTACGAGCCCAGTATCAGTAATCAGTAACAATAATCTGTATAATCATGTAGAGGGGAGACCTCTTAGTAATCAGTAAATATGAGGGGAGTCCTCAAACAGTAAATTGGAGTAGCTAGCTCCCAGTAATGTGAAAGACGTGTATCGCACACACCATCAGTCACCAGTATATATCAGTAACAGTAACAGTAACAGTAACAGTTCTAGGATGCATCCATACGCCCCAGGTGGCCATAAACCTCCCAACACACCAAATAAATACATAAAAGGGACGGAACAGGTCATCACTCTCCTGCCCTAGAGTCATGCCATCGGTGCATCAATGACATGGTCATGAAACCCTCATGACTAGTTATGGCTCGTAGTATCAAACTGTGGGTCAGTGGTCAAGTATCAGTATTCAGTATTCAATTTAGTTTCATAGGTCAATATCCAGTTCAGTATAACAGACAGTTCATATCAGGTGGTTCAGTAACAGAGGTTCAATATCAGTAGGTTCAATGTCAAAGTTTCATAGAAACAAGGAACATGGCAGTGAATCAGAAATCGACATGAGACGAAGGCACCTTACTAAAGAAGGGCAGAATATCTGTACCTTAGTGATCAAGTAAGCAAATGAAATGGCAGACACGGATAAAACTTCTCCTCCTTGACACCTAGAGGAGTAGAGACAGAATTACTAAGGATCCCATGTTCATATTAAGTACTTTTTTTTTTATATTTAGCAGGTTTCCATTTTTAGAAAGTTTCCATATTTTAGAAAGTTGGATCAACATTCTTAGTTAAATCATTATTTCTGGAATTAGGGTATCTCTTATCACATTTACATATTAGGTCCTTAAGAATCCACAATTTACACTTTATACCCTTTAGTTTCAAAAGTTACACTTAAGACCCTTAATTTATCAAAGTTTCACAATGGTCACTCATTTTATCATATTATAAGAATGTATCCTCAATTTTACAGAATTTACACAATAGGTCCCTCTAGTTTACAAAGTTACATATTTAGTCCTTTAATTTATAATTTCAACTTTATATTATTAATAATTACATATTAACCCATTAAATCACCAAATTTACACGTAACCCCATGAATAGATTAAATTACTCAAAACAGCCCCAAGTTTCAGAAATTACAAGTTTAGTCCCTCTATTTAATAATTTTATAATTCGAGCCATAATAAAACCCTAAAAACATTTTAACCCTCTAAAATACAAAAATGACATTAGACCCCTTCCTTTTATATTTTTCCCAGCAAGTACATGATCTAAATTAAGTTTTAAAACTGACCCACAAGTTTTAGAAATTACAAAACACACCCTTAAACTTATTATTTCCAAATCGTTACACATAAAATCTTGTCTAAATCGAACCCTATTAATCCAAATCATTATACCATCATTCTATCATCATTATACCATGTTAATTTCCAGGTTTCATTACCTCAAAACCCTAGCTCGATCGGTTTGATAATTTTCCCAAAATTTTTCTTTTATTCTTTTTAATTTCTTTAAAATCGGTAAAACTAAATAAATCAAGAATAATTATTTTAGGCCTTAACAATTCGAAATATAATTTTTCCCAGATTAGTATGATCATATGGAGTCCAAATAAAATAAATATGAAGCCTCAAAAATTCGAATTGAATTATTTAGGGTTTATACATGTTTTTAAGATTTAATTCACAAATAATTGTTAGATCATGCATGGATCGACTTTTACATTTTATTTGGTGTTCATAACATATATAGGGTCTGAGAAAAATACCAAATCAAGATTCAAACGTGTAGAACGAGACGCACGATTTAATATGTACGCGAATAGCCAAAATGCACCATAAATCACCACGACTTCAAAAACGATCTAAAAATCATGAAACCAATTTTCACAGGTCACATATGATGTGAGGAACACCATAAAAATAAGAAACGAATTTTACAAGATCGAATGAATCAAAAATGTAATTATTACTTTTCGGGTTGAATTAAACAAGAATTTTCGAAAACCTTTCAATCCGGCCACCACAATTTGAAGTATTATTTTTCTAGGACTCCTTGGATGATGATTTAACACAAAAAAATAGCTTGGGAATTTTAGAGTGTCGATTGGAGGCAAAAGGGATTTATTTGTGTGTTTTTATTTCACTCGGTAATTAGGGTTTGATAAGAAAAATGTGGTGATTGGATTTTAATAATGAGGACCAGTCAAAAGGGAGGTTACATGGCCTAAATTTCGGGATTATTGATTAGGAGCATTAATGCTTTGATTATCCCCTTAAATTGTACTTAATTTTCCTTTAATTACTATAATTAAATCATAGATTTTGAATTTAAATTAATTTAGGCGCCCAAGGGCATTTTGGTAATTTTCATGGCTTGAATAAATGTTAAATGAAGTTGTTAAAATTATTTGGGACCATAACTTATGCATTGCCAGAAGTTTGGAAATTATTCGGTGCTTTACGTATGTTTTATTTAAGTTTTAAATTCCCAAGGGCAATTTGGTCATTTTACATGTTATAGAATTTCAGGTATTACACTTGGATTAATCAAAACTAAAATTACAATATTTAATAAGTTTGTGTCTCGATATTTTTCTTATAAATATTAGTTTTAGTTTTATTGAAGATTTTGTGTCCGGTCCGAGTTTAATATATTAAAGTCTTTTTGAGTTTAATATATTATACCGTCTCAAGTTTCAAAATGTTCAATGAATCCAATATCTAATATTGTAAGTCCGATAACGATCCATGAATTTTCCAAACGCCCAAATATATTCAAATCCAATTGTTGCAACGATCCTCTTAACTATATCAAACTCATTTTATTGTTTCATAATTATTATTTCAAGTTTATATTATTCGTTAAGTTTCCCATTTCAAAATTATTATTGCCGAAACCGTATTAAAAACATGACTAAACAAACAAAAGTAACCAAAATAATAAACGTCTCCGCCGTGACTCGAGACGAGTCACGGCTCGAACTCGAGACCAATTTAACAATCCGCAAACACAACACAACACCAACCTCAATGAAAATAACCAAATCCATCAAAACCCGAGTCCCAAACTCTCGGCTTAACCAAAATTAGCCCAAACACAACCCAAATCTAACCAATCCTAAATCCTAACCACAATATCAACAAGGACAACACCAATAACCTCACCCACACCACCACACAAGTGTCGGTGGTGTGGTGAGCCACTGCCGAGAGCAACAAAGCCAAACGGACCCTCGAATAACAATATCTAACACAAAAACATATAACCCCTCGTCATCAAGAGTCAAAACCACAACAATAATATCTGTAGCAAAACCGTATACCAACTGATTTTGACCCGATATCCACCGGGTCTGACCCGACCCGTGACCACAACTATCCACACGAAAAGGGTTTTAAAACCAAAATATGTCCAGTTTTTCAAGTCACGAATTATTATCATTATTTCGAAAAACAGTTTTTAAATCCACAAAACTATAGCAACATCAATCGGTTTTAACAAAATAATGAGTAACAAAATGGTTTTCTCGGTTTTACCATGACGAGAGAGAGAGGAGAGGAGGGGAAAAGACAGCAGCTGCGGTGGTTGTGATGGTGGCGACCTCGAACCGAAAACAAACCCGACAAGAGATACCTTCGATCTAATGCTTCTTGCGTCAAAGTGGCGCGTGTGGTACATAGGAGTGAAGAGGAGGGTGAGAGGATTAAAGTGGTGGTGGCGGTGTGGTAGGGTGAGCGGCGGTGAGAGGTGGCCGGAGGTGACCGGAGATGGCCGGATAAATTGAGAGAGGAGAGAGGGAGGGAGACGCGGCTGTGAGAAGAAGAAACCTAACCCTAAAATTTTATAAGTGTAGTATATATAGGCTTTTCTTGGGACTTGTGGCAAACCCTAGCGCGCCCTCAGGGACTAAAACTGTCAATTTCTTCATATTTTTAACGGAACACCAACGAGACCAATAAAACGTGTTATAACTATTTCCCGAGCACTCAAAAGTTATTAAAATAATCTTAAAAGTGTTTTTCCATAAATTTTGATTATAAATACGTGTACCTTTATTTCTCGTTGCCCGAATAAATTAATATTCTCGTTTAGAATAATTTTTCCAATAAAACGACTATTCATATGCCTCGATTCTCACGAATAATAAAATAATCAAAACAAATCGCCGGTCGTGCCAGTACGCGTTGTGTACGAATTTCACGTTTCGCGAGAAATCTTCCACGTTTTCGAACCAAATAAGTTCAGAAAAGATCCGTTTATGAGAAACAAGAAAAGTCTCGTATAAAAATATATTCGGAAAATTACGGGTGGTTACAGCACATACATCATATTTGGAAATCCGTCCCGGATTTCAGTTTAACTTATTTGTTTTGGTTTCGAAGGGGTTTACAAACTAAGGAAAAATCAAAATGATTGTTTTGGCTTGTAAAACAAGTTTAAGAAATTTGTCGGTTGTTACATCATGTACTCCTAAAAAGGAATCGCGTCCTCGCGATTTGGTTCTGGTTACCTGGCGGAATGGTGTTTGTGGAAAGGTGGTGGCACTAGTAACATGTTCAGGCCTCTCCGGACTGTTCTAAGGGGTTATCCTTGACTGTGGAAAGGTACTTAAGTGGTCTGCCATAAGTTGTCTCCTTCTAGTTCTTTGGTGGGGTACAATGATTTTCGGAGTAAGATTAATAGAGGGAAACAGTTCAAATCTTAATTATACGGGTTTTTAAATTTTTACCTGCGATGTTTCTTCTCAAATCCTCAGATTCTAATTCCAATGTAGGGTTTATACTCTAGTGACACAAAAGGGCTCTTGGTCTAGTGGTTGGACGTTTGTAGGTTGAGCAAGGTGTAGGGTGTTTGAATCCTACCTATGGCATTTTGTTTGAAAATCTTATTTGGGTAAGTATTTACACGGTTTTGACCAAAATAATTTTCCAGGCATTAAACTTTTCTTTGTCAAGAATTTTCAGCTGATTAAGATGCCATAGTTTCAAGAGATTTTACATACTTGTAAAAAAAATCGGGTTTTCAAACCTGGTATGGGTAAGAAATTTTCGTAAGATTTTGCGTTTGACATTTCGCAGCAAAGTTGATAAGGGTTGACTAGAAGAACTTAATCCTCAAAATATGCATTTTAGAAAAATGTAATTACGGTCCCCAAGGTTGATCTAAGAGCATTTTAATAAAAATCCTTAAAAGTAAGAATATCAGAGAGGAAGGATAATTGAACATGTACGTCAATCTGTGGTTCCAAATATCCAAAGAAAGATCTAGTTGTCAACGTTGGGCGGGGTTCAATGTTTAATATCAGGCGGTACTCTAAGGTGCAAGTATTCCAACTTGTTAAAGGATACTAAAAGGTGCCCTGGCCGAATTTGTTGCACCGGTGGCCTAAAAGAAATAACTTTGTGCTAAGGGGGTATCTTTACTTAAACGGTTGTAACATCCCACCTACTCAGACCACAATATTGTCCGCTTTGCCCGCAGGCTCACGGCTTTGTTTTTGTGGCCTCATTTGAAGACTCCCCAGCAGGTCACCCAAGCTAGTACTACTCTCACATGAGCACGCTTAACTGCCAGTTCCTAAGAACTCCACCCGCAGTAGACCACAAAACGCGTTGTGTTAGTGACTTGAGAGGTCTGAATCAGCTCGATACTATGTTGAGAAAAGTCCTTATTTTCAAGGTGCGGTCGGGTATCAATGGTTGTTAGATAGACTAAGATGTTTCGGCATCCCGGTGCAGAAGTTGTGTCACTACAGGGAAGTCAGAGTTTTGCAATGAAGCGGTTTACATAAAAGAATGGGTTTCGGTTCTGTGTCGTCTAGGACTCCTAGAGAGTAAAATGTCTTGAGAGTAATGGTATATTGACAATCTAGTTCAATGCAAGTGCTACTAGTTTGGGAAACTAATTGCAGGGAACGAATGTGGCGACTTATTCAGTGATAAAACAATATCAAAGCTTGGTAGGTTATTATCTATAGTCGCAGGCGAAAGTGTGAGGTCCACTTCTAAGGTTTTGATCTATTTTCAAAATGAAATGTGGGTTATTCGGTTTATGCAGTAATAGGATGAAAACACTTTTCATAGCGGTAACTGGTTCACTCGGTGGTTGTAAAATACTTTATAAATTAGTTTGTAGAATAGCTTATAGAGTGATAGGGAACGACTTATTATTTATGAAATGATAACCGAAATTATGGTTAAGGTTGTGAAATATTAGGATAAAGATCGGGTTACAAAATAACTTATGAGATGATTTGTACGACAATGCACAGGTTATTGAGAAAATTATTTGTTATCTGTAAAATGTCAGCAAAGCTGTAGTTTACTTTGTGATTTAGCAGCAAAACGGTTCGTCGGGTGACAGTAAAATGATTTTTTTTTTTTTTGGAAAGTAATGGCGAAATAATTTGTAAGATAATAGCAACACAGCTTTGTTGTTTTCAAGTAAAACAGTGGCTAATTTAGCTCGCAGAGGAGTAAAATGGTTTACAAGGCAGTAGTAAAACATTTTGTAAAATGACCGCAAAAAGGGTTGGTAAGATAGTTGAAAATGATTTGTGTGAATGTGTGCATAGTGGTAATAATAATGGAAAGTGAAACGATGCAGTAAGTGGGTTGGTTACTTATATGAAAGCTTTAATAGATAATTGCTAAGATAACGAATTAAAAAGTGAAATAATGTGATGATAAGTATGTTATAGTAGATAGTAATAGCTTAGTCGTATTTGACACTTTGATTAAATAATAGTGAAAATATAGAGCGTAATTGAAATATGATGGTCCGTAAAAGTTTAAATAAAACTGTATTGTTTAAGTGTGTAACTGACTAAAATGAGGTGAGTAGAGATATGAGAGTAAAAATGCGGAAAGTTACGAATGTAAGTGAGAGTGAGATAAGTATATACGGAGTTAAAGTACTGTTTTGAAATTATTCTTATCGTGGCTAACATGCCCCCTTAGTGGTGACTATTAAAACGAAAGTGTTTGAAAGGTAAAACATGTTTGAGGTGTGCAAAAAGGATAACGGGTGCTAACAGTGCTATAGTCGACGACTTGCGGGTTATAGGCCCATGGTCAAAGTGTAACGGTGTGAAATGTTCAATGGTCGTTCGGGGTAAATAGTTTATGATCCATGGTGTGAAAATCTTAAATAACATACTTCGGGTTATCTAAACCAGTATTAATTCCAAAATACGAATAATAGGGCGAACCGCTTTATCATGGTTACTACAGGCAATCTTACTTACCACTTAGGGTTACTGTTTCCTCATGAGCGCTATTATTCCTTTACAATCTTCAATATCCAATTCGTTCAACTAAACTATTAAGGTGTCCATTTCAACTGATAGGTTACTTCCTAATGCAGCTAATGATGTTGCCCGACTCATCGGCTTATATTGCGGTGTTCTCGAGCTTTCTTACAAGTTGAGGGGCAGGGGAAAACGGGATATGTGACCTAATGGTCTAAGGTAATACCAGAGTGATGATGTCTTCCAGATAGAGCTTTCGGATAGTATTCCTGAGTAGTGTCCCCAAAATAATACTTTCAAAATAGCGTGTCTCAAAATAGTGTGTCCCAACTAGTGTATCCCAAAACAATTCTCATAATAGTATGCCAATAGTGTATCCAAAACAACCCCTATAATATTATACCAATGCGTCACGTCTTCAAGATAGTGTAACTAGAGTTGATCGTCCCAAAATAGTATTCGAAGTGGTATGCCAGAATAGTGTTGTCAAAGTAGCATTCCTAGAATAACGTATCTAAAATAGTCTTTACCAGAGTAATGCCTTCCAAAATATCGTATCAATTTATGTATACGTTTCTTAAAATACTTATCGCAGTTCATTGTTTCATAAAAGGTATTAAGGTAGACTACTAGTATCCTCGGAGGATAAGTGAAAGGTTAGGTATCTTTTCCAAAAGTAGGGGCTCGGGTTGCTACACAAGTTTCTAGAGCTTCTGTTGAGTTACAAATTGACCTATTGTCAGTTTCCTAGGTTTTTCCAAAGATTACTTCGTTGTTTACTTCCATCAAGAGGTTCATCCTACAAGTGATGTGGAAGAGTCTTTCTTAGTCGACTAGTGATCTAACTCGGTTCATTAATTGAGTGTAAGGATTGGGGTAGTGATGACTGTAACATAACCAGAGACAAAACAAGGCTGAAGAAACAAAATCAACTCCACAACGATATCCAGAAATCAAGAACTCACGCAATCCAAATACGACTAAAGCCAAAACCAAGTAATAAACTTAAAATGTGCTTGTTATGATATCGGACGAGTTAAAATAAACGGATCGAATTCAAAATGGCGACCAATCGGGTCTCACCTGACCCGGTGCGAACGTAATCAGACGGCGATGAACAGTTATTCCATATAAGCGGAGAGATATAGCGGTGCCAGAAGTATTTCAGTTCATGAGGTGTTGTGATGCCAGTGTGTCGCGTGTGTAAACTTTCGTAATGTTCGGTGCTCGTGCACATATGCAAAACCTTATCATTCCCAAAATAGAAAGTCAACCCGAAACATAATCCTGTTATAACTACTCTCAGTATCGCAAAATTCATTTCTGATCATAGGTGATCAGGCCATGTCCCCACTATCCTTGGTTAATTATAGGTGATCGGTCTACTCTCAACCAAGAATCAATGAATTTCGGGATACTCAGTTTAGTTATACTAGTACTATGTTCCTTACCTTAGAATCGCTTAAAACCACAACAGGTGTTCAAACTCGGAATCAAATAATGTGGTTACGCAAAGAAATAGTGTAACTCCGTGACAGGTTTGGTGCATCGACGAAAATATTTACAGTGAATCAGTGAAATGAGGTGAAATACAAACCATTAAATAGCGAGACATACATCTCATCAAGTATGACGTTTAACATTTTAACAAATATGCTATGCAACAAAATTTCAAGCGAGGCATCGGCTTGGTAGGCAGGCATGTGTCGGTCATAGGATTTAAGTTTTCGTAAAAATGGTTATAGTCAGGGTTTTTAAAAATACCAGTTCTCTATAACCTGGCTCTGATACCATCTGTAACACCCCGAAATCGGATCAACGGAAGCATACAAGTTGTGGGGTGTTATTCGATAGTTTTCACAATCATAAGGTATAAAGAACGGTTTTGTTCAAACCGTTTTGGAAGAAATTTCATAATAATAATTATTTAAATTACATCATGTAAAAATAGTGCGGAAGATATAGATTTAAAAAGGATTTTAACCGGTCCCAAACAAGTTTAGAGTCTTCTATGACCATGCCATGCCCTTCACCAAGCTCCTCCAAAAGTAAGATATGCAGCGGAAAAGATCTAACACCTGAGAATAACATGCTAAAAGTCAACACAAAGGTTGAGTGAATTCACAGGTTTATAATTAAAGCAGTTGATCACAATATTTCAAGTTTCCAAGAAAGTGGGCTACCTTGTTATACGCCCGTAAGTTATTACCACTGCACTAAGCTCATGACACACAAAGCGTTAACCGGCACCAAAAACTCTGGCATAAGTCGAAAATAACCGCGGGATTTCATAATCATAATAGTTGCCCCCAAAGCCAGGTATCTTGCCAAATACCTAGTTAACTCAAATATAGCACACCCGTGTTGCCTACCTGGTCAACAGGGATGGGATGGTCAATCCTATAGGCCTATATACTATAATCGCGCTCACCCGCAGGTGATTAATGGTTCATGATCGAGGGACTTGCTGTTGGCAAGGAAGGTACTTAGTGCTTATCAGGTGGTCAGCAAAGTTTCCATTTCAAACAATAGTTTGTAAACAATTGTGATCATAGTAAAAACAGTAGCATGTATCTCACCCCAAGTAGTTTATAAGGCAGTAAAAACAAGTAAAAATTGGGGCTATGAACTCACCTTAGCAACAGAAATGCAAGATCACAACTGACACGACTGGCATCTAGAGTGTATCACAACGGTTTCAAAACATGCGGCACGACGGTACACGGAGGTACAAGCACGGCGGTACACAACGGTCGAGGATCGGCACAACCTAATACGCATACGATTATCTCAAAATACGTCTCGCACAATAATAAAGTCTATAAAAGACAATGTGTCGTAGTTTTCGTGGATTACTCAGTTTTCAAAACTCATCAAAAGTTTAGTTTCAACGTTTCGTGTGGTGTGGTAAGAAGACATAGACTCGACAGACAACTCACACTAAAGAGAAGAGACATCGACATAGTCGAGAGAGTACTGACGAGAACTCAACTCAAACCAAGGAAGACAACCTAGAAGTTAAAGACAAACAAGCACCTCAAATCAAATAACTCAGTTTGTACGTTTCAACGTTTACCCCGTTATCCCCAAATAGCTTGTATAAAACATAAACGTTTTACAATAAAAATGAGTTTAATTAATAAAACTAGTTTTTCTCGAGTCGTCGAGACTTGGATTAATCAAAACTAAAATTACAATATTTAATAAGTTTGTGTCTCGATATTTTTCTTATAAATATTAGTTTTAGTTTTATTGAAGATTTTGTGTCCGGTCCGAGTTTAATATATTAAAGTCTTTTCGAGTTTAATATATTATACCGTCTCAAGTCTCAAAATGTTCAATGAATCCAATATCTAATATTGTAAGTCCGATAACGATCCATGAATTTTCCAAACGCCCAAATATATTCAAATCCAATTGTTGCAACGATCCTCTTAACTATATCAAACTCATTTTATTGTTTCATAATTATTATTTCAAGTTTATATTATCCGTTAAGTTTCCCATTTCAAAATTATTATTGCCGAAACCGTATTATAAACATGACTAAACAAACAAAAGTAACCAAAATAATAAACGTCTCCGCCGTGACTCGAGACGAGTCACGGCTCGAACCCGAGACCAATTTAACAATCCGCAAACACAACACAACACCAACCTCAACGAAAATAACCAAATCCATCAAAACTCGAGTCCCAAACTCTCGGCTTAACCAAAATCAGCCCAAACACAACCCAAATCTAACCAATCCTAAATCCTAACCACAATATCAACAAGGACAACACCAATAACCTCACCCACACCACCACACAAGTGTCGGTGGTGTGGTGAGCCACTGCCGAGAGCAACAAAGCCAAACGGACCCTCGAATAACAATATCTAACACAAAAACATATAACCCCTCGTCATCAAGAGTCAAAACCACAACAATTATATCTGTAGCAAAACCGTATACCAACTGATTTTGACCCGATATCCACCGGGTCTGACCCGACCCGTGACCACAACTATCCACACGAAAAGGGTTTTAAAACCAAAATATGTCCAGTTTTTCAAGTCACGAATTATTATCATTATTTCGAAAAACAGTTTTTAAATCCACAAAACTATAGCAACATCAATCGGTTTTAACAAAATAATGAGTAACAAAATGGTTTTCTCGGTTTTACCATGACGAGAGAGAGAGGAGAGGAGGGGAAAAGACAGCAGCTGCGGTGGTTGTGATGGTGGCGACCTTAAACCGAAAACAAACCCGACAAGAGATACCTTAGATCTAATGCTTCTTGCGTCAAAGTGGCGCGTGTGGTACATAGGAGTGAAGAGGAGGGTGAGAGGATTAAAGTGGTGGTGGCGGTGTGGTAGGGTGAGCGGCGGTGAGAGGTGGCCGGAGGTGATCGGAGATGGCCGGATAAATTGAGAGAGGAGAGAGGGAGGGAGACGCGGCTGTGAGAAGAAGAAACCTAACCCTAAAATTTTATAAGTGTAGTATATATAGGCTTTTCTTGGGACTTGTGGCAAACCCTAGCGCGCCCTCAGGGACTAAAACTGTCAATTTCTTCATATTTTTAACGGAACACCAACGAGACCAATAAAACGTGTTATAACTATTTCCCGAGCACTCAAAAGTTATTAAAATAATCTTAAAAGTGTTTTTCCATAAATTTTGATTATAAATACGTGCACCTTTATTTCTCGTTGCCCGAATAAATTAATATTCTCGTTTAGAATAATTTTTCCAATAAAACGACTATTCATACGCTTCGATTCTCATGAATAATAAAATAATCAAAACAAATCGCCGGTTGTGCCAGTACGCGTTGTGTACGAATTTCACGTTTCGCGAGAAATCTTCCACGTTTTCGAACCAAATAAGTTCAGAAAAGATCCGTTTATGAGAAACAAGAAAAGTCTCGTATAAAAATATATTCAGAAAATTACGGGTGGTTACAGCACATACATCATATTTGGAAATCCGTCCCGGATTTCAGTTTAACTTATTAGTTTTGGTTTCGAAGGGGTTTACAAACTAAGGAAAAATCAAAATGATTGTTTTGGCTTGTAAAACAAGTTTAAGAAATTTTTCGGTTTTTACAATATACCATTTTTGGGATTTTTTTTTTGGACTTAAATTGCAAAATATATTTCATTTCGGGTTAAAAGTGTCACTTTCACAAAAATAGGTCTCAAATTGTCATTTTGATAACTAAGGGTGGGAATTGTTAAAACAGTAACCAAAAGTATAAAAATGTCTCCTTGGAACTTTGTTGGACTAAATATGTAACATATACTAACCAAGGACTAATGGTGCAAAACTTACACCCTTAGGGTGGAAAGTGTAAAACCTGTATAAGACCAAGGACTGAACAGTAACATTATTCCATATTAATTTTTATTTCGTATTTTACATATTTTCATTTACACATATGCATTTTATCATTCGTTTCAATATATATTTACTTTCGTTACGTTATTAATTATATAACAAGTTTTAACGATTTACTTAACGTATTATTCGGCAACTTTCGAGGAAACCATAATTATGCATTCAATAACATAAAAACAAGATAATATTTTATATAATATTATTTTTGAACTTTTAGCATTTTAAGCATATCAAACTCACACATCACAAACCAAATCGTTATTCGTTACTCAGTTTCACACTCATTATTCGTATTAAACCAAAACTGTCAAAATCTCAGACTTCACTATTGTTCTGGTCGTGTGTTGGAGCCGTTCCCATAACTTACTTGATTTCACATTTCACCTTGCCAGTTATATTTAAGGTGAGTCATAGCCTCACTTTTACTATTATTACTTACTTTACATTGGGGTGAGAAACATGCAAAAAACTTTTCAAGGACCAACACTATACTCATGCTTTATCAAACTATTACGCAACGATTAGCCTAAGCATTGTATTCCCTTCATGCCCAAACTCATGAACCGTCAATTCCTGTTGGGAAGCGCGAATGCTATAAATAGATCTATTGGGGATGACACCCCCGTTCGGTTTGGCTAGGTTGACCAAATGCAAGCGTATAACATGTCGAAACACGAGTATCTTGGGATAGACACTTACACGGGCCTTTATTTAACGTGCTTCTAGAGCATGCACATTGTCAGGCTTTGGTTGCATGAACTTAGTGCTAGCGTAATAGACATTTATATTGATGTATGATCACTAGGATGGTCACATGCTTCAATTGTGGTCCAACTTTACTACTTTATTATAAACCTATGAACTCACCAACCTTTGTGTTGACAAATTTAGCATGTTTTTCTCAGGTGTTTAGTTGATTGACATATGATGATGCAAGGCAGTGCTGTGGCAGGGGCATAGACACACTTTTGAAGTGTACACGTAACACTCATGACCAGGGTTTTTGTACTATGGGACAACTAATAAATATTATGGGCCTTGTTTTCCGCATTTCAATTATGTAAAACTTATGTTTTATTAAATGAAGCTTTTAAAACGGATTTGATAAATTCGTTCTCTATTACTTATGTTGTGATCTAAATAAGTAACACCCCAAATATTATTTCCGCAGCAATCTGATTTTGGGGGTGTTACAGATTGGTATCAGAGCTAAGGTTATAGAGAACTAGGTACACATAAAACCTAGACTATAATCGCTTTTTACAAAAACTCAACCTATGATCGCCGTGTGCCAGCCTGCCTTACTTGCCACTTTACCTGCTACTCTACTTATTGTTTCAGCAAGCTTAGCATATACTACGTGCTACTTTGATAACACATACTTTCGTGTTAATGCTTAACATATACTTACGTGCTACTTCGATGACACATACCTTCGTGTTAATTGTATACATTTACATATGTGCTTATTTTTTGGCTTATACTTTTTAACCTTATATTTATACTATAAGTATCTTCTATATACTTACACACACACGTACACCGTCTTTGTCATGGATTATGCCTTCCCTTATGAAATCTTACTATTCAACTCTGAGTTTAACCACTCGTTTTATTCCCTTGAAACACTTATATTGCTATCGTATAGGAAATCACCCATTTACCTGAACGCGACTTTATCATATCACGCTATAACATGTCTCCTCGAAACATTTACTCTTAGAGCCTATTTTCCCTACTACCCACTCTCCTTTACTTATTTTGAAGAAACATGTCACCTGAAAGGCAAGACCTAAACTTAGCAGCCCTGGAACAACTCATAGCCCAACGAGTCGCGGAGGCTATCGAGACGGGAATCCGCATGGCATTGACGAGCCATGAAACACATCAGGAAACTAAGAGCACTAACCACAAAATAAAGTTTAAAGATGGCTCAAAATCCAACCACCTGCCAACCAAGCGACAAGAGGTCGCCAAGGTTTACTCTGCTAGACCCAGTGACCAGAAGGTCTATGCTGGCAAATCACCATTGTGCAATCGTTGTAAGCTTCACCACAACGGACCATGCACCGTGAAATGCCAAAATTGTCGAAAGGTCAGACATATAACCAAGAACTACAGAGCTCCCATTTATGCCACTGCTCAGAGAGCACCAGCAACTAGTCAGAAAGCTCCTACTACCAACGACAAAGCCTCCATTACCTTCTTCGATTGTGGAAAGAAAGGGCACTACAAGAATGAGTGCCGACAGAAGAAAAGCTCGCCAAGACTCGGATGTTAAGGGCAGAGGTTAAGCGTTTACATCAAGGACGTAACTAATCTTAGATTCATATGTATCGTTTCTGTACCCACTAAACCGAGTAGTTCTCGTTTAGTGTCTGATGTATTTTCCAATAAGCTTGAAATTTTCAGAACTTGTAACCGACTTTTAATCTATAACAAGCTCATATCTCTCTGTTGTGATTTAATTCTTTCTTTCATGCTCTACTGTAATGCTATTCATTCATGTGATGACTTCTCATATTCTCATGCAAAATCTCATCATTTGTTACTTTCTGTTGGTCACCTAAATTTAGATCACACACATATAATATCTAGAGAGAGAAAGAGTTAGAGAGAATAATGAGAGAATTTCTCATTCCATACATGAACCACTACCTCTCAAATGAGAGGTTTACACTATTTATAGTCTCTCATATAATGAGAAGGGGGAAGTGTGCTGTCCTTACATATTTCACTAATTCATCATTAAGATAAATACTAAGACTAAACTAGACGGCACACTTCTACTATCATGTAGACTATATTTTTACGATTCTAACGAGCTATTACATGACCATATTACAAGACTCATTGACTCGATAATGATCGTCACTTTAAGCATTCCCAACAATCTTCCCCTAAGGGACGATCAATGAGATCTCTCTTTGATTACATTTATGATCATCACTTTCGCGTTTCCAACAATCTCCCCCTAAGGGGTGATCATTGAGATCTCACTCTGTGACATGTCATTTATCTTCTTTGATGCTTGTTGTCTTGAACTTTGAGTCTTCGTGTAATAACTTTGCTAGATTCTTTATTCCAATCATGCTTTGTGATTTTTTCAACCTTAAATGATCAATACTTGAAATACTAATGACGTGTTCCCAACAATCTCCTCCTAAGGATTGGTCATCAAGGTTGCTTGACGTCTTCTTTGCTTCTTCGGCTTCGACGTCTTCAGAATCTTTGTTCTTTGTTCTTGTTGTGATATGATATAGTATTGTCTCGATCTGCCTTCCACCAATAGTGTCTTTTCATCTTTTCCATCATGTTCATATGTTCTTTGACTTTTGTTCTTCATATATCACGTAGTTCTCTCTTCATAAGCTTGATCTTTGACTTGTGAAAGGTTAACGTACTTGATCTTTGACTTTTCTTTAATTTCTTTAAACTTTTGCTATTCCTTAGTCTTTGTGAGAACTTTGCTTCAGGATATGAGCATGATGGAAAGATGGAGGAACTTCAGGTCTCCATGATTTGCTGCAAGTAAACAGTTTGCAATAAATCATCCGGTACTTACAGGTTTGGACTTCGAGATCGTCAATAACATAGTGTAAAGACTTTCTCTAATCCTAACCCAGACCGTTCTGAGTCGGATACCCCCGAAAGAGATTACACAGACACACCGAAGTGCACCTATGATTCAGTGAGTCGCTGGAGATTACCCCACGACTGTAGACCACTTTTGGAGCAAACACTAAGCGTAATCCACAAGGGATTACCAAAGTGACCTGCTGTTAGGGCTGTTTGATGTTGACCCTGGCAGTATTTCCATTCAATCACTGAGAATCATACCTAGGACTTTCTAGTTCTAAACTATTGATATTGTCCTTGGGTAGATCCCTCCGGCTCTGGCAGATCATAGGACGGTTATTCCTAACCTTAGTCACCTTATAAATCCATGACTATCCTATTGTTGCCATAACCAAACCTTTTGAAAAATCTCTCAAAGTGTTTATGATTATGAAAACATATTTTGTTAACACTTTGAGAGTTTTGAGATTTTCAGAAAGACTCCCCCTTAACATGTGCTCAATAGTGATTAAGATAAATTTGCACATGTCGGGTAGAGTTGGCACTTTTTGAATTGATTGATTTTCAATGAACATGATCGTCGCGAGACACGCTTACATCACTAGTAGAGCTAGCTTGAAATTATTACCAGTCCAGATCACATTCAAGGAAAAATCGCTCAAAATTGGTACATTCTACTCAGACACATCCTTTGCGAGACACGCTTACATCACCAGATAAACTGATGCGTGGGTTTTGCAACCTTACAACAGGTTTTACCTCTCGAGGGATCTCAAGAGGCTTACAACCCCACCAGGCAGTGTACCTGACCGATGTAGTATAGTGTAGTGGTAAGTACGGGGGATTGATCGTTCTCCACAGGGAATAGTGTTCGTTAGGTGTGAAAGGCTACTCTAATTAGGTCTAAGGGTTGAGGAAGATTCTTTTTATGTTTTTATAATTTTATGAAAGCAAGTAAAATCTCGGGTTTTGAAGGAGTGGGCGGAATTAGTTGCTAGTCAACTAACCCAAATTACTACAAATGCAAATAAAATAAAATAACAAAAATGAAAAGTGGTGAGAAACTTATGTGTAGAGAAATGTGTTTACTTAGATTTCCTTACTCCCTAACTATCTTTTACCGGTTAATTAGTGTGTATTAGTCGCGTGGATGACGGGTGTATTCCTTAATACCATTCGTGGGGTGGCGTACTTACTTCCCCAAACTCTACAAGCTCCTACTTTACTCCTATGTCGAGCCGGCTAGGAAGCTCCTAACATGGGATCACTAGAATTCGCTTGTGCATTAAATACAACCATAAAAACCTTTAGTACGCGTTTGGTTCATGTTTCTTAAGACGTTCAAGCAAGTTACCGAATAGGAAGTTAGCCAGTTTTCTTAAGCCTAACATAGATAAACAATCATCCAATACAACTAATAACACACTAACAACCAATAATCAATAGCTAGGTTTCATTAGATCTAAGCAAACACAAGATAAAATTAGCCTAACATGTTAAACAAAAGACAAGCATAAGATAGAATCAAACAACACATAGACATATTGAATGATTAATTGATAACTTATCTTTCAATGAAACATGGAAGATCTCAAGGCAAGAAGCCCTGAAAAAGTAGCTAAAATCGTCTTAGGGTTTTATCCCAAAATTCCACACACTAAGCTCTCCTTAATGACAAAAAATTAGAAAACTATATATAGACTTTGACATCTGACGGCGTCACCTTATGGATTGTGACGCCGTCACCTCGCCGCTTTTAGGGTTCCCGGATGACCATCTTGACGCCGTCCCTCTTTAGCTCTACCAAAATCCATTCTGGCTTATCAAGGCTTGACGCCGTCGGATCATGAACGTGACGCCGTCCCCTTATGATTTAAGCCGTGACGCCCTTGATTTAGTTAAAGCGTGACGCCGTCAGAATTCTCATGCAAACTCACTGGCCCGTCATGAGTAAATTTCACATCCAACTTTTCTTGCCAAGGCATGACGCCGTCCCATGTTAATTGTGACGCCGTCAAGAGTAACTTTTAGCCGATTCTTGAGACTTTGCCGTTTTCTTCACTTTAATGCTCCAAAAACGTCCAAAATGCCTCCTTTTCCAGATTTCTCCTCAAAAGTACCTAAAATGACAAAAGGAACGATTTAGGGCAATATTTGATCAAATAAATACGATTTAAGGCTTAAATGACCCCTTAAAAGCGGTACACTTTTCGCCTCATCAAATACCCTTACACTTGAGATTTGCTTGTCCTCAAGCAAATGCGCTTTTATTCTAATCAAAATACAAGTTAGGGGTCATTTAATGCAAACATAAAAGTAATTACAACAAATAATCGTTCCACTTCAATCATAATAAGCACGGAGATTATATACTAGCACCTCACAAGTAGTGTTTAGATACTCACATCTCTCAAGTGTCATCAAAATAAATCTCATAAATGAAAACGGAAAATATCTCTCACTACCTGTCATAGCAAATAGATTACCATAGGCTTGGGAAAGGATCGAAAACCTCCTCCACTAGGCGTAAGCACCTAAGATAAACTATCAAAGAGGGCTTTTAAATGGGTTATAACGTTAGGTGTAGGGAAAAGGAAAACACGGTTTTGTTGGATACGGGATATTTTACTGGTGGCGAGTTAAAGATCTTGATCAATTACATGTACTATACAATGTTGCTAAGCCAAGACTAGACTCGATCTTAAGCTAGAAACAAAATAACATAAACATAAAATAAACATAAAATAAAACGGGATGGTAGTCCGTATGTTTTTTTCTATTTTTCTTTTTCTCATTTTTTTGTATTTTTCTTGATTTTTTCGATTTTTTTTTTTTTTTTTTTTTTTTTTTTTTTTTTTTTTTTTTTTTTTTTTTTTTTTGCATACACTTTTACCCTACCATCCAAAATAATACATCAAAGGGGCGTTGCATCCCCTTACACTTGAACTTTTACATAACTTTACAAATAACTATTCTAATGACTCGAATTAAGATAATTGAAAAACTTGGAGTACTTTTAAAACATTTAGCACATATGGGGGTAATAAATGATGTTCTTCCCCATTACTCCATTACACTAGTACTTTACCCATGAGTCCCAATCGTCCCAAAACAATATGTACAAGGATATGACTCGACTTAGCAACCATGTAATCAACTAGATAATTAACTTGGGTTTAAACAAATGTTGTAACAATAATGCACTAAAGATGAGTGCATACAAGGTAGGCTAAGGCGATTTGGGTGTACATTTAAGTGGGGTGTAACAAATTCTTCCTTTAAGTAAAATGCTTAAAGGTCGAAACGAAAAGATAGGCTCTGAGGGGTGTACTAGGGGTATCGTGTACTAAAAATGAGTACAACGCAAAGGGTGTGGGAGAATTACTTGACCAATGTAGCCAAAGTAATTATAACAAAAACACAGGTGTAAAACAATGGGTTAATCCTAATGCCTCTTATCATGTAGTAAATCTAACTACACGAATGTAGTCTCACTTGTGGCCTTGGAATGGTCCTAACGCAAGTTCTAGAATCTAAGTGCTACCGGTACACACATCATAGCATAAATGCTTTTCCTACCAATTCTAGGGGCGAACCTCACATATTTGGGGTGGAAAATTTTTTTAGTGGTACGGTTTTTGTGCTAGTCATATAACTCCTATCCATGAGACGCTTATTAGGATCAAAGTTTCACTCCTATATGTTGTAAAAAATTTTAAATTTGGCACTAAAATTACCTTAACAAGTATTTCTCTCAGTTTTATTACACATCTACTATTAAACAAACAAAAATCAAGCGCAATTGTATTCTCTAAAATCGTACTTTTACCCTCCCTTACACTTAAGATGAACATTGTCCCCAATGTTCAAATAACAAGATGTAAAAGAATAAAGTAAAAGAATGAAATCAAATACTCCCCTGATTCGCTCGTTGGATAATGAAATTACACGGTTAAATCTTCCTCCAAAGAGAATGTTGAAGCTCCATGACTAATGCATCGCCATAAGCTTGACTCAAAACATTTCCTTGTCCAAAATAACCTGTTGAACCTGAGAAAACAAACACGAAAACCTGCATAACATCGGCGGGATAGAATCTATATATAAGGATATAATGCTTGTGGAATGATAACTTTGCAGATTCCTGGAGATTATAAGTTGGAGATTTTAATAAAAACTTTTTATGAAAACAAAATTTTCAAAAATTTCTGGAAATTAAATCTGACGCCGTCAGGTTATAACCCCTGACGCCGTCAGAAATGACCTGACAAAAATTTTCGTTTTAAGTTTCCGGAAAATTTCTGGAAAAACCTTTACCTTACTTCCTGGAAATCCTGCAAAACATCATTATGACTCGATACAAGCATTTGACTCAAACAAATACGAATATGTATGTTAATTTATTATTATTATGATTCATGTTAATTTGTGTTCTAATAAACCGATTTAGATTTCCCTTACACTTATCTTTTGCAAAATACCTTTATATGTAGTTAAGACGAAGTTAAAAACAACATAAAGCATTTTCACAATTTTAGTTTTTGAACATGAATCAATAATGATAAAAATTAAACACACATACGGAAACAAATAAAAACAAACAAACAAATAAATAAACACACAAAGCAAATAAAACAAATAAAGATTGGGTTGCCTCCCAAGAAGCGCTTTTCTTTATTAACGAGTCTTGTAGCTAGACTCAAAGTCACGGGGTCTACGTTTTTCCGTTTTGCTTCTCAATTGCCCCTCTAATCATCCTAACAACCTCCATATCAATTTTGTATTTAGGTCCAAGGTTTAAGCAATCTTTATAATAAAGGCTTCTCTTATTCCAAACATGGTCCATGCCCTTTTCTTTATCCTCTTCATTGATGTCCTCGATCGCACCAATGTTGTCCATGTCAAATCGAGGCACAAAACGAAATTCTTTAATCCGATAAGGCATCCTATATGTGATCCTATCTATGTGATTAGAAAACTGAACCGTGCCTTTCGAACGGTCATACCTTAAATTGGATGCTTCGATAAATGGCTTACCTAACACGACGCGAGATAGGCGGCAGTCAACAACACTTGCCATATCTTCTAAAATCATGAAGTTGGTGATAAAGGTAAAGTTCCCAACAAGGATATGTATATCCTTAATCCTTCCAACGAAGTTGCAAACTCCGCCTGGACATTTGGGGTCCATCCTAGGCTCAAGTGGTGTATTTATGATTTGGCTATAGAGGCCTGAGGACATAACGTTGATTGGGGATTCACAGTCAATGTAAGCGTGCTCAACGTATTGGTACCCAATCATACATGGTATCTTCACATTCCCGGGATCACCTCTCTTAATCTTTGGGTCAATTCTAACAAAAGGTGGTCGAGGGTTATCAACTAGGTTGTTATAGTAAGCAATCTCCTCCTTAGTGGGGTATTCGTTGAAACAATCATCCAACCTAGGATCTACCTTTACTTCCTCAATTTTCTCAATCAACTTATCAACCGTAAGATTATTACGTTCTAAGTAATTATCTGAGTATATGGCGGTCCCTAAGTTGTTCAAGGCATAATCAAGCTCTATATCAATCATTCTACTGAGCTCCCTGAGCTCACTAATCTCATTCTCAAGTTGGCTACGCAATAAAGCTACTTCGCCAGGTGTAAGGGGTGGATTCGCGTTTTCCATAATGGCAAACTGAATAGTCAATGAAAATTTGTTACGAACAAAAGCACAAAGCAAATAGATAGACTAAAGAAAATCTAGAAAAATAAAATAAAAATCTCACTAGAAAGGAATCTAGTGAGTAGACCTAATAGAAATAAAAATTCAACCTAAACAATAACTATTCCCCGGCAGCGGCGCCAAAAACTTGATGCGTGGGTTTTGCAACCTTACAACAGGTTTTACCTCTCGAGGGATCTCAAGAGGCTTACAACCCCACCAGGCAGTGTACCTGACCGATGTAGTATAGTGTAGTGGTAAGTACGGGGGATTGATCGTTCCCCACAGGGAATAGTGTTCGTTAGGTGTGAAAGGCTACTCTAATTAGGTCTAAGGGTTGAGGAAGATTCTTTTTATGTTTTTATAATTTTATGAAAGCAAGTAAAATCTCGGGTTTTGAAGGAGTGGGCGGAATTAGTTGCTAGTCAACTAACCCAAATTACTACAAATGCAAATAAAATAAAATAACAAAAATGAAAAGTGGTGAGAAACTTATGTGTAGAGAAATGTGTTTACTTAGATTTCCTTACTCCCTAACTATCTTTTACCGGTTAATTAGTGTGTATTAGTCGCGTGGATGACGGGTGTATTCCTTAATACCATTCGTGGGGTGGCGTACTTACTTCCCCAAACTCTACAAGCTCCTACTTTACTCCTATGTCGAGCCGGCTAGGAAGCTCCTAACATGGGATCACTAGAATTCGCTTGTGCATTAAATACAACCATAAAAACCTTTAGTACGCGTTTGGTTCATGTTTCTTAAGACGTTCAAGCAAGTTACCGAATAGGAAGTTAGCCAGTTTTCTTAAGCCTAACATAGATAAACAATCATCCAATACAACTAATAACACACTAACAACCAATAATCAATAGCTAGGTTTCATTAGATCTAAGCAAACACAAGATAAAATTAGCCTAACATGTTAAACAAAAGACAAGCATAAGATAGAATCAAACAACACATAGACATATTGAATGATTAATTGATAACTTATCTTTCAATGAAACATGGAAGATCTCAAGGCAAGAAGCCCTGAAAAAGTAGCTAAAATCGTCTTAGGGTTTTATCCCAAAATTCCACACACTAAGCTCTCCTTAATGACAAAAAATTAGAAAACTATATATAGACTTTGACATCTGACGGCGTCACCTTATGGATTGTGACGCCGTCACCTCGCCGCTTTTAGGGTTCCCGGATGACCATCTTGACGCCGTCCCTCTTTAGCTCTACCAAAATCCATTCTGGCTTATCAAGGCTTGACGCCGTCGGATCATGAACGTGACGCCGTCCCCTTATGATTTAAGCCGTGACGCCCTTGATTTAGTTAAAGCGTGACGCCGTCAGAATTCTCATGCAAACTCACTGGCCCGTCATGAGTAAATTTCACATCCAACTTTTCTTGCCAAGGCATGACGCCGTCCCATGTTAATTGTGACGCCGTCAAGAGTAACTTTTAGCCGATTCTTGAGACTTTGCCGTTTTCTTCACTTTAATGCTCCAAAAACGTCCAAAATGCCTCCTTTTCCAGATTTCTCCTCAAAAGTACCTAAAATGACAAAAGGAACGATTTAGGGCAATATTTGATCAAATAAATACGATTTAAGGCTTAAATGACCCCTTAAAAGCGGTACACTTTTCGCCTCATCACTTACATCACCAGATAAACTGGCTTGAAATTATTACCCGTCCCGGATATATCTTTTCGACTACTGACTTTAGTTATCGTCAATTCGAGGGTCAATTCTGAGCCTAGCTCACATGAGATTTCATCTTGCAAGTTACCATATTTTGATCATATCGTTATTCTCCCCCTCAAAAATAGCATACTTATGATGTTTTTGATAAACGTTTGATAAAAATATGCCATTTGAGTTTTGTGGGAAGAATTTCGAGAACTTTTTATAGTGGAACAAAGATTGTTTTTCAAATACTCTCCCTTTACGAGGGAATACTTGTCCTTATGAGCAGAATTTTGAAAATCTTAGAAAAAATTCTGGTTTAATTCTACTCATAAAAAAGAAGCTTTCGCTCCATTGATCAGGATTGAGGCACTGATGCGTACCTCAGAGTCCTTTCTTTACAGGTACGGGTTATGCACTGTTATGTGTGCACAAGCCATTAAGCATGATTTTGATGGAACATTTTTTCTTTTGGAAATACTCCCCCTCAAAACTCGCATTTGTTTTGAGAATTTTAAACTTTTTAAAGTTTGAGGGAAGGAGTCTTCTTGAAGCAAAATTCTAAAAGATTTAGAAATTTCAGTTTGAAAAATTCTTGAATAAATTTTGCTTCAAGGTAACTAAAACGTTATTCATTGAAATACTCCCCCTCAAAACTAGCATACGCTTTGATATTTTTTAAACTTTGGAGCGAATTGGGGAGTAAAGATTTGAAAATCTTGAGCAAAATTTTGAAAAGTTTTGAAAAACCTTTTGAAAATTTTTGAATAAATTTTGCTCAAGATTAAGAAGTTTTTAGGATAAGTGCATGCTTGGTTTTAAAGAATGGTTTAGCACGGCACTTTCCTTTCTTTGAAACCCGAGTTGTACACTGTAATGTCTGTACAAGTCGTAATGTTGAAGTCCGAGTCCTTAGCTGAAGTACTAAGAAGTCATTTAAAGTTTAGATTAGACAACAACCTTGGGAACCATTTAAGCACGGCGCTAATGGGTTTGCCAAATTTTGAAATCCATTTGTAAGTTGTGTCAATCTGATTTAAAGATGTTGAATTCCAACGAGGACTGAAAACCGGTGTTTCACTTTGAAATAACACTCGTGGAATCAATGGAGATTTAAAACTCTTTTTCCATTGAAAATTGTTTGAGAAACCCGGTGTTTCTCTTGGAGTTTTAAAATCTGAAGAAGAAGATTTCCATCTAGAGTTGAACCTCATGGGTTCTATTTGAAGATTTATTTTTGTGATAAATGGACACCTTCCTGTATTTGGAATGTTCAAAGCAGAGTCATTCTTATGTTGCATCGAAAGCAATTCTAATATTGAATATTTGAAAGGTTTTGAACGACTTTGCTTTGGTCTCCACACTTGCTTTACCGGTGTAAAACGAGAGTGTGGAGCTTGAAAAACTTGATTCTTTTCTTTTGAAGCATTTGGATTTGAAAACTTTTGAGAAGTAAGTGTTTCAGAAAAACTTGATTTCTTCGAAAACTTCCTTCCTTTTTGCAAAGAATAAGTCGTAAACTGGGAAACCTTTTTCGAAAATGGTTTTGAAGATTCACCCGTGTAAATCTTCTTCGAAACACTCACTACTGGTGTAGAAAAATTTGGAATATAAGCTTTTCCTTTTGATTGGTTAAGAGAATCAAACTTCACTTTTAAAGCATTGTATGAAGTTCTCAAATCACTGTATTCTTTTTGAAGAGAAAGATGATCTTGGGATGCCAATTTTGATTCTAAAGAGGCAATTTGTTTCAAAAGTTGATCTTTTTCGGCTTTAGAATCATCCGTTTTACGAGCCAATTTACGTTCGAACTCAACATTTTCTTTTTCAAGTCTTTCAAAATAATTTTCGAATTTGGTTGTTTTGTTGAAAAAGTCGGTTTTGGCATCCTCAAAATCTTTTATTTGCTGAGCTAAAAGCGTTTCAACCCCGTTTCCTTTTCAAAATCTGGAGTATTAGAATCAAACAGGAGATTTGGAAAGGAAACTTTTGTGATTTGAGACTCAATCTTTTGCAAAACATTTTCAAACTTTTTATCAGCGAATTCAGACAATTGAGACTTCAAATCTTCAGTCTCTTTTTGTTTCTTGTTTGAGTTTTGTGTCTGAACTCGTGAACGTTTGATTGAATCAAACAGGTTTTTGTAAATCTGTTTCAAATGCTCATTTTCATTTTGTAATGATGCCACAGTATGCTCCAACTCAATATTTTTGGTTTCAAGTTTTTCAAAATCAAACTTGATTTTGGCATTATCATGGTTTTCCTCGAAAACGTTTTCTTTTCCTTTAAGCACCAATGTCAAAGATTTTTTAGACTCAAGGGTTTGTTTTAACATTTCAGTTGTTTTGTTTACAATTAATGAAACAAGTGAAGGACATTTGTCGTAAAATTGTTCAACATTCTGATCAACCTCTCCTTCATTAGTGAATTTAGGTTGCTCAGAATGCTGTATTTCAGAAAATGAAGAAATCATATCATTGACATAAAAAATGTTATAATTTGGTACCTCAGCCATAGGCTCTGTGTCATAAATGGGTCTGATATATGCACTGTCAGCATCAGTATCATTCCTTGATATGCGTTTTTCTTCTTGTTGTTCTGATTCTGTCCCACTGCTTTGCGTAACAACCAAACTAGCACCCATTGCTTTAACCTCATTAACCTGTTCCTCTTGAGTCTGCAACTTCATTTCATTCATCATTCTATCATACTCTCTTCTGTGAAGTACTCTTTCAGTAATTGACTTCTCAATAGAATCCATTTGTTGAATGAGTATGTCTTTGAAAGTTTGAACCTCGATTCTAGTGTATTCTATAAAATACTTGCGTGTCATTACACCTTCTTAATTCGAAGAGAACCGCGAATTGATGAACTGCTGAAACTGTTCCTTGAGCACTTTAAAGACGACAGTGGATCCATTCTCGTGAAATTCTTCGTTTTCAAGTTGCTTCTCCAGTTGATCCGTGTTGAGGAACATAGTTTCTGTGAACATCTCAATGTCTTCTCCAAAGAGTGATGGAAATGCCCGTTTAAATCCATAATGGGTACGAGTTCCTTCTAAGTCTTTGTTTGAGAGGACCTTAAGGTGTGAATGAAGTAATCTAAAACATGTCATACATTTCTCTTTTGTTTCTCTCTCTTTTTCTTGCATTAGTAGCTCTTGCGTATCTCTCTCTTTTGAACTTGATTCCATTTAATTTCGTTCCGATGTGTGATGAAGTTGATTCAGGATCGTTGCAAAGAAATAGGTGTTGTGGTTGTTGAAGGTTAAACTCAGCTGTTGTTGTGAAGCCTTGGTCCTTTGTTGATAATCGTACGAAGTTGATTGCAATTTAGATAAACTATTACAATTTAGATAAACGTAGCAAATTAAATAAAGTTACTAAATTTGACTAGACTATAATTTAGACAAAATCAAAAAGTCACAAATTCGACAAAGTTATGTAAATTACAATTTAGATAAAATGACAATTTCTATAGAAAATTCAATTTAAACCAAAATTTATACAAATTATGGCAAAATTTCAATTTATATAGAATTTATCTAATTTATATAAACGATCTAACTAATTTATATAAACTAGTGGATATTCCTTTGTCGAAGTATTTGCACACTTATACAAGTGAGAAAATACCGAGTTCGCGATCTTTGATGTTGTAGAAATTAAAAGTTCAAATCGAATTTATGAAAATTATTTAAGTTGAAAACTTTTAACAATAATTGCGATAGAGGACTAAATATGACAATTGCGAAAAGATCTTCAAGGCAGCAACAATTGCGATAAGGGACCAAAGTTGACAAATTGCGAAAGTAGTTTAAATTGCGATAGGAGTTGTTGGTGACAATTTCTATAAGATTCACAATTCCTATAAGTTTCATAATTCCTATAGGTTTGACAATTCCTATAAGTTTCACAATTCCTATAGGTTTCACAATTCCTATAAGTTTCACAATTCCTATAGAAATTACAATTCCTATAAGTTTCACAATTCCTATAGAAATCGCAATTCCTATAAGTTTCACAATTCCTATAGGTTTCACAATTCCTATAGGTTTCACAATTCTTATAAATTTCACAATTCCTATAGGTTTCACAATTCTTATAAATTTCACTATTCCTATAGAAATCACAATTCCTATAAGTTTCACAATTCCTATAGAAATCACAATTCCTATAAACCCTTTTCTATAGGGATTCTTATACAAGAAATCCTATTTTTCCAAGATGATGAGCCCACTTTTTATCAAACTTCTTATACAAGAAATTGATAAAAATCCACTTTAATGATGAATCGAGCCGCAACTTTGTAGATTCGAACCGCAAGATTTTGTAGCACTTTTTTTTTATCAAAACTTCCACAATTACGTATAAACCAATGAAGATTCGAACCTGTTGTCACCAGAATTTTGTATACGCAATTTTTCAACACAAAAGTTATGACTTTTATAATACCATAGTTTTCAAATCCACGAAACAACAAAACAGCTACCAACTATTCTATATCTTGCGTAAAGCTTACATCACAAAAAAGCTGCTACCTTTTTTTTTAATGATGCGTTACAGTCCAACAGTACACAGAAAAAAGAAGACGTTTTTTCTTTGAAGAAAAAATACGCAACTCTTGAAACTCTTTTGATAAAAAAACACGAACACAACTTTGTCCTATCTCCTTGTTTGGCTCTTGATACCACTTGTTAGTCACCTAAATTTAGATCAAATCACACACATATAATATCTAGAGAGAGAAAGATATGATGATAGAGAAAGAAAGAGTTAGAGAGAATAATGAGAGAATTTCTTATTCCATACATGAACCACTACCTCTCAAATGAGAGGTTTACACTATTTATAGTCTCCAATATAATGAGAAGGGGGAAGTGTGCCGTCCTTACATATTTCACTAATTCATCATTAATATAAATACTAAGACTAAACTAGACGGCACACTTCTACTATCATGTAGACTATATTTTTACGATTCTAACGAGCTATTACATGACCATATTACAAGACTTATTGACTCGATAATGATCGTAAATTTAAGCATTCCCAACACTTTCTTTTATATACAAATGGCTCCACGCAAATCAAACCATACTCTAAACGCAACTAATGGCACTCCCCCTCCAAACGTAGTCAACCAGCTAACTTTGGCGCAACTTGTGGCACAACAGGTGGCAGAAACCATGGCCGCTGCTGCCAACGTGGGATCAAGCACTGACACCGGTGACAGAGCCGCGAGACCCACAAATGTCAGTCGGGGCTGCACATACAAAGAATTTCGTGCTTGTGATCCAGAAAGTTTTGGAGGAACTGAGGTAGCTGTCAGCTTGGCAAGATGGCTAGAAAAGTTGGAAACTGTGTTTCGCATCTACAATTGCGAAGAAGAATCCAAAGTTAAGTATGCCTCGTATACTTTGACAGGTAGTGCTTTAACTTGGTGGAACTCTTACATGAAGTCATCAGGAATGGATATTGCTTACGCTATGGCATGGGAGCAATTCAAAGCTTTAATGCTCTAGAAATATTGCCCTCGCACTGAGGTAAAAAAGATAGAGGCAGAATTTTAGAACTTAAAGGTTCAAGGCACCAACATTATGTTATACACACAACGCTTCCAAGAGTTAGCATTATTATGTCTCGTGTTGGTTGCTACTGAGGCGCGAATGATAGAGCATTACATCAGAGGATTACCCTTGAACATCAGAGGGAATATATTGGCTGCTAATCCCATTGACTTACATAACACAATCTCCATCTCTCACAACTTAATGGATCAGGTGATCCAAGATATGGCAGAAGAGGGAGGAGATAACAAATGGAAATGGGAAGACAACTCAAGAGCCAACCATCAGCCAAACAAAAACCCCAATAACAACAATAACCAGAACATGCAACAAGTAGTCGCCAAGGTCTATACTGTTGGGTCGGGAGAAAAGAAGGTTTATGTAGGGAAGTTGCCCTTGTGTAACCGTTGTAACTACCACCACAACGGGCAGTGCGTTGGAAGGTGTCACAACTGTCAGAAGATAGGACACATGGCCAAAGACTGCAGGTCTAGAGCCCTCGCAGGAGCACAGACAGCACCAGAGAATAATCAAGGGGCTGAGGTAACCTGCTATAGGTGCGGAAAGAAGGGGCACTACAGGAACAAGTGCCAGGAAAACGTGGACAACAAAGCTTGAACGTAATATCAAAAAGTCGACTGCCCTATATGTCGAGACCTAAGTTTAGATTCTCTTAAATTGTATCCCTATGAGGTCACATTAGTACTTTCCTACGAACCTTGTCATATTATATGAATCCAGTGTACGTTTATCATGAGTTATAAGCTTATTTGACTCACAACTATCTGAAAACTCATATCAACTAGATGTATCAACTGTCGCTCATTACACTCCATATTTTCCCACGTATTTTATAAACTATTGTGATTCTCATTTTACGAACTATTTTATCACAACCAGTTGTGACTTTACTACTACCTCATAAACAGAAATACCGGTATGTATTCAAACCAAACCTAGCATTGCATCGTTGGACCTTGATTATACAAAGCCTCATCACCTATGTATAATCCAGGTAGGACCATACTATGCTAGGAATGGTTACCTTTAATTTTTATCAAAAGTTAAGTTTTCTATTTTCCACTTTCGAGAACTCAAAAACTCTCATGTGTAATTACATAAAAGTAGTGCAACTTATGGGCATTAACGCTAGTAAGCAACGTAACCAAGTAAAATTCTACACCACCTTACCGCATAAATTCAGCTTTACCCCACATCACTTTTAATCAAGATTGACAACCGACTACACCTTTTCGGAAAGAAAAAAAAAAAAAAAAAAAAAAAAAAAAAAAAAAAAAAAAAAAAAAAAAAAAAACTGTTGAAATCATGGACCGAGAGGTCAAGAGATTGGAACATAGTCGAATACCAATTGTCAAGGTTCGCTGGGATTCCCGAAGAGGCCCTGAATTCACATGGGAACGTGAAGATGAATTCAAGGCCAAATATCCCCATCTTTTTGTATCTTCACCTGATAACACGAGTTGAATGTCGGGACGACATTCAAATAAGGTTGGGAGACTATAACAAATGGTAATTTTCTCATTTAACAATAACTATTACTTATCAGAAAATGCGCATTATTTATTTTCTGACATCTGTTAATGAGAGGTTATCTCATTTAATTACGTTATCACACTACGATAACTCAAAAATATTGATACATAATTTCAATACAATGGAACGAGCTCACACACGGACCACGGCAAATTCAACACATTATTAATAAACCAAACGGATCCTTATTTCTATACTTGGCCTAACACTTGGCCTGCTACTATTCAAAAGCCCAACCCAAAATTTTAAATTTCTATATTTCTTTTCTTTGCATTCGACGCAAATTACCAACACTTGGCTCATTTAATTTGTGATTTTGACACATAACTTATACAAGTTATTACATGGATCGAATATTCATACACCATAGAATCAGGTTCGACACATCTCATTTCCTAATTCGAAGGTTTAAACCCTAAACGAGACACAAAGTGAAATGCAACCAAGACATGTACAAGCTCAACCAATATTTATCTATTTTTGCTAAACTCGACCAAATCAAATTTCACCTATGCATTTTATGGTTTCTAGTCGAATACAAGTTCCAAAGTGTAATTATATATACAAGTCATACTACCACTTGATCATAAGCTAGCACACAAGCCCCCCTCTTAAGCCTTCTATACTCAAGTGCCTAGACTTATCTTTCCATAATCTTATCTACACTCCTGCTACAAATCGAATAAGAATCTTATCACCTAAACTTGTCCAATTTAAAACAATATACACTTGTGTATATACATGTATGTACTCGTATATGCACAACATGCAATCCCATTCACTCTTAAACGCTTTCACACACATAATCTCTCTAGTATTTCCCCTTTGCCGAACCCTCAAAGAACCAGGAGCGCTTCACCTTTTCTTCGAGCCAATATCCAAGTCGAAATCCTCATTTCGAATCCTTTTGTAAACGTACAAACAAGAGAAGTGCTCCTTTTTGATTTCTAAATCATTCCTACGTGTGCTCGCCACCTTTAAGGTGTTGTAAGTCTCCTCCAACTCATTTCCTACTTGTTACATCCATTTTGATTCACCATGCAATGTTCTACAATTCTTTTCGAACGTATATCCATTTTTATACATTTATACGCATTCCTTTTATTTATTTTTACGTATTATGCATTGACCTCCTTCATGGATGGCTCGATATACGATATACACATTCATTCGACATTTACATATTCATTTTATGGCTTTTCGAACCTCATTTTGTTCATTGTTGCATCGCATTTTTTATATGACATATATATGTCATTTTTCCTTTTTGACAAACTCATATACGCGACTAAGAAAGGCTTTGTTGAATCGAATTTATGTACACAACCCATCATTTTTATTGCTGGTACTATTTCTCAACAAGCTCATCTAATAAGCTGTATAAATAAGTCCTTGTAATAAGCTCTAGAAAGTCCTTTTTAATCCTCAAAGTAAATGCTAGTCGAAAACAGTTCTAAAAATTAATATTTTGTCGAGTGGGCTGTTAAGCCTAATAAGCAGTCCAATAAGCTTTTACGATAAGCAGTTGGTATAAGGTCTTTTGTAATATTTTTAGGACGTTGAATTAAGCCTATAACCAGGCCCAATATATTTTTAAGCCCCTCGGATCGTTTTTCCTTAATGGGTCTGTTAATAAATCGTTAAGGCCCATTTATCGCATTATAAGCACTTTTTGGAAAATAAGCACTTTTCTAAACTTTAATAAGCAGTTTGAAACTATTACAATTCTCGGAATTATTAATATACCATTTTTGGGATTTTTTTTGGACTTAAATTGCAAAGTATATTTCATTTCGGGTTAAAAGTGTCACTTTCACAAAAATAGGTCTCAAACTGTCATTTTGATAACTAAGGGTGGGAATTGTTAAAACAGTAACCAAAAGTATAAAAATTTCACCTTGGAACTTTGTTGGACTAAATATGTAACATATACTAACCAAGGACTAACAGTGCAAAACTTACACCCTTAGGGTAGAAAGTATAAAACCTGTATAAGACGAAGAACTGAACAGTAACTTTATTCCATATTAATTTTTATTTCGTATTTTACACATTTTCATTTACACATATGCATTTTATCATTCGTTTCAATATATATTTACTTTCGTTACGTTATTAATTATATAACAAGTTTTAACGATTTACTTAACGTATTATTCGGCAACTTTCGAGGAAACCATAATTATGCATTCAATAACATAAAAACAAGATAATATTTTATATAATATTATTTTTAAACTTTAACCATCTGCTTAGCGCAGATGGCCACCGGCTGCCTGTTAAAGCTTGGGCTAATGCATGGCCTTAAAAATAGCGCGGGTTCGACCCGCAACATGCACTTGGTACCATAGTTAGGCATTTCACAGGCTTCACACCTTTGCCGGGTAGGGGTGATGGGTACCTAGTAGGTACACAGGGTTGAGGTGTCCCTGCCAACCTACACAACTTTAAGCATTTTAGCATATCAAACTCACACATCACAAACTAAATCGTTATCCGTTACTTTGTTTCACACTCATTATTCGTATTGAGCCAAAACTGTCAAAATCTCATAATTCACTATTATTCAGGTCGTGTGTTGGAGCCATTCCCATAACTTACTTGATTTCACATTTCACCTTGCCAGTTATACTTAAGGTGAGTCATAGCCCCACTTTTACTATTATTACTTGCTTTACATTGGGGTGAGAAACATGCAAAACACTTTTCAAGGACCAACACTAAACTCATGTTTTATCAAACTATTACGCAACGATTAGCCTAAGCATTGTATCCCCTTCATGCCCAAACTCATGAACCGTCAATTCCTGCAGGGAAGCGCGAATGCTATAAATAGATTTATTGGGGATGACACCCCCGTTCGGTTTGGCTATGTTGACCAATTGCGAGCGTATAACATGTCGAAACACGAGTGTCTTGGGATAGTGTAACACCCCAACCCGACAAGGGTAGAAGTATCACATTATGGTGGCATATCAGAACATACATAATAAAAACGAAAGCGGAAGTCTAATCATAAATACCAAAATGTAAGTCAACATAACTTAAAGGAAATACATAAGTTCCACAAGAAATCCAAATGAAGGAAACATTATAATCTGAGTCTCAAAACAATGAAATAACATGGTATCAAAGCTAAGATGTCTAGGGTAAGTCTGCACTCAGCTCCTACTCTAATGCCAAAAGATAGCCCCAGCTCCTAGCTTAATAACCTGCCACGGAGAAAAGAAATGCGGCTGAGCTTAAAAATCTCAGTGAACAAATATACAAAGCAAATAATGAAACTGAAATGAGAAAACAGAATACGGTGCATTGGGGAATAACAGAAGGTATATCAAAATGTATCAAAGGTGTAAAGGTTGTCAGAAATCAACCACAAGACCAGAAACATATCATATCATGACATCATATCATAATCTTCATAAGTAATCATAAGTAACATAATGGAGTGATCAGCTCCCAGAATTATGAAGGGCATGTATTGCACACAGTACCAATCACCAGAAATATATCATAATAACATAACAGATCATATCTAGGATGCATCCATATGCCCCTATAGAAATCATAGTGGCCAAACATATATCCTTGAGCTCATAAACATATAACAGAAAAGGGACGGGATGGAACATCACTCGACCATCCTAGAGTCATGCCATTGGTGCATCAATGACATGGTCATGGAACCCCCATGACTAGTGAAAGCTCGGGTATCAAACTAAAGGTCAAACAGAATGTCATAGTAATGTCACAGAATCTAAGGTTATCAGAAATATCATAATCATAGGTTCATATCATAGGGTGCATATCAAAGGCTTATATCATAGTGTCATAAACAGAAAGGCTCATAGCAAAGGCATCAAAATCAGAAGCTAAGCAATCAAAAGATGTGAAAGGATCATGAGAAACCTTATGAGAAAGGTCAAAATATCTGTACCTCAATAGTACTGAAATGAAGGAAAGGAAACGAAGGAACACAAGCTACTCCCTCTTCAAATGGTCTTCTTGAATTAATATTCATTTAATATTAAAGTCCATTTATTTAATGTCATATATATTTTAATACTCATTGTTATTCAATTTAACCTAATTAGGGTTTTAGCTATTTATAGTAACATTTTAGGGTTGATTCATAATTAGCCAAAGTCTAGGGTTTATAATGATAATTAGACAAAACTCAGGTTTAAAAGTATTTCAAGATAATATATAACTCAATTAGGGTTTATTCATATTTAATAATAAATAGGTTTTCAATGTATCTTGGAATAATGATTGATTCACGAAATCTCATCTCGAAACTAACAACACCGAGACTTAAATTATGTTCAAATAAAAGAACAAACATACGAGACACTCACACACGAATAAAAGGGCCCAAAAACCTTAGACCCATTACACGTTAATGAACCGATCTTTTTACTAGTACTTATGCATCTTTTAATCACGACATAACTAATGTACGTATGTCCTAAAATCTTTTAAAGTCTCGAGTTCCATGTCGAATATAACTTAATCTTTCAACCCATTTCACACAAGCTTTTATGATCATATGTGGTAAAACGAATGTTTTAAATGTACTTTCAAACAAATGATATATCGACCCCAAATACAAACACACGTGCCACGACATGATCGATCTTCGAATACTAACCACCATACGTACCATGAAACCGAGGTCTTAACCCCGATGTTAACTAGCATACTTAGGTTCTCAACCTTTTAGTTTTAAGTTTATAATACGCCAATATGTTTAAACCCGAAATCAACTCGTCCCTCATTAATTAGTGAACGTATATGTTCATACATATACAAGCAGGTTATACTCCACATATAGCCTTCCATGTTCAAAGTCCAAGACCACCAACGTAATTACAGTTTTCAATCTATTGTTTTAGTACAAACCATGCATGCTAGCACAAACCCAAAATCTTATTTCTTATAAACTAGTATACGCATGCATGTATATCTATTAGACATTAGTATAAAAAACCATGATTTTAGTTTTCACAACACTTCCTTTAATCCATCTTACATTATGTTCTATGATCGATCACAGGTTATATATGCGACTCGAAAACTTAGCAGATCGACCCCAAGACATAAACACCGACGTCATGAATAAGCGACACATGTTCGACCCCCAATTTCTATGCACGCGATCACCACCATACGTACACTCACAACCCGAAAATTTTAATCCCGATTCGACAAAGATACGTATATTTATCTCTTGAACATGCATGGTCGTATCTTAATAGTTTCAAGTTAATATGTTAACCATATATTTTACTTTTGCATTGCATATATTCGAATGATAGATTATTAGTATCTTAATAGTTTCAAGTTAATATGTTAACCATATATTTTACTCTTGCATTGCATATATTCGAATGACAGATTATTAGTATCTTAATAGTTTCAAGTTAATATGTTAACCATATATTTTACTCTTGCATTACATATATTCGAATGACAGATTATTAGTTTCTTAATAGTTTCAAGTTAATATGTTAACCATATATTTTACTCTTGCATTACATATATTCGAATGACAGATTATTATTAACGAGATGAGATAGTGTTTATAACCATGTAACATATCATGATACCAGGTCATGAAAATACCTCGACCAGCAGCAGGTTGAATCAAGGATAAAAGCACAAACAGGTACGATTTTAATGACCCCCAAACAAAGCTTCGAAACCCACACAATACGTTATAGAATCTGCAATCCTTGAACCACAAACGTAAACACAACAACAGTCTCCGACAGCTAGTCTTCGACCTTAAACTTTGTAGAGAAAATAGTTGGAATTCGTTTAGGGTTTTTGTGAGAATTTGGAGAGTAACTGAGTTAAATGAGAAGATACATACTGTCAAAGCGTGTAGAGATATTGTTGTTCCCTTCACACGCTTAGAGTTAACTAGAAAGTTAATCTATTTGTGTTTATGACTAATACAATGTAATGATTCTTTCTATCAGTTAATGAAACGTAAATGTAAAAAAACAAAGTATTTTTCAACATTTAAATTCTTATTAGAAATGAATCAAAGAATCTATTACCCAAGTGTTTTGCGGAACAAACACTTGGGATTGAATAGACAAGGTATGGTGTCTCCTATCTAAACTTAAGGTATGCTTAAGTGGTAACAATGTGCCTCACTGAGCTATCTCAGGGACTGGTTACTCTTTGTAGGAGAGAAGTTGTTTTGCAAAAGTCTAAGGCTTTTAATGTACAAAACACACATAACTTCTCTCATTCTGAACCTATTTATACACAAGTATAAAAGAGTAAAAGTGATTAAAAATACTTCAACTTGTTGAGGAAGCGTTTCTGACCATTACAACAGTAATTGTCATTTCCAAGAACCAACAGGAATGGACTAAAAGTCTTTAGGAGTGTTTGGTCTGACACTCCATGACTTTTAGCCATTTTTGAGAAGGTTGGTATCTGACAAGATAAGAGTGTTTAGTCTGACATTCTTATCTTCTCAAATACTTCCCACTTATTCCCGCCTCTATTTCAGGCATTGGTTTCTTCAGTCTTCAATAACTTATTGTTGTTGAGGAGACTGGGGTTCAGTGAGTTCTTGTCCAACACTCACTGGACCATCATCTTCTTCTTTGGCTTAAGTCCTACCCAGGGAGTACCGCCTACCTGAGTAGTGAATCCTTCTTCTTGAATTCGGCTTAAGCATCCTGAAGATGACTCATTGAGTGACTGTTCACTCAGTGACTTGAATTATTCTCGGTTTCATTTACACTTAGTTAATTTGTGTCCAAATCTTGTTTTAAGTATTCTTGGGTACTGATGGACCCAACAATCTCCTCCTATAAATTATTCCTAAGTGTTTTGATCAGTATTGAGTGAGCTAATGACTTCTGCTCATACTGAATGTACTAGAAAGTAAATAAGGACACTGAAATAATAAAAACATCATCTTATTAATATTATTACAAGTACTAACAAAACTATACATAGTACTGGGATAGTGGTGTTGGCGGATTCATTTAAACTTATACTCTAAGGCTTCAAGCTTTGGCTTCTTGGACTCAAGCTCATGCTGATCAGGATGCTCTTGAATCTTTGTTCTCATGTCTTGACAGAACCTCACATTCTCAGGAGTCTTGATAGGTGAGGCCATCATGAGGAAACCCAACATTGCCTTGATTCCTGATTGGTCAATATCACTCCATCTTTGGAAGGCTGGGTCTCCAAACTCATCAGTGAAGAACAAACCTCTTTCAGGTTGTTCGATGACCAAGTTGTTCCTGAATGGAACTCCTTCAGGGAGGGCTCTGTTGCAGTCCAGACCAGGGACCTTGATCTCAGGTTCAGCTTCAACCTTCTTTCTTTTTCTTGAGGAAGACTGAGAGGGAGCGGGTAGCTGAGCTGAAGCAGGAAGAAGAGAGGGAATACCAAGTTCCTGAGGTGTTTTTTCCAGTTTTTCATACCTCAGGCTCAGGGACTTCAATAGACCAGGGACCACAATATTTGACTTTTTCGCTAGTATTGGACCTAATTCATCCAATTCAGTGATCCCAAAGTCAGCGAATCTGAAGGGGTCATGAACCTCAAAGATTCTCTTGTCAGCACTTCTGTAGACAGTGACAACGGCAGACTTGTTGTTTCGATGGATCATGACATCAGTGATTGGTTCTGGCTTCAACCTATTTGTCATGTACCACTGATATTTCTCAATCCTGTTCTGCCTGATCGCTTCATTCCTTTTCAATTTTTCTTCCCTCTTCTTCCTGAGAGCAATCATCTCAGCAGACTGAGCTTTCCTGAAGGTCTGACCACCCTTTCTTCTAGCGAGTTCCTTAGGATCAAGTCCAATCTTCTCAGCCTCTTCTCTTACAACCTGAACTAGAGCAGACTTGTTCAGTCTCTCTTCCTCAGAAGCTTTCTTCATTGCTTCCTCCTTCTCCATATGATCCTGAATTTCCTTTTCAGTGAGAAGTCTCATCACCCCGTTGATTTCATAAGGGACCCTTGATGACGTATAGTCTGCATTCGGGTCACGAACCTGACCCATACTCAAGTCCATCACGAATGGACTCCAGTCCATCACGAATGGGCTCAAGCCCATCACGAATGGGCTATTACGATAACGGTTTGGGCTTACGTTGGCCCAAACCCAAAGTTATTTATGGTCTTGATAGGATATCTCTTATTTATGGGATATGTATCAAAATCGACCTATGCGGGATACGCTAAGGAGTGAGGAGGACGAAACCAACTAGGTGATGAAGCGAAAAGTGTACCACTTTTAGGGGGTCATTTAAGCCCTAAATGGTATTTATTTGATCAAATATTGCCCTAAATCGTTCCTTTTTGTCATTTTAGGTACTTTGGAGAAGAAATCTGGAAAAGGAAGCATTTTGGACGTTTTTGGAGCATAAAAGTGAAGAAAACGACAAAGTCTCAAAAATATGCTGGAAAGTACATGTGACGGCGTCAAGCTCTTGTGTGACGCCGTCAGCCCTTGATAAGCCAGAGAAATTTTGGAAGATTAAAGGGGGACGGCGTCAAGAAGGTCGTCAAGCCTTGATAAGCCAGGGATGATTTTGGAGGATTAAAGAGGGACGGCGTCAGGAAGACCATCCGGGAACCCTAGCCACGGCGAGGTGACGGCGTCAAGATCTATAACGTGACGCCGTCAGCTACTAAGTTCTATATATAGTTTTGCAATTTTTATTCATAGAGTGCAACTTTGTGAAGAGAAACCCTAAGACGAATTCTCTGCCATTTTTAAGGGTTTTATACCCTTGGATCTCCCATGTTTAATTGAAGATAAGTAATTATTTAATCATTCAATATGTCTATGTGTTGTTTGATTATATCTTGTTCTTGTCTTTTAATTAACATGCTAGGCTAGATTTATCTTGTGTTTGCTTAGATCTAATGAAACCTAACTATTGATTATTGGTTATTAGTGTGTTATTAATTGTATTGGATGATTGTTTATCGATGTTAGGCTTAAGAAAACTGGCTAACCTCCTATACGGTAACTTGCTTGAACGTCTTAAGAAACATGAACCAATGCGTACTAAGGTTATTATGGTTGTATTTAATGCATGAGCGAATTCTAGTGATCCCATGTTAGGAGCTTCTTAGCCGGCTCGACATAGGAGTGAAGTAGGAGCTTGTAGAGTTGGGGAAGTACGTACGCCACCCCACGATTGGTATTAAGGAATACACCCGTCATCCACGCAATTAATACACACTAATCAACCGGTAAAAGATAGTTAGGGAGTAAGGAAATCTAAGTAAACACATTTCTCTCCATATAAGTTTCACAACCTTTTCATTTTCAGTTATTTTATTTTATTTGCAATTGTAGTTATTTGGGTTAGTTGACTAGCAACTAATTCCGCCCACTCCTTCAAACCCAAGATTTTACTTGCTTTCATAAAATTATAAAAATACAAAAAGAATCTTCCCTCACCCTTAGACCTATTAGAGTAGTTTTTCAATCATAACGACACTATTCCCCTAGAGAACGATCAATCCCCCGGTACTTGCCACTTCACTATACTACATCGGTCAGGTACACTGCCTGGTGGGGATTGCAAGCCTCTTGAGATCCCTCGAGAGGTAAAACCTGTTGTTAGGTCGCAAAACCACGCATCAAGTTTTTGGCGCCGCTGCCGGGGAATAGTTATTGTTTTGGTTGAATTTTTATTTTATTAGGTCTACTCACTAGATTCCTTTCTAGTGAGATTTTTATTTTATTTTTCTAGGATTTCTTTAGTCTATCTTTTTTCTTCGTTTCTTTGTTCGTAACCATTACCATCCGACATCATGGAAGGTGGTAATATCCTTAATCCCAACAACCCACCACCACGACAAAACCAAACTCTTAGAGCATACACTTTAGGAGGATATTCCCTAATTTTGAATGATAACCCCCCTAATCATAGAATCACTAGGAGCCGTAGCTCGATCAAAACTCTTGCCACACCCTATGCTGAACCCGAAAGGGAAATGCATAAATTAAGGCAACACCACCAAGCGGCCAAACCATCCACGATCAATTTTGATGATGCCCTCTCCGAGGAAGAATCCAATCCTCACTCTACACCTCCTAGCCCTCAATCCAATCACGATATGGAGGTTCCCGAAAACCCCATCCCTAAATCCCTTAAGGACTACACTTCTCCCACCCCTCCCGGTTTTTCCAATGCTATTGTTTTTCCTAATGAACACACGGATGGGGTCTTGCGTGCAACCGACATTTGGCTTGCCCAAAGTGTATGCAAGTTTCACGGATTGAAAAGTGATGACCCAATCCAACACATCAAAGACTTCCTAAAAATAGTGGATACCCTCCATACGGACGGAGCCACTAGAGATACCTCCCGGCTACGATTATTTCCCTTCACCCTTTATGAGAAAGCCAAGGATTGGTATAACAAACTCCCCTCCGAGTCCATCTTCACATGGGAACAGCTTATCTCAAAATTCTATGAGAAATTCTTTCCCGTAGGAAGAACTTCAACGTTAAGGGACAAAATCTTCCGCTTCCATGTTGGACCAGCTGAACCCATTCACGAATCCTGGAACAGATTCAAAGATCTAATTAGACAAGTCCCTCATCATGGCATTGAACTCTGGCTTCTTGTCCAGATCTTTTATGACAGTGTCCCTAAAAGCGACCAATTTGGCATTAATAATTCGGTGAAAGGAAAAGTAGCCAACCTAAGCGCTGAGGAAGGATGGAATAGAATTGAGGAGTACGCAAATGATCAAGACGATACCTGGGATGAACCCGATTCGATCATGAGCATTTCCAAGATCATGAAAGAGCCTCCTTTTGCTAGCCGGTTGAGTAGATTGAATGATCAAGTATCTTATCTAGACAAGTCACAACCAACTAAACGGTTATCAAACCCATACTTGATCTGCGACCAATGTGGTGGCCCGCATGAAGTGGAGGAATGCGGGGATGATACCACCACCGAACAAGTATGCTTGTCAAGCCACGACATCTTCGATGATCCTTCGCTCTTAACTTTCTACCAAAACAATGATTTTACCCCTTGGGGAAATCTTGTGAGAGAAGAGGGAGGAGGAGAATATCCTGACTACAAGGTTAGGAGCACTTTTGAAGATGATCTTGGGCATTTCACGCTTGAAAAGAATCTGCAACTAAATGGTCTTGACAACCTCATCAATAGCAAACAAAACGACCTAAGGGCCAAATTCGCAGAACTCAACGCCACTCTCGACGGCCTTGACGAACCTCAAACAAATCAATGAGATCCCTTACTCGCCATCACCACTCGTGCTGGAACAACTACTAAGGATCCACCTTACCCAGCTCAACAATCTGACGTCATGGAACCCGACACCCCTCATGAGGAGGAAGGTAATGTGAACGATGGAAATCCCGAGCAAACCCCTCCGGTAACTCCCTTTCCACCTACTCCAACCAAACAGCCCATTAAAGTCCCATACCCGTCCCGCCTCAAGAATCAAAAGGTCGAAAGTGATAATAAAAGATTCTTGTCATATTTGAAGAATTTGGTCGTCACCATACCCCTTCTTGATGCATGTTACCATATGCCCAAATATAGTACATACTTCAAGAAGCTGCTAACCAACAGAAAAGGGCTCGAGGGTCTTGTAACCTTAGGAGAAGAATGTTCTGTGGTGACTCAACGAGGGCTGCCAAAAAAGGTGGACGATCCAGGTAGTTTCACTTTGCCCTGTTCAATAGGATCTCTTTCTGTCAAGAATGCTTTAGCCGACTTAGGAGCAAGTATCAATCTTATGCCGCATTCCATGTTCCTCAAGTTAGGGTATTCTGGATTGAAACCAACCCGTATGAACATCCAACTAGCCGATAGATCAGTCAAATACCCCTTAGGAATATGTGAGAATGTGCTGGTTAAGGTAGGGAAGTTCAAATTTCCAGTTGACTTCGTCATCTTAGAGATGGAAGAAGATGACCTAGTGCCCATCATTCTGGGGAGGCCATTCCTTGCAACTGCTCGCGCTGTTATTGATGTTCATGACGGCAAACTAACCTTACGAGTGGGGACCGATAGCTTAACCTTTGACATCAAGGACACAATGAATCTTTCTCTCGAAGCAGCTAATCGGCTATATTTCATCGGAGAAATCAATGAACTATCCGACGAGATTGACAATTGTATAGATGAGCAGGTGGAAGCTGGTTGGTTGCGAGATGAAGCTTTCTTACCCATCTTAGAGGAGGAGAAGACTATGGATGTGAACGCAGTCTCCTTCTATCCCAGACAAGAAATCGAACAGCTTGAGCTTCGTAAACCCGAGAACAAACTTAAACCTTCCATCATCGAGCCATCCACGTTAGAACTCAAGGAACTCCCAAACAACCTGGAATATGCTTTCCTCCAAGGAAAAGATCAACTTCCGGTAATCATAAACTCTTCTTTGAAAAGTGAACAAAAGGATAAACTCTTAGGAGTTTTAAAAAATTATAAAGGGGTTATAGCATGGAGTGTAGCCGACATCAAGGGGATTGACTCAACCTTTTGTACGCATAAAATCCTCATGGAGGAGGATTATAAACCCGCCGTGCAACCTCAAAGGCGAGTAAACCCCAACATAAAGGAAGTCGTAAAAAAGGAAGTCGTTAAGCTCCTAGATGCGGGACTAATTTACCCAATCTCAGACAGTCCATGGGTAAGTCCTGTACAGGTTGTACCAAAAAAATGAGGAATAACGGTGGTTAAGAACGATAAGGATGAGTTAGTGCCTCAACGAACAGTAACTGGATGGCGTGTGTGCATCGATTATAGGAAGTTGAATGATGCAACCCGAAAGGATCATTTCCCTCTCCCATTTATCGACCAGATGTTGGAAAGGTTAGCGGGGCACGAGTACTACTGCTTCCTAGATGGGTTCTCAGGGTATTTCCAAATCCCTATCGCTCCTGAGGACCAAGAAAAGACCACGTTTACATGCCCTTATGGCACCTTCGCCTACAAGCGAATGCCCTTTGGACTATGTAACGCCCCCGCCACTTTCCAGCGCTGCATGACAGCAATCTTCCATGAGTTAATGGAAGACAGCATGGAGGTCTTCATGGATGATTTTTCGGTCTTTGGAAACTCTTTTGATCGCTGTCTTGCTAACCTTGAGAAAATGCTCAAACGTTGTGAGGAGACTAACTTGGTACTAAACTGGGAAAAGTGCCACTTTATGGTAAAAGAAGGGATTGTGCTAGGACACAAAATTTCAGGAAGTGGAATTGAAGTAGACCGGACAAAAATTGAGGCTATATCCAAACTCCCCTATCCAACAACTGTCAAGGAAATCCATAGCTTCTTGGGTCATGCTGGCTTCTATAGGAGATTCATTAAAGATTTCTCAAAGATGGCTAGACCAATGACTCAGTTGCTCGTGAAGGATGCCCCGTTCGACTTCTCTCAAGAGTGCAAGGATGCATTCGATCGATTGAAGCAGGAACTCACCCAAGCTCCAATTATGGTCACCCCTAACTGGGAGTTACCCTTTGAAATCATGTGCGATGCTAGCGATTATGCTGTTGGAGCAGTATTAGGCCAAAGGTTTAACAAACACTTTCAGCCAATATACTACGCTAGCAAAACCATGAATCCTGCTCAAGAAAACTACACTACCACTGAAAAGGAATTACTAGCCGTGGTATTTGCTTTTGATAAGTTTCGCCAGTATCTTGTCCTTTCCAAAACGGTTGTTTTTACGGACCATTCAGCTATTCGATATCTTTTCACTAAACAGGATGCTAAACCACGGTTACTTCGTTGGATCTTACTATTGCAAGAGTTCGATGTAGAGATTCGTGATAAGAAAGGAGCAGAGAATCTTGCGGCTGATCATCTCTCTCGTCTCGAAAACCCCAGCCTCGCTGAATCTGACAAGAGTGAGATTCGGGAGTCATTTACTGAAGAGCATCTCATGTCAATAAATGATTCTGAACCATGGTATGCGGATTATGCTAACTACCTGGCAAGTAGAGTCATTCCTGAGCATATGAGCAGGCATGAAAAAAGGAGGTTCTTCAATCAATTAAAGTACTACTTTTGGGATGAACCTTTCTTATTCCGAAGATGTCCGGATCAAGTAATCAGACGTTGTGTTTCGGAAAAGGAGGCTATCAGAATTATGAAAGAGTGTCATGCAGGTCCATCTGGAGGGCATCACGGAATGAACACTACTGCACGAAAGATCTTCGACGCAGGATTCTATTGGCCTACAATATTTCGTGATGTGAAGGGAATGATACAGACTTGTGACGCGTGTCAAAGAGCGGGGAATATCTCTAGGAGGGATGAAGCCCCGCAGAATTATATACAAGTTTGCGAGGTTTTTGATGTTTGGGGAATTGATTTCATGGGACCCTTCCCATCTTCAGGAGGGAATGAATACATCTTAGTGGCCATTGATTATGTTTCGAAATGGGTGGAAGCACAAGCCCTTAGGACTAACGACGCTAGGGTAGTAATTCATTTCTTAAAAAAATTGTTCGCTAGGTTCGGAATTCCGAAAGCTCTTATTAGTGACAGGGGAACCCATTTTTGCAATTCGCAAATGGAGAAAGTTATGAAAAGATATGGAGTCTCTCACCGATTCTCCACCGCTTACCACCCTCAAACCAACGGTCAAGTCGAAAACACTAATAGAGCCATAAAGAGAATATTAGAGAAAACGGTCAATCAAAACAGAAAAGATTGGTCTTTTAAGCTCGATGAAGCTTTATGGGCATTTCGAACCGCTTATAAGACACCAATCGGGACAACCCCGTTCCGTATGGTATATGGCAAGGCATGCCACCTTCCAGTAGAACTGGAACACAAGGCATACTGGGCACTTAAGGCTTGTAATTTGGATTATACGGTTGCGGGAACAAATAGATTCTTACAGCTCCAAGAGCTCGATGAATTGAGATTAGAAGCTTATGAATCTTCCATTACATACAAAGAAAGGGCAAAAAGATGGCATGACCAACGGATTAAGAGACCCAAGGAGTTTTCAGAAGGAGACAAGGTCTTATTATATAATTCTCGCTTACAGCTATTTCCTGGGAAACTTAAATCTAGACGGTATGGACCTTTTACCGTAAGGAGCTCCTCTAAAACCGGAGCCGTTGTGTTGATTGACGACGAGGATAGAGAATTCACTGTGAATATACAACGAGTCAAGCATTATCAAGAGAATGGTAATGAAATGATCAATGAGGAAGACATAACTTTTGATGAAGAAGTCACGTAATGTACGGGGACTTTGAGTCTAGCTACAAGACTCGTTAATAAAGAAAAGCGCTTCTTGGGAGGCAACCCAAGCTTTTATTTGCTCTGTGTGTTTATTTATTTGTTTGTTTGATTTCATTTGCTTCCGTATGTATTATGTTTAATTTTTATTATTATTGATTCATGTTCAAAACTAAATTGTGAAAATGCTTTATCTTGTTTTTAACTTCGTCTTAACTACATATAAAGGTATTTTGCAAAAGTTAAGTGTAAGGGAAATCCAAATCGGTTTATTAGAACAAATGAACATGAATCATAACAATAATAAATTAACAGACATATTAGTATTTGTTTGAGTCAAATGCTTGTATCAAGTCATAGTGATGTTTTGCAGGATTTCCAGGAAGTAAGGTATAGGTTTTTCCAGAAATTTTATGGAAACTTAACATGAGAATTCTGTCAGATCATTTTTGACTGCGTCAGGCCTTACAACCTGACGGCGTCAGGTTTTAATTTTCTGAAATTTTTGAAAGTTTTGTTTTCATAAAAAGTTTTTATTAAATCTCTAACTTATAAACTCCATGAATTTGCAAAATAATCATTCCACAAGCATTATATCCTTATATAGAATTTATCCCGCCGATGTTATGCAGGTTTTCGTGTTTGTTTTCTCAGGTTTAACAGGTTATTTTGGACAAGGAGATGTTTGTGGAATCAAGCTTTTGGCGATGCTTTAGTCTTGAAGCTTCTACATTCTCTTGGAAGAAGATCTAACCATGTTACCTCTTTATCCACCAAACGAATCAGGGGAGTATTTGATTTAATTCTTTTACCTTATTTACTTTTACATCTTGTTATTTGAACATTGGGGACAATGTTCATCTTAAGTGTAAGGGGGGGGGGGTAAAGTACGATACTTTAGAGAATGCTATAACGCTTGATTTTTGTTTGTTTAATGGTAGATGTGTAATAAAACTGAGATAAATACCTGTTAGGGCAATTTTAGTGCCAAATTTAAAATTTTTTACAACATATAGGAGTGAAACTTTGGTCTTAATGAGCATCTCATGGATAGGAGTTATATGACTAGCACAAAACCGTACCACTAAAAAAATGTTTCCACCCCCAAATATGTGAGGTTCGCCCCTAGAATTGGTAGGAAAAGCATTTATGCTATGATGTGTGTACCGGTAGCACTTAGATTCTAGAACTTGCGTTAGGACAATTCCGAGGCCACAAGTGAGACTACATTCGTGTAGTTAGATTTACTACATGATAAGAGGCATTAGGATTAACCCATTGTTTTACACCTGTGTTTTTTATTATAATTACATTGGCTACATTGGTCAAGTAATTCTCCCACACCCTTTGCGTTGTACTCATTTTTAGTACACGATACCCCTAGTACACCCCTCAGAGCCTATCTTTTTGTTTCTAACTTGAAGCATTTTACTTAAAGGAAGAATTTGTTTACACCCCACCTAAATGTACACCCATATCGCCTTAGCCTACCTTGTATGCACTCATTTTTAGTGCATTATTGTGACAACATTTGTTTAAACCCTTAGTTAATTATCTAATTGATAACATGGTTGCTAAGTCGAGTCATATCCTTGTACATATTGTTTTGGGGACGATTGGGACTCATGGGTAAAGTACTAGTGTAATGGAGTAATGGGGAAGAACAACATTATTAGCCCCATATGTGCTAAATATTTTAAAAGTACTCCAAGTGTTTCGATTATCTTAATTCGAGTCATTAGAATAGTTATTTGTAAAGTTATGTAAAAGTTCAAGTGTAAGGGGAATGTAACGCCCCTATGATGTATTATTTTGGATGGTAGGGCAAGAGTGTATGAAAAAAAAAAAAAAAAAAAAAATCGAAAAAAAATCAAGAAAAATACAAAAAAATGAGAAAAAGAAAAGTAGAAAAAACATACGGACTACCATCCCGTTTCATTTTATGTTTACTTTATGTTTTTGTTATTTTGTTTTTAGCTTAAGTCGAGTCTAGTCTTGGCTTAGCAATGCCATATTGTACATGTAATTAATCAAGATCTTTAACTCGCCACCAGTAAAATATCCCTTATCCAACAAATCCGTGTTTATCATATCCCTACACCTCACGTTATAACCCATGTAAAAGCCCTCTTTGATAGTTTATCTTAGGTGCTTACGCCTAGTGGAGAAGGTCTTTGATCCTTTCCCAAGCCTATGGTAATCTATTTGCTATGACAGGTAGTGAGAGATATTATCCGTTTTCATTTATGAGATATACTTTTATGACACCTGAGAGATGTGAGTGTCTAAACACTACTTGTGAGGTGCTAGTTTGTAATCTCCGTGCTTATTATGATTAAAGTGGAACGACTATTTGTTGTAATTACTTTTATATTAGCATTAAATGACCCCTAACTTGTATTTTGATTAGAATAAAAGCGCATTTGCTTGAGGACAAGCAAATCTCAAGTGTAAGGGTATTTGATGAAGCGAAAAGTGTACCGCTTTTAGGGGGTCATTTAAGCCCTAAATCGTATTTATTTGATCAAATATTGCCCTAAATCGTTCCTTTTGTCATTTTAGGTACTTTGGAGAAGAAATCTGGAAAAGGAAGCATTTTGGACGTTTTTGGAGCATAAAAGTGAAGAAAACGACAAAGTCTCAAAAATATGCTGGAAAGTACATGTGACGGCGTCAAGCTCTAGTGTGACGCCGTCAGCCCTTGATAAGCCAGAGAAATTTTGGAAGATTAAAGGGGGACGGCGTCAAGAAGTTCGTCAAGCCTTGATAAGCCAGGGATGATTTTGGAGGATTAAAGAGGGACGGCGTCAGGAAGACCATCCGGGAACCCTAGCCACGGCGAGGTAACGGCGTCAAGATCTATAACGTGATGCCGTCAGCTACTAAGTTCTATATATAGTTTTGCAATTTTTATTCATAGAGTGCAACTTTGTGAGGAGAAACCCTAAGACGAATTTTCTGCCATTTTTAAGGGTTTTATACCCTTGGATCTCCCATGTTTAATTGAAGATAAGTAATCATTTAATCATTCAATATGTCTATGTGTTGTTTGATTATATCTTGTTCTTGTCTTTTAATTAACATGCTAGGCTAGATTTATCTTGTGTTTGCTTAGATCTAATGAAACCTAACTATTGATTATTGGTTATTAGTGTGTTATTAATTGTATTGGATGATTGTTTATCGATGTTAGGCTTAAGAAAACTGGCTAACCTCCTACACGGTAACTTGCTTGAACGTCTTAAGAAACATGAACCAATGCGTACTAAGGTTATTATGGTTGTATTTAATGCATGAGCGAATTCTAGTGATCCCATGTTAGGAGCTTCTTAGCCGGCTCGACATAGGAGTGAAGTAGGAGCTTGTAGAGTTGGTGAAGTATGTACGCCACCCCACGATTGGTATTAAGGCATACACCCGTCATCCACGCAATTAATACACACTAATCAACCGGTAAAAGATAGTTAGGGAGTAAGGAAATCTAAGTAAACACATTTCTCTCCATATAAGTTTCACAACCTTTTCATTTTCAGTTATTTTATTTTATTTGCAATTGTAGTTATTTGGGTTAGTTGACTAGCAACTAATTCCGCCCACTCCTTCAAACCCGAGATTTTACTTGCTTTCATAAAATTATAAAAATACAAAAAGAATCTTCCCTCACCCTTAGACCTATTAGAGTAGTTTTTCAATCCTAACGACACTATTCCCCTAGAGAACGATCAATCCCCCGGTACTTGCCACTTCACTATACTACATCGGTCAGGTACATTGCCTGGTGGGGATTGCAAGCCTCTTGAGATCCCTCGAGAGGTAAAACCTGTTGTAAGGTCGCAAAACCACGCATCACTAGGGTTTCGTGTGTATATAAAGAGTCTTTCGACTCTCATCAAAGGTACGACTTACAACCCTAACTCTTCAACTAAACCCTAAAAACCGATTACTTACTCTCACGCCGAAGGATAATCGTGGGAGACAATCCCACGATAAGCCTAACGGTGTCTTTTTGTTTTCTTAATGCGCAGGTCTCAAGCATTAAGATCTGATTGGTACGGAATCAAGGAACGCCCAACTTTTGTATCAACAAGTGGCGCCATCCGTGGGACCCTACACTAAGAACTCTACGAAGAACTAGAATGACGAAGCATGGAAACCCAAATCAGCGGACTCCGCAGATGAAGAAAACGCATGACGACCTACTGGGGAAGAAGCACCAAACTGATTCAGCCGCTAAGCCGCCCTCTGGGACAACCAGTGCGCCCAAAAGCCTAGGATCATACTCAGATCTGTCTTTTACTCCAGTAGAACCGATCACAAAGACTACCCATGCTACTACAACAACTACTAGCACGGTAGATCTAATGCGCACTCCTCTCACCACGCCGGAATTAAATTTCACTGAACCACCAAATGCGCCTATCCGAAACAAGGATCTTGTTTTGGAAACAGACACCCTCGCGCTAGAAGGAGTCACGCCTGAACTAGCGCCAAGTGATTTCGTATCTCAAAACTATGAAACCTTGGCTGCGCTCATGCGAGAGGAGGCGAAAAAGAGGTCAAGTTAAAGCCTGCACGACAGGCTCAACTTCGACCCTGAGCATGAAGCATCCCCACCGCGCTACCGAAAGGAAAGACGCGAGAAGGATAGCCGCAAACACCCAGTGTTTACTAGGATTGGAAGGAAGGTTGTGGATGACGAAGCAGCCGACTTTCAGTATCTGGAAGAGCATGAAGATAGGGAACGGCGCGCCAATGTCCACACTAGGCTTGGTAGTCGCAGGGTTCATGATAGGCTTGGGCGACGGTGCTCCCCAAGCGAAAGCCCTTCAAGCTCTGATTTCGAGGATAGTCGGCGCAAGCGCCACAGAGGAGCAAGCTCAGATTCTGATAATAGTCGGTGCAAGCGTCGCAAAAGAGTAAGCTCATCCTCAAGTGACTCCTCGGACAACGAGGACAAAGAAACAGGACACTGGAAATCAAGGGAAAAACACCGCGACCAGGAGGACGAAGACATGTCTCGTCCCTGGCGCCGCCAAAAAGTTGATGCGTTCACTCGGCGCGTCAGCGATTTTTCGGAAAATAAGAGAAGGCACATGCCCGCTAATGTCAAAACCTATGATGGGACAGGTGATCCTGATGATCACCTAAAAAATTTCGAATCAGCAGCCACTATCGAAAATTGGCCACAACCTGTGTGGTGCCACATGTTTAACTCTACATTAGTAGGGAATGCGCTCAACTGGTTCAGTAAGCTTCCACGCAGAAGCATCGGTGGGTTTGAAGAGTTGCGAAAGGCGTTTTGTTTAAACTTTACTCAAAGGAAGAAGTGCGCCAAAAACCCTGTCGAGCTCGCTAGGGTAAAACAGCGCCAAGGGGAATCAACAAGCGCTTTTATGGAGCGCTTTAAAGATGAATGCATACATGTCAAGGCATGTCCTGAAATACTAAAGATCTCAGGGTTTATGAACGGGATCAATAACCCAGAGCTTATCAAAAAATTAAATGATAAAGTTCCCCAAACCTTTGATGAACTGATGAAGCGCACGAGGTCCTTCATCCAATGAGAAGCCGCCGCTGCGGATAGCAAGAAAGGCTACTCAAACCATAGGTCACAAGAAGAGCCAAGGAGACAATCCAATGACCAGAGTAGCAATCGTAACAAAAGCTATCATAGTCAAGGGGGCGGACGGGGAAACGACAAGTATACCCCACTAACGAAAACTCCAAAGGAGATATTTGCGACGGAAGGCGCGAACTTTCCAAGACCCCCACCTATGCGCACCCCCGAAGATCGGCGCGTAGGGAATGGATACTGCGAGTATCATGCACAGAAGGGCCACACAACCAATGAATGTGTCCAATTACGCCAATTAATTGAGAAGCTGGTAAAAGAAGGCAGATTGGACCATCTCGTTAAAAACATTAAGGATGGGAAAGACAAACAGAAAACAGGAGGCAAGAAAGAAGCGCCTAGGGAAAAAGCTGATACTATCTACATGATACAATCATGGCAGCGAAAGACTAGGCAAAAGGTGAGCCAAAAATTTTCTCATGGAAGCGAAATCTCTTTCCCCACCTTGGCTGCGGACAACGCAGTGGCAGAACCACTCACCATTGAGATAAGTGCGGGGGGTCACGATATCCACCGCTTGTATGTTGATGGAGGGGCATCAGCGAATATAATGTATGAGCACTGTTTCAAGAGATTGCGCCCTGAGATACAAAGACAGTTAAGCCCAACCACGACTGCGCTTACTGGCTTTACAGGAGAAAAGATATGGCCCATGGGGCAACTGCGACTACTAGTCGCTGTTGGTAATAAGGAACACTCCACGACAGCCTGGATGAATTTTATGGTGATCAGATCTCCTTCACCATTCAATGGCATTATTGGAAGACCAAGAATTTTGGCAATACGCGCAGTACCGTCTACAGCGCATGGGATGCTCAAATTCCCAATAGAAGGCGGCAGTGTCACCATCTACAATAGCACCGCGCCACCTAAAGAATGTAACACGATTACATTCGAAACAACGCATACCCCAGAACAGAGCGCACCTAAAGTATCAAACCTAAAGGTTGCAATTCACCCTGAATACCCTGAGCAAGAAGTATCGATTGGGGGATCGTTGTCTGACAAAGGAAGAGCGGCCGTGTGCGCACTCTTGCAAAGGAATCTAGATATCTTCGCATGGGAACCAAAGCACATGACTGGTGTGCCACGCTCGATTGCAGAACACAAGTTAAAAATCCGACAAGGATATTCCCTAGTAAAGAAGAAAAAGCGCGGCCAGGCTCCAGAGCGCGCAAAAGCCATCCTGGAAGAAGTACACAAACTTGTGGACGCTGGCATCATGCGGGAAGTCTATTACCATGATTGGCTCTCCAATCCAGTAATGGTCAAGAAGAGCGATGGTAGTTGGCGGATGTGTGTAGATTTCACTGACCTTAACAAAGCATGTCCACAGGACTGCTACCCACTACCAGAGATAGACTGGAAGGTGGAATCCCTGTGCGGATATCCCTTTAAATGTTTCTTAGATGCATACAAAGGGTACCACCAAATCCAAATGGCTAAGGAAGATGAGGAAAAAATAGCTTTCCACACAAGCCAAGGCGTCTTTTGTTATACAAAGATGCCTTTTGGGCTGAAGAACGCGGGCGCCACCTACCAGCGACTGGTAGATAATGTATTTGAAAAGCAAGTGGGCCGCAACCTAGAGGTCTATGTGGACGACCTTGTCATAAAAAGCCATACTGAAGATGAAGTAGTGCGCGATATTGAAGAAACATTTAGAACACTACGAAATATCAACATGAAGTTGAATCCTAAGAAATGCACTTTTGGCGCTACAGAAGGCATGTTCCTAGGATATTTGATAGAACCAGATGGCATTAAGCCATGCCTAGAAAAAACAGAGGCTGTCATCCAACTTCCTTCACCGCGCACGTTGAAAGAAGTTCAGTCTCTGAATGGAAAGCTGGCCGGTTTGAACAGATTCTTGTCAAAATCAGCGGATAAGTCACTTCCTCTATTTAAAACACTCAAGAAGTGTACAAAAAAGGGAGACTTTCGTTGGACTACGGAAGCGGAAGAAGCTTTCACACAGCTTAAGCAACATATAGCAGCGCTTCCTAAGCTAGTCGCACCCCGACCAGGGGAGGAGTTAATCATCTACTTATCTGCAACTCATGGAGCGGTCAGCGCAGTGTTACTGACGGATAGAGATTCTGTACAAACACCGGTCTATTTTGTAAGCAAAGCACACAAGAAGACAGAGATTAACTACAGCCCAATGGAAAAGTTGGTCCTTGCATTAGTGTTCGCCGCCAAAAGACTGCGTAGATACTTTCAAGCGCACCCAATAGCGGTGATCACAGACTAACCTATTAAGCAAGTTATCTCTAAGCCTGACGCATCAGGGCGATTACAAAAATGGAGTGTGCTGCTAGGCGAATATAACATCTCTTATAGACCACGCACTACGGTTAAAGGGCAAATACTAGTAGACTTCACCATCGAAAAACCAGATACCGATGACGCACCTCATCTTAGCAAGGTAGAACTACACGAACCATGGGTCCTGTTCACGGATGGATCTTCATGCGTGGATGGGTCGGGCGCTGGCCTTATCATCACTAATCCAGAAGGAATGGAATTCACTTACGCACTGCGTTTCGAATTCACAGCCACGAACAATGAGGCAGAATATGAAGCCCTAATCGCCGGATTACACATCGCAAATTGAATGGGTGTACGTAACCTAGAAGCAAATGTGGACTCCCGATTAGTAGCCAACCATGTGTTGGGCGAATATGTGGCTAAAGAGGATAACATGGTTCAATACCTCAACAAAACCAAATCACTAATCCAAGGTTTTGACAGGTTTACCATCAAACAAGTTCCTAGAGGTGAAAATAAGAAAGCGGATGCGCTAAGCAAGATCGCATCTACAAGCTTTGCGCACCTGTCAAAACAAGTGTTGGTGGAGATCCTAAAGAAAAAATCCATCTCGGAGATGGAGATATCTACGGTGATAGAAGAACAGGATCCTACATGGATGACCCCTATCATCGAATTCATAAGTAAGGGCAAACTGCCCGAGGAACAGAAGGACGCTCGACAGATACGGCGCACAGCGCAGAGGTTCGAGCTCAGAGATGGTATCCTATATCGGCGCTCATTCCTACAACCATGGCTTCGGTGCGTTGGACCTCTTCAGGCGGACTACGTACTCCGAGAGATCCACGCTGGTTCATGCAGTATGCATTCAGGACCACGGTCCGTCGTAGCACGCGCATTGCGCTCAGGATACTACTGGCCTACTATGCATCGTGATGCGTGCGATGTGATAAAGAAATGTAATGACTACCAACTTCATAGACCCATCCCGCGCAGACCACAGCAAGAGCTAACACCTATCACTTCTCCATGGCCATTCTATAAGTGGGGTATCGACATTGCGGGTCCCTTCCCTGTCGCAGCAGGAGGACTGAAATTCCTTATTGTTGCAATAGACTACTTCACTAAGTGGATCGAAGCTAAGGCAGTAGCGACAATCACAGGTAATCAAGTAAAACGCTTCATTTGGGAAATATTGTATGCCGCTTTGGATTACCTGGGGAGATTGTTTCGGACAACGGAAAACAATTCCGTGATAACCCGTTTAAAGACTGGTGCGCAGAGATAAATATTACACAACACTTTGCGTCAGTCAAACACCCACAAACCAATGGTTTGGTTGAGCGCGCTAATCGTAGTCTAGGCGAAGGAATTAAAGCGCGCCTAGACAAACACAAGGGAAGATGGGTGGATGAATTATCGCATGTCTTATGGGCGCACCGCACTACAATCAAAGTTAGCAATGGAGACACTCCTTTTTCTCTTGTCTATAGGACAGAAGCTGTCATACCAGCTGAAATTGGGATGCCAACTATTCCAACCGCGGAATTTAATGTCGCAACTGATGAACTCAAATAAGTACATTTTATTACCGTCATTTATCATATTTATTCGACTTGTTTTATTATATTATCTGTGAGAATCGATACGTTAATGTTTACTTTTGTAATTCTCAGGTAAAAACAAGTATTATGTGAAACTTGGCGATTTTGGACTAATTATGGAGCAAAACAAGCAAGAAGTTAAGAGTCTACTGAAATGTGCAAGATCAAGACATTCTGCTCCAGATACGCCGCATCTTACTTATTACATACGGCGCATCACTATCAAGATTTCACAAGATACGATCCAAGACAGCAAGGACATGCGCCGCATCTAAGAATGAAGATACGCCGCATCTTCTGGCGGTGTACGAATATTCCTGAATATATTAATCTTGGACCCCACGCGAAGGTAAGTCAATACGCCGCATCTACTTATTAGAAGCGCCGCATCTTACCCTCAGACAGAAACTATAAATACCCCAAGACCAGATGAATTACGGGGGTTGGACATTTAGCTAAGGACGAGAAGACAGAAACCCTAGGACGAATTCAGTCGAAGTAGCAGCACAAGACACACCTTGAACGAAGATACAAGAGCTGTAAGAAGGTCCTGCATGTATTCAATTCATTAAGTAGTTTTGTTTTATTGTATTAGTAAACTTTAATTCATCAGGATTGGTGGCTTGTGTAATGTGACAACGGAAAGGTTGCACTCCCTTAAAACTGCTTTCCCATTAATTGAAGTTTATATGTTGATGTCTTTGGTGACTTTTATTAGTGCATTGATAACCTCTGTGTCTAGCTAAGAGTTGATCGGGTCGCCATGCCTCTGCCCTTGCCTATTTATTAGATTGCCTATGCATTCTATCGTCTGTAGAAAAGTAGGAAGAAAGATAAATAGGATAGTCATAAGTAATCATTAAGGGTTTACTCGCCGATAAGATTAGAACCAACGAGAAAGGACTTAATCTCGGTGCGTTGCATCGAACTATACACTTCATATAAAACTAGCAATAAAACTAGTGACAAGCTACTTAACTATCAGGACAAGTCTTCTTATTGTCTCGAGTATTTATCTGTGTACGTATGTGCTACTCGCTGATTCGTGCCTATTAGTTAGTTTATTATTTAATTGCAACCAAACCGTGCCAGTCTCTCAGGCTGAACCCCCATGCGTTAGATTAGGTTGTATAGCTAACTTAGGATATTAAAATACTGATTAGAATAACTAGATAATACGTTCCACTCTTAGTGATCGACACTCTACTTACCATTATATTCATACTGACCTGGTACACTGCTCGTTAAAGTGTGTGTTATTGATAAGTCGGCTAAATATAAATTTAAAACTTGAATACTGCTAAAACCACAACGACATACCGTGGGTATAAATTAGAGCATACGCACACGCGCATCAAGTTTTTGGCGCTGCTGCCGGGGAGTGAATTGTTATTATCTGTTATTTTGATTAGTATTTTAATTAGGTTTTTCTTTTTTCTTTTTAATTTTTAATCTAACCGCTAACTCTGTTGTATATTAGATAATTTGCATTCATTTTATTATTTTGCATATTTTCTATTTTTGTGTGTTTTTGTTTTTGTTTATTTTCGTTTGTTTTTATATTTGTTTTTATTTTTCGTATTTTCTGTATTCAGCTATCGCTGTACTGAGCTAATATAAACGATACGGCGCATCTATTTTCTTAGATGCGGCGTATCTGTTTTTAATAAGAAATTTTTTCTAAGCGATAACGCCATACGACGCATCTGCTTTTGCAGATACGGCGTATCTATTATTTTAATTAAAAACAGTTTTCGAATTATTAAATAGATATGACGCATCGATCTCTGTCGATACGGCGTATCTTCTGAATCAAAAATCTTGTATTTTGAAACGTAACGAAAATACGACGCATTAACTTTTGTTAATACGACGCATTTGATTTTAAATAAATATCGATTTTTTATAATTAAAACTGATACGGTGCATTCTACTTTATAAGCGGCATATCTATTTTCTGAATAAAGTCTGATTAAATTTTAACGATTATAAGATACGGCGTATCCAACTTTTTGGATACGGCGCTCGTCTGCAGATATCAGTAACTTTAATTTTTCGTATTCCGTTTTCGTTGTTGATTTTCTGATATATTACTTTCTTGAACATACCCTACTGATGCTTTTATGATAGTTTCAGGAAGTGCATGACCAGGAGTTCTACGAAGAACTTGATTACACCTTTCGACGATCCTGAACGAGCCTTTCATTCGCTTAAAAGGTTTTTCAACACAAAAAGCTTTGATATTTCAAGTTCATTCGAGCTTGATTATTTTTCTGAAGAGAAAGAGGAAGAAGAGACAGAAGCAATGGGCGAAAACACAACTATGGAGGAATACATGAACAAGACCCGTGCTGATTACACTTCAGAAGTTGCTAGACCAAAGTTTGATGATAAGTCAAAGTTTGAATTGAAGGTTCAGTTTCTCAAGGAGCTAAGAGAAAATGCTTTCAGTGGATCGGAACATGAGGATGCTAATGAGCATGTTGAAAAGGTCCTCGAGATTGCAGATTTGTTTACTTCAGAAGGAGTCACTGACGATCAACTCATGCTAAGAATCTTTCCAATCTCGCTAAAAGGAGCTGCAAACAAGTGGCTAAGGAATGAACCTGCTAGTTCAATCACTACATGGGAAGATTTGAAGAGCAAATTCCTGAAGAGATATTGTCCACCTGCTAAAACTGCTAAAAAGATGGAGGCTATCAACAGTTTCAAGCAAGAGCCCGATGAAACTCTTTATCAAGCTTGGGAACGATTTAAAGACTTACTGGTAAAATGTCCTCAACACTATCTAACCCCTATGCAGGAGATAATATTGTTTTATCAAGGATTGGACGTGCCTACTAGACAAATCTTGGACGCTAAGGGAGCTGTGCCTCAAATGAGTGCAGCTAATGCTAGGAAAGCTATCCAAGAGGCTGCTGATCATTCTCAAAAATGGCACGATGGGACCTCTACTAGATCTAAGAGCAGCACTAATTTTGACGGGTTTGCTGCTATTCAAGCTCAATTGGATAAAATTAGTAAAGAGATCAAGAAGCGTGATGAAAAAGTGTATGCTGCCCAAGTTGGATGTGAAAAATGCGAAGGACCTCACTACACTAAAGATTGCCCGAATAAGAATGAAAGTGAGATGTTTGAAGAAGCATATTACACCCAATTTGGACAACCATTCCGACCTTCAGGAAGATTTAGGGAAGCTACCTTGGGATTCTATCAAAAAAACAACTTTAATCCCGCTTATCAAGAAAGGAGGCAGACTTTAGATGACACTTTAAAGCAAATTATGGCCGATGCTGCAAAAAGACATGAGGAGAATACTGCTATGATCAAAGAAATCCGAGCCTCAACGGACACTATTACAAGAAATCAAGGAGCTTCGATCAAAGCATTGGAATAACAAATTGGTCAAATGAGCAAAGTTCTTCAAGAAAGGGGATATGGAAGTTTACCTAGCTCAACTGAAACCAACCCAATAGATCATGTCAAGGCCATAAGCACCACTGAAGAAGTCACTCCTAACATTCCTTTTCCTAGAAGACTGATGAATGGTAATGATGGTGCAAGACCCGAATTTTTCTTTAATTCTTCAATCAGTTTAAGGAGACTACTCAAAGAGAAGACAAAGATTGAAGAGGAGATCAAGGCAACAATGAAAGAAGAGAGCTCTGCAACCGACTTAAATGCCTTGCCTCATAAAGAAAAAGACCTAGGAAGTTTTACTTTACCTTGTTCAATTAATGATATATCTTTCAATAATGTGTTAGCTGACTTAGGAGCTAGCGTTAGTGTAATGCCCCTTAAGACATTCACTACCCTAGGACTAGGAAAATTAGCACCAACTAAGTTACTTATTGAATTGGCTGATAAAACGGTAAAATGACCTGAAGGGATTGCTAATAATGTGCTAGTTAAGATTGAGAAGTTTATTTTCCCTGTAGACTTTTTTATATTAGATATGCCCGAGGATGTTAAGATTCCTTTAATCCTTGGAAGACCTTTCTTGTCTACTGCCCATGCTAAGATTGATGTGTTTAAAAGAAAAATCTCATTAAGGGTAGGGAATAATAAACTTGTCTATAAGTGCCCAGATCCTGTTAAAAGCATAATTAGAGGCGTCTATGTGCTAGGATTAAGAGAGCGTATGGACCTCGATCTTGAAGCTAGGCTTATGGGAGAAACATTGATTCAAAACAACTCAACTAATCCTAATCATGAGAACTTTGAGGAATTTATTGACCTTAATGTACCCACCAAACTTAGACGCGATATTGTTAATGATTCTGATGACGAGTGGTATGATTACGTAGTAATTAACAAACGAAGGAGAATAGTTGAGAAAACAAATTTGAATAATGATGTGTTTATTGAACTACCACCCCACCTTGCTTATTTATGCCTATATGATAATAAGAATTTCCCGTCTATCATTTTGTCATCTCTGCCCAAAAGGGACAAAACTTTGTTTATACAGATATTAAAGAAGAATGGCGTGGAAATTAAGGACGAGCAAGGAGTGTTCAATATTACTGAATTGGCGATGAGGGAGCGCGATGCTTCCGACTCCTTCAATGATCGATATTAAAGAGCTGAACATGAGTCTAACTTGAAGACTCTAGAATAAAGACAAGTGCTGACCGGGAGACAACCCAGAAAATTTTTACTATTCTGTTCTGTGTCGGGTCAGTCAGGCCCGCAGAGGATACGGCGCATCTCAATCCTGAGATGCGACGCATCTCCTGCACTGGTCATATGTTATTTTATTTTCTGCATTTTTACTTTTGACTTTAAAACTTTTTGTCAGTTTATTTTAATGCGGCGCATCCCTGGTTAAGGATGCGACGCATCTTCTATTCTGATTCGTATTTATTCCAGGCTCGATACGGCGTATCTTCTTCCATAAGATACGGCGCATCGACTGACATGATGATTTTCAATTTTAATTTTTATGTTTTATTTTTACTAACTACTAATGTATTATGCAAGTTTGAACTTTCTTAATTTAGGTGTGTTTAAAGTCTTGGTGGTATTATAGATTCCTGAATTTCCTGTGGATACATCAATTATGAAGCTTAAACGTTCTCATCCACAAGAAAGATGATTTTTGCTCTTATACTAATGGAGGATCATACCGAGCAAATCTCAGGGGAGTTTTTCTGTTCTAATTCTTTTATTTTCCAGTTTTTAACCTTTGATACAAACAACGAGGACGTTGTTTAACTTAAGTGGGGGGATTGGAGAATTAGAACACTTACTTGTCCTAAACTTTTCAAAATTATGCTTAAAATGTGCTTAATATATCAAAATTTAAAATTTTTAGCATGTTTTTGTTTGAGATCTAAGTTGCATAGCTGCACACATGACGTTATTTTCAAAAATTGTGATTTTTCAAAATTCACAAATCTATGAGTGTGCCGGTGACTTGTAAACTTTAGAACTTGGCTTGTATACTATTCGAGACCACCATAATAAGTATTATTTATATAATTGGAATGACTTTTCTAAATTGGTAAAATTCTAGGATTACACCCAAATAGCCTTTATATGTTATGTGTTATTAGCTAACTACACTGGTTAGTTAACCCCCGTGTAAACCCTTTTGTTACTCTCACTTTTAGAGTAAGATACCCCTAGAAAAACACTCAGAGCCATTCCTTTCGTTTCTTACACCTTTGTTATAATGTTTCGTTACACCCTTACACCTTAGCTTACCCTGTAGATTAAAATCCATGGTTGGTTAATTGCTTTAGGCAAAGTGTGTTTCCTTACATTACCTGTGTTCGTGTGCGTAATTCATTATCTTTGGTTAGGTCGGTAAATTGCACAATGCAATTGGAGTGAAAGTAAATATTGTATATCTTTGAGTCTTGTTTTTCGTGTGTTTACTACTTTCACTATTACCGTTATTTCTGAAGTTATGAAAAGTATGGAAAAATTATCCAGAGTTATCATTATAGTGATGTGGTGAAATTTTACACATCTATGTTTATGTTTCAAGTAAAAAAAAATAAAATAAAATAAAATAAAATAAAATAAAATCGAAAAAATAAGAAAAAAAAAAAGAAAAAGGAAAAGTTGGAAGTTTGTTTTTACCAACTCATGTAAAGTTTTGTATTAAGTGGTCGATATCACCACTAGTTGTTGTATATCATATCTATGGATTGAATGGGAGTTGGACGTTATGGGAACGCCAACTAAAGGATATTCTTTGATTAAGATCTTGTTGAGTATAATTCGTGTCTACCTAAAGCGTGTGTTTCAAGTGTTAAAGCGTGAGTTATTCAATGATATGAGTCTTATTCATGGGATGGTTGGGATAGTGATTAACCACACTTATGATTTTAATTTATTTGTTTCGTTTATTTTTCATTTTTACAGCAATTTATATCCCAAATATTATCCATACCCTATATTATTCTTTATCCAAACCTTTGATTTATTGAGATTAGGGATTTGAGCAATCTTAAGTATCGTAGTCGTAGATTCGGCTATGTATTTACGATTTGTCGCCCTTTTCGATATAATATTATTGGTGAAGATTACTTGGTCCTATCTTTAGCCTATTCGAGTTAAGGATTTGAGCAATTGCAAGTATCGTGTTCGTGGATTCGATCATGTATTTGTGATTTTGTCGCCTTTTCTGGAATTTGAGATCGATAGAGATTAAGGAGAATGATTAACCCTTAAACCTCAAAACCCTTTTTACTGCTTTAGACTTGTTATTCCTTGGCTTTAGTGGGGGAGATGTGTATACTTGCCAAGCCTATGATAGAATATTCGTCACGACTGGACAGTTAAACGATTAGATTTGTTTTTATCAGAATATTTTATTTTACTTCTAATTCGTTAAGTGTTTGGTTGTGTGATTATGACAAAAACGAATACATGCTTAAATATAAAAATAAATCCTAATATCTTTTAGGATACATTTTCATAAGATTAATTCTAAGGTTTACTTGGGGACAAGTAAAGTTCAAGTGGGGGGATATTTGATGAACTCAAATAAGTACATTTTATTATCGTCATTTATCCTATTTATTCGACTTGTTTTATTATATTATCTGTGAGAATCGATACGTTAATGTTTACTTTTGTAATTCTCAGGTAAAAACAAGTATTCTGTGAAACTTGGCGATTTTGGACTAATTATGGAGCAAAATAAGCAAGGAGTTAAGAGTCTACTGAAATGTATAAGATCAAGACATTCTGCTCCAGATACGCCGCATCTTACTTATTACATACGGCGCATCACTATCAAGATTTCACAAGATACGATCCAAGACAGCAAGGACATGCGCCGCATCTAAGAATGAAGATACGCCGCATCTTCGGGCGGTGTACGAATATTCCTGAATATATTAATCTTGGACCCCACGCGAAGTTAAGTCAATACGCCGCATCTACTTATTAGATGCGCCGCATCTTACCCTCTGAAAAAAACTATAAATACCCCAAGACCAGACGAATTTCGGGGGTTGGACACTTAGCTAAGGACGAGAAGACAGAAACCCTAGGACCAATTCAGTCGAAGTAGCAGCACAAGACACACCTTGAACGAAGATACAAGAGCTGTAAGAAGGTCCTGCATGTATTCAATTCATTAAGTAGTTTTGTTTTATTGTATTAGTAAACTTTAATTCATCAGGATTGGTGGCTTGTGTAATGTGACAACGGAAAGGTTGCACTCCCTTAAAACTGCTTTCCCATTAATTAAAGTTTATATGTTGATGTCTTTGGTGACTTTTATTAGTACATTGATAACCTCTGTGTCTAGCTGAGCATTGATCGGGTCGCCATGCCTCTGCCCTCGCCTATTTATTAGATCGCCTATGCATTCTATCATCTGTAGAAAAGTAGGAAGAAAGATAAATAGGATAGTCATAAGTAATTATTAAGGGTTTACTCGCCGATAAGATTAGAACCAACGAGAAAAGACTTAATCTCGGTGCGTTGCATCGAACTATACACTTCATATAAAACTAGCAATAAAACAAGTGACAAGCTACTTAACTATCAGGACAGGTCTTCTTATTGTCTCGAGTATTTATCTGTGTACGTGTGTGCTACTCGCTGATTCGTGCCTATTAGTTAGTTTATTATTTAATTGCAACCAAACCGTGCCAGTCTCTCAGGCTGAACCCCCTTGCGTTAGATTAGGTTGTATAGCTAACTTAAGATATTAAAATACTGATTAGAATAACTAGATAATACATTCCACTCTTAGTGATCGACACTCTACTTACCATTGTATTCATACTGACCAGGTACACTGCTCGTTAAAGTGTGTGTGTTATTGATAAGTCGGCTAAATATAAATTTAAAACTTGAATACTGCTAAAACCACAACGACATACCGTGGGTATAAATTAGAGCATACGCACACGCGCATCAGCAACCAATGACGAAGAACGACGTATCGAATTGGACCTATTGGAAGAAAGGCGTGAATGCGCAGCTATACGCGAAGCAAAAGCCAAGTCAAAAATGAAGGGATATTACGACACTAAAGTTCGAAGCACCTCATTCAGACCAGGCGACTTTGTCTATCGCGCCAACGATGCAAGCCACGCAGAAGATACAGGTAAACTTGGACCGAAGTGGGAAGGACCCTATGAGGTCATTGAAGCACTAGGTAAAGGCGCATACAAGCTGCGTGACATGGATGGCCGCGAGCTACAGCGCACATGGAATGTTTGCAATCTTAAGAGATGTTATGTTTAGGAAAGGTTACGACCTCACACACGGACACCTCCGCACTTTAGTAAGTGCTTAATAAATATCCTTGTATTTACATTTTGTTTCATTTAGAAAAATGTTTTATCTTTTTACAAAAACTTGCAAGTATTAATAAAATGTTGCGGTTTCTAGCTAACTCCATGACACACCTTACTTTATTGCTTACATATCATTTATGTCTCAATACTGTTTGTTACATTATCTTTTGCCTACATGGCGTGCATGCACCAATTAAAAACCCACGATGGTAAAAGGATGAGTAAACCTAATAAATGGCTCGTTGAGTAAGAGGGTTGCAAACCCATCAACATCGGATCAAGCATCCTTGTTAAACACCTTACTCTCAAGACGTAGAAGTAAGTTCGATGTGTACCCCACGACGGATACACATCAATGCACACTGTGCGCGTTTAACAAAATAGGAGTTAAGACAATTAACCCCTTAAGATGGTACTCGCAACACGCTGCAATCCGTACACTTGTGCACCCCACGATGGATACACAACAACTTGTGCATTTCATACACAACAACTTGTGCATTTCCTTTTCAGTGAGAAGTCTCATCACCCCGTTGATTTCATAAGGGACCCTGACAGGCTCATCAGGATCTGGCCTTCTTTCCTTGGAAGCCTGCACCAAGATTGTAGGCTCAGGCTCAATTGTTGTGAGAATGCCTTTGCCTTTGTCTTGGCGAGATGATGATGAGGTTGCTTCAGGATTCTCCCCCTCAGTGTGAGAAGGAGGTTGTTCTTGTTTAGGTTGTGGAGGTTGTTCGTCTTCAGTGACTTTCTCCCCCTCAACTGTTGCTTGACCCATAGTGAGAGCAAGAGTTGGTTCGTTCACTGAAGTTGAGGGAGCCTGAACTTTGAAGGCCTGATAGATCTCAGTCATCATGGTCTTGATGTCTGAGGTGTCCTTTTGAAGAGTTGAGACCTTAGTCTCAAAAGAAGCCTGAGAAGCCTCAATTGCTGTCATCCTTGGCCCAAGATTCCAAGCCAGGGAGGAAGAAGAAGATGCCAAAGATGTCATGTGGGACTCCATAAGACCCAGGGAAGATCGGATGGAGTCCATTGAAGAGTTGAGTCCCTGAAGATTGGAGGATCTCAGCACGTTTACCAGCTCAGCCAACTGAGAAGTTTGTTGCTGGTAAGTTTCTAAAGCCTGAACAATTTTCCTGTTTAGCTTAGGGTCATCTTTCACTGACTTTTGAATAGTTTCAATGCTCTTGTGTAAGTTGTTGAGAGACGCATTGAACAGTTTGATGTTGTGTTCAAGATTAGTCAAGCAGAAGGAGATAGATGACTTGTGCTCATTTACATCACCATGATAGGATTCTACTAATTCCTTCAGATCGAAAAAATGAACAGCAGCTTCAGTGTGATGGTTAAAAATTTCATCAGTGAGCCCTTTGAAGAGAGCATTGTTGGCCTTTTGTAGGAATTTGACCAACTGCCTTTCAGTCAGAGGAAGAATGTTGTCATATTTCTTTAGTTCCTGAGGGCATGATGATTCAGAATCTAAAGAATGATCAGCCTGAGATTCAGATTCTTCACCATATGGAGAAGACTGATGCGATTGCTCAGTTGGTTGTGCATCAATCTCTATGTCATCACCAGCCTCAAATATTTTCTCCTCACTCTCTTCCTTGAGCTCATCTTCAGAATCTTCAGAATCAAGAAGAGCCTGAATATCCCCCATAGACTCAATCTCAAAAAGGTTAACCAGCTCCTCTTTATAAAAAGACTTGCCTTGGTTTTGGCCAGGTCCTGACCCCGCCATAAAAACTGATTTGGTTTTATCAGCCTGGCTAGTCATAATAACTGATTGCTCAGCCTGAATTTTGGGGGCAGTTCCTGAGAGAATGGATCCGCCTGAGGTGGTTGTGGGTTCCGTATCAGCGGGTGGTTTATATCCCTCTGAGTCTTTGTCCCCCTTAGCGCCTTCAACTACTGACGGGTGTTTTTTAGTAGTATCACTAGGCACTGATTGTGAAGATTGATGGACCCCCTTCCCATCAGGATTGTACTGTCCTTTTGGGGATTTAGGATTTTGAACTTCCTGAGATCCTGAGGGTGATTGCTCAAGAACGTTAGCGGGATGTGATTGGTGATGGGTCCCCTTCTCAGTGGAGTAGTGCTGCCCCACCGAGGATTTAGAACCCTTTTCTCCATCAGGAACTGATTGTGATTTGTCAGTTCCTTCATCGGGATGTGAATGGGTGGTTGTTCCTAACCCTACTAACTTGTGTATGTCAGTAGGGACATGTGGAAAAGGTTTGCCCGAGGACACTGAGGATGATAACTCAGTGCCCTCCATTGGCCTTTGTTTTGCGGTCAGGGGGGGTCTCTGTAGTGGGTGTCTCAGAGGTCTGGGCCACATTCAACCCCTTTTTAAGGTTGAGTTGCTTTTGGGCATCAATCTCAGTGGCGAGTGGTTTGGGTCTAACCACCTTACTGGACTTACCCTTCTTTGTCTTCTTCACCTTCTTTGTTGGTGAAGGTATTGGAGAAATAGTGTTCTCCCCCTGAATGACCACTAGCATGTAGTCAGTCAGGGCTATGGGTTGTACCTCAGTGATGCCACTAGTGAAATTGGTCTTATGTAAGACGTCAGGTTTCGTACCTTCGATGTCAGGCCTCACATAGTCAGAACCAAGGAGGTCCTGAAGCACACACGAAATAAACCTAGGATAAGACAAGTGTTTTTGCCTAGATTTTCCTGAGAGCTTAGCAACAAGGTCACGGAAGATTATACCTCCGATATCTATCTTTCTACCCTCCAAGAGACTGAACAACATCAATTGTAGTGATGAGTTCAATTGCTCAGTGGAGGATTTATTCCCCCTAAGGACCTGAATGAAGAATGTCATCAGGATCCTCCAAACTGGGTGGAACCAGGTTTTGACAATTGGAGCCTTCTCCAATAAGTCTCCAGCGGACAACTCAGGACGTTTAGGGTCATGAGGTCCCAAGAAGATCAACTCTCCCTTAACCTCATGGTCAGTCGGATTGGGCTCAAAAGCCTCAGCAAAATCAAGACCAGTGGCCTTGATGAAGCCGTTGTAATCCAGGAAGAGAGTCCTTCTCCCATTCATCACTGTGAAAGTGATGATGGATTCTTTGGTGTCTTTCGGGCTAGTAGCCACAACAGTACACCAGAATTCCCTCAAGTAGTCATGGTAGATGACTGAGGGGGTCATGGTAAATGCTTTTGCAAGAAAACAGTTTTGAAGATATTTCATTACATTCTTGTAAGCATGGAACTTTTGTAGATAGGAAAAGTTTCCCACCACATTGTTCTTTGTGAGGTCTACGCCCTCTAATATGAAATCCACATTAGGGGCGTATGTAATAGCATTAGAAGAAGCCATTTATATTGGTAGGTCAGCGTTAACAAATGATTATGGGTTTCTAAAGCCTAAGAACACACACAAAAGATTTAGTTTTTTTTTTTTTTTTTTTTTTTTTTTTTTTTTTTTTTTTTTTTTTTTTTTTTAAAGAAAAGGGCAAAATTTTGCTTAAGATTTCTAAAAAACATGTGTGTGTTGCTTGTGCATGGGGTATTTATAGGGAAGAGAAGTGGAGGGTAATTTGGGTATTAAGCGGATTTTATTTATTCAAAAAGAATTTCTGGAAACTATTTTGAATAAAATGTTTTGGGATCCGCATTTAATGCCACCACTCCACTTTCCCTGGTTTGGCGCAACAGTCAAGGTGAACAGTTGAGCAGTGATGTGTCGTGTGCGTAGTGCTCTAATTTATACCCACGGTATGTCATTGTGGTTTTAGCAGTATTCAAGTTTTAAATTTATATTTAGCCGACTTATCAATAACACACACACTTTAACGAGCAGTGTACCCGGTCAGTATGAATATAATGGTAAGTAGAGTGTCGATCACTAAGAGTGGAACGTATTACCTAGTTATTCTAATCAGTATTTTAATATCTTAAGTTAGCTATACAACCTAATCTAACGCAAGGGGGTTTCAGCCTGAGAGACTGGCACGGTTTGGTTGTGATTAAATATAAACTAAACTAATAAGCACGAATCAGCGAATAGCACACACATACACAGATAAATACTTGAGACAATAAGAAGACCTGTCCTGATAGTTAAGTAGCTTGTCACTTGTTTTATTGCTAGTTTTATATGAAGTGTATAGTTCGATGCAACGCACCGAGATTAATCCCTTTCTCGTTGGCTCTAATCTTATCGGCGAGTAAACCCTTAATGATTACTTATGACTATCCTATTTACCTTTTCTTCCTACTTTTCTACAGACGATAGAATGCATAGGCGATAAAATAAATAGGCGAGGACAGAGGCATGGCGACCCGATCAATGCTCAGCTAGACACAGAGGTTATCAATGCACTAATAAAAGTCACCAAAGACATCAACATATAAACTTTAATTAATGGGAAAGCAATATTAAGGGGAGTGCAATCTTTCCGTTGTCACATTACACAAGCCCATCAGTCCTGATGAATTAAAGTGTACTAATATAATAAAACAAAACTACTTAATGAATTGAATACATGCAGGACCTTCTTACAGCTCTTGTATCTTCGTTCAAGGTGTGTCTTGTGTTGCTACTTCGTCTGAATTCGGCTTAGGGTTTCTTCTGTCTCGTACTTAGCTAAATTGTCGAACTCGTAATTCGTCTGACTTTGGGGTATTTATAGTTTCTGTCTGAGGGCTAGATGCGGCGCATAGGATAAGTAGATGCGGCGCATTGACTTAACTTCGCGTGGGGTCCAAGATTAATATATTCAGGAATATTCGTACACCGCCAGAAGATGCGGCGTAACTCCATTCTTAGATGCGGCGCATGTCCTTGCCGTCTTGGATCGTAGCTTGTGAAATCTTGATAGTGATGCGCCGTATATAATAAGTAAGATGCGGCGTATCTGGAGCAGAATGGTCTTGATCTTGTACATTTCAGTAGACTCTTAACTTCTTGCTTGTTTTGCTCCATAATTAGTCCAAAATCGCCAAGTTTCACATAATACTTGTTTTTACCTGAGAATTACAAAAGTAAACATTAACGTATCGATTCTCACAGATAATATAATAAAACAAGTCAAATAAATAGGATAAATGATGGCAATAAAATGTACTTATTTGAGTTCATCAAATATCCCCCCACTTGAACTTTACTTGTCCCCAAGTAAACCTTAGAATTAATCTTATGAAAATGTATCCTAAAGGATGTTAGGATTTATTTTTATATTTAAGCATGTATTCATTTTGTCATAATCACACAACCAAACACTTAACGAATTAGAAGTAAAATAAAATAATTTGATAAAAGCAAATCTAATCGTTTAACTGTCCAGTCGTGACGAATATTCTATCATAAGCTTGGCAAGTATACGCATCTCCCCTAATAAAGCCAAAGAATAACAAGTCTAAAGCGGTAAAAAGGGTTTGTAGGTTAAGGGTTAATCATTCTGCTTAATTTCTATCGATATCAAATTCCAGAAAAAGCGACAAAATCACAAATACATGATCGAATCCATGAACACGATACTTGCAATTGCTCAAATCCTTAACTCGAATAGGCTAAAGATAGGACCAAGTAATCTTCACCAATAATATTATATCAAAAAGGGCGACAAAATCATAAATACATAGCCGAATCCACGACTACGATACTTAAGATTGCTCAAATCCCTAATCTCAATAAATCAAAGGTTTGGATAAAGAAATGATATAGGGTATGGATAATATTTGGGATATAAATTGGTGTAAAATGAAAAATAAACAAAACAGATAAATTAAAATCTTAAGTGTGGTTAATCGCTATCCCAACCATCCCATGAATAAGACTCATATCATAGAATAACTCACGCTTTAACACTTGAAACACACGCTTTAGGTAGACACGAATTATACTCAACAAGATTTTAATCAAAGAATAACCTTAATTGGCGTTCCCATAACGTCCAACTCCCATTCAATCCATAGATATAATATACAACAACTAGTGGTGATATCGACCACTTAATACAAAACTTTACATAAGTTGGTTAAAACAAACTTCCAACTTTTCCTTTTTCTTTTTCTTTTCTATTTTTTCGACTTTTTTTTTTTTTTTTTTGAACTTGAAATAAACATAGATGTGTAAAATTTCACCACATCACTATAATGATAACTCTGGATAATTTTTCCATACTTTTCATGACTTCAGAAATAGCGGTAATAGTGAAAGTAGTAAACACACGAAAAATAAACTCAAAGATATACAATATTTACTTTCACTCCAATTGCATTATGCAATTTCCCAACCTAACCAAAGATAATGAATTACGCACGCGAACACAGGTAATGTAAGGAAACACACTTTGCCTAAAGCAATTAACCAACCACGGATTTTAATCTACAGGGTAGGCTAAGGTGTAAGGGTGTAACGAAACATTATAACAAAGGTGTAAGAAACGAAAGGAATGGCTCTGAGTGTTTTTCTAGGGGTATCTTACTCTAAAAGTGAGAGTAACAAAAGGGTTTATACGGGGGTTAACTAACCAGTGTAGTTAGTTAATATCACATAACATATAAAGGCTATTTGGGTGTAATCCTAGAAATTTACCAATTTAGACAAGTCATTCCAATTATGTAAATAATACTTATTATGGTGGTCTCGAATAGTATACAGGCCAAGTTCTAAAGTTTACAAGTCACCGGCACACTCATAGATTTGTGAATTTTTGAAAAGTTCACAATTTTTGAAATTAACGTCATGTGTGCAGCAATGTAATTTAGACTTTAAACAAAAACATGCTAAAAATTTTAAATTTTGATATATTAAGCACATTTTGAAAAAGTTCAGGACAAGTAAGTGTTCTTATTCTCCAATCCCCCCACTTAAGTTAAACAACGTCCTCGTTGTTTGTATAAAAGGTTAAAAACTGGAAAATAAAAGAATTAGAACAGAAAAACTCCCCTGAGATTTGCTCGGTATGATCCTCCATTATTTGTGTAAGAGCAAAAATCAACTTCCTTGTGGATGAGAACGTTTAAGCTTCATAGTTGATGTATCCACAGGAAATGCAGGAATCTATAATACCACCAAGACTTTAACACACCTAAGTAAAGAAGGTTCAAACTTGCATAATACATTAGTAGTTAGTAAAAATAAAACATAAAAATGAAAATGAAAATCATCAGGTCAATCGATACGCCGTATCTTATGGAAGAAGATACGCCGTATCGAGCCTGGAATAAATACGAATCAGAATAGAAGATGCGTCGCATCCTTAACCAGGGATGCGCCGCATTAAAATAAACTGATAAAAAGTTTTAAAGTCAAAAATAAAAATGCAGAAAAATAAAGTAAGATATGACCAGTGCAGGAGATGCGTCGCATCTCAGGATTGAGATGCGCCGTATCGTCTGCGGGCTTGACTGACTTGACACAGAACAGAATAGTAAAAATTTTCTTCGGGTTGTCTCCCGGTAAGCACTTGTCTTTATTCCAGAGTCTTCAAGTTAGACTCACGTTCAGCTCTTTATTCAGATCCATCGATCCCCATATATTTGTGCACGATGTAGTTGCGAATTACTTCGTTACGAACATATTCCGGCCCCAATTCAAGTACACCTTTGTAGAATCCTTTCATCTTTTGGTACGGATACTCGATCCCTTTCTCAGCGTCATTTTCATCTACAAAAAGAAATGGTGTATATTTGTAACAAAATTTGTTAGGGGCATGTTCAAACCTTGGGTGAGCACGAGGCATCATGTAAGTGATAACGTTGTTTCCACTTTTAAAAGTGATCTTTCCTTCAAATCCTTTAGTGTTAATTTCGACCTCCTTACAGAATGGTTTCCCAACGGTCACGTCACCCATTTCAACATCACGATAAGCATCCATGTTTTCCACCACAGTGAAATCTGTAACAATAGTTAAATTTCCAACAAAAATAGGTACATTCATGAACACTCCAACTACGTTTTTCCATCTATACTCAATTTTTTTTTTCATTATAGAATTATAGAAATCTTTTGACATTACATTAATTGGTAAAATAGGGAAAAAGTTGGCACTAATTTGTTTAAATCCTATCATGCAAGGAAATTGTAAATTATAAGCACAATCTACATGGATCTTTCTACCGTAATCACAGAAACTAGGATATCCTTCAAATTCATCATAATTCTTAGTGTTGATCATATTGACTCTAGGTATATCCATAATTTCTCCTTCTTCAATTTCGGGTTCTAATTCCTCCATAAATTGATCATTGATTCCTAATGGTAAATTAAGATCATTTAATTCAATGTAGTCTCCACTATAGGTCTCAAGTGATTCATTATTTACCAAGGTTTCTCCCATAAAACTAGCTTCTAGATCGAGGTCCATACGTTCTCTTAATCCTAGCACATAGACGCCTCTAATTATGCTTTTAACAGGATCTTGGCACTTATAGACTAGTTTATTATTCCCTACCCTTAATGAGATTTTTCTTTTAAACACATCAATCTTAGCATGGGCGGTAGACAAGAAAGGTCTTCCAAGGATTAAAGGAATCTTAACATCCTCGGGCATATCTAATATAACAAAGTCTACAGGGAAAACAAACTTCTCAATCTTAACTAGCACATTATTAGCAATCCTTTCAGGTTGTTTTACCGCTTTATCAGCCAATTCAATAAGCAACTTAGTTGGTGCTAATTTTTCTAGTCCTAGGGTAGTGAATGTCTTAAGGGGCATCACACTAACACTAGCTCCTAAGTCAGCTAACACATTATTGAAAGATATATCATTAATTGAACAAGGTAAAGTAAAACTTCCTGGGTCCTTTTCTTTATGAGGCAAGGCATGTAAGTCGGTTGCAGAGCTCTCTTCTTTCATTGTAGCCTTGATCTCCTCTTCAATCTTTGTCTTCTCTTTGAGTAACCTCCTTAAACTGATTGAAGAATTAGAGAAAAATTCGGGCTTTGCACCATCATTACCATTCATCAGTCTTCTAGGAAAAGGAATGTTAGGAGTGACTTCTTCAGTGGTGCTTATGGCCTTGACATGATCTCTTGGGTTGGTTTCAGTTGAGCTAGGTAAACTTCCGTATCCCCTTTCTTGAAGAACTTTGCTCATTTGACCAATTTGTTGTTCCAATGCTTTGATCGAAGCTCCTTGATTTCTTGTAATAGTGTCAGTTGAAGCTCGGATTTCTTTGATCATAGCAGTGTTCTCATCATGTCTTTTAGCAGCATCGGCCATAATTTGCTTTAAAGTGTCATCTAAAGTCTGCCTCCTTTCTTGATAAGCAGGATTGAAGTTGTTCTATTGATAGAATCCCGGAGTAGCTTCCCTAAATCTTCCTGAAGGTCGGAATGGTTGTCCAAATTGTGTGTAGTATGCTTCTTCAAAAGTCTCACTTTCATTCTTGTTAGGGCAATCCTTAGTGTAGTGAGGTCCTTCGCATTTTTCACATCCAACTTGGGCAGCATACACTTTCTCATCACGCTTCTTCATCTCTCTACTAATTTTATCCAATTGAGCTTGAATAGCAGCAAACCCGTCAAAATTAGTGCTGCTCTTAGATCTAGTAGAGGTCCCATCGTGCCATTTTTGAGAATGATCAGCAGCTTCTTGGATAGCTTTCCTAGCATTTGCTGCACTCATTTGAGGCACAGCTCCCTTAGCATCCAAGATTTGTCTAGTAGGCACGTCCAATCCTTGATAAAACAATATTATCTCCTGCATTTCACTTAGATAATGTTGAGGGCATTTCATCAATAGGTCTTTGAATCGTTCCCAAGCTTGATAAAGAGTTTCATCAGGCTCTTGCTTAAAACTGTTGATAGCCTCCATCTTTTTAGCGGTTTTAACAGGTGGACAATATCTCTTCAGGAATTTGCTCTTCAAATCTTCCCATGTAGTGATTGAACTAGCAGGTTCATTCCTTAGCCACTTGTTAGCAGCTCCTTTTAGCGAAATTGGAAAGATTCTTAGCATGAGTTGATCGTCAGAGACTCCTTCTGTAGTAAACAAATCCGCAATCTCAAGGACCTTTTCAACATGCTCATTAGCATCCTCATGTTCTGATCCACTGAAAGCATTTTCCCTTAGCTCCTTGAGAAACTGACCCTTCAACTCAAACTTAGACTTTTCATCAAACTTTGGTCTAACAACTCCTGAAGTGTAATCAGCACGGGTTTTGTTCATGTATTCCTCCATAGTTGTATTTTCCGCCATTGTTTCTGTTTCTACTTCCTCTTTCTCTTCAGAAAAATAGTCAAGCTCGAACGAACTTGAGATATCAAAGCTTTTTGTGTTGAAAAGCCTTTTAAGCGAATGAAAAGCTCGTTCAGGATCTTCGAAAGGTTGAATCAAGTCCTTAGTAGAACTCCTGGTCATGCACTTCCTGAAACTATCACAAAAGCATCAGTAGGGTATGTTCAAGAAAGTAATATATCAGAAAATCAACAAAGAAAACAGAATACGAAAAATTAAAGTTACTGATATCTGCAGACGATGCGCCGTATCCAAAAAGTTGGATACGCCGTATCTTATAATCGTTAAAATTTAATCAGACTTTATTCAGAAAATAGATACGCCACTTATAATTTTAGAATCCGCCGTATCAATTTTAATTATCAAAAATCGATATTTATTTAAAATTAAATGCGCCGTATTAACAAAAGTTAATGCGCCGTATTTTCGTTACGTTTCAAAATACCAGATTTTTGATTCAGTAGATGCGCCGTATCGATAAAAATCGATGCGTCGTATCTGTTTTATAATTCGAAAACTGTTTTTAATTAAAATAATAGATACGCCGTATCTGCTAAAGCAGATGCGTCGTATGGCGTTATCGTTTAGAAAATTTTTTTTTATTAAAAACAGATACGCCGTATCTTGGGGAAAGATGCGTCGTATCGAATTTATTAAACGCGTTGTATTTTATAAAAATTAAACGCAATATACCGTATCTATGAAAATAGACGCGCCGTATCGTTTGAATTAGCTCAGTACAACGATAGCAGAATACAAGAAAAATACGGAATATAAAAACAAATAATAAAACAAACGAAAAGAAACACAAATTAAAGAAAATAAAAACACACAAAAACAGAAAATATGCAAATAATACAATGAATGCAATTTAACTAATATACAACAAAGTTAGTGGTTAGAATTAAAATTAAAAACCAAATTAAAATACTAATCAAATTAACAGATAATAACAATTCACTCCCTGGCAGCGGCGCCAAAAACTTGATGTGTCGTGTGCGTAGTGCTCTAATTTATACCCACGGTATGTCGTTGTGGTTTTAGCAGTATTCAAGTTTTAAATTTACATTTAGCCAACTTATCAATAACACACACACTTTAACGAGCAGTGTACCCGGTCAGTATGAATATAATGGTAAGTAGAGTGTCGATCACTAAGAGTGGAACGTATTACCTAGTTATTCTAATCAGTATTTTAATATCTTAAGTTAGCTATACAACCTAATCTAACGCAAGGGGGTTTCAGCCTGAGAGACTGGCACGGTTTGGTTGTGATTAAATATAAACTAAACTAATAAGCACGAATCAGCGAATAGCACACACATACACAGATAAATACTTGAGACAATAAGAAGACCTGTCCTGATAGTTAAGTAGCTTGTCACTTGTTTTATTGCTAGTTTTATATGAAGTGTATAGTTCGATGCAACGCACCGAGATTAATCCCTTTCTCGTTGACTCTAATCTTATCGGCGAGTAAACCCTTAATGATTACTTATGACTATCCTATTTACCTTTTCTTCCTACTTTTCTACAGACGATAGAATGCATAGGCGATAAAATAAATAGGCGAGGACAGAGGCATGGCGACCCGATCAATGCTCAGCTAGACACAGAGGTTATCAATGCACTAATAAAAGTCACCAAAGACATCAACATATAAACTTTAATTAATGGGAAAGCAATATTAAGGGGAGTGCAATCTTTCCGTTGTCACATTACACAAGCCCATCAATCCTGATGAATTAAAGTGTACTAATACAATAAAACAAAACTACTTAATGAATTGAATACATGCAGGACCTTCTTACAGCTCTTGTATCTTCGTTCAAGGTGTGTCTTGTGTTGCTACTTCGTCTGAATTCGGCTTAGGGTTTCTTCTGTCTCGTACTTAGCTAAATTGTCGAACTCGTAATTCGTCTGACTTTGGGGTATTTATAGTTTCTGTCTGAGGGCTAGATGCGGCGCATAGGATAAGTAGATGCGGCGCATTGACTTAACTTCGCGTGGGGTCCAAGATTAATATATTCAGGAATATTCGTACACCGCCAGAAGATGCGGCGTAACTCCATTCTTAGATGCGGCGCATGTCCTTGCCGTCTTGGATCGTAGCTTGTGAAATCTTGATAGTGATGCGCCGTATATAATAAGTAAGATGCGGCGTATCTGGAGCAGAATGGTCTTGATCTTGTACATTTCAGTAGACTCTTAACTTTTTGCTTGTTTTGCTCCATAATTAGTCTAAAATCGCCAAGTTTCACATAATACTTATTTTTACCTGAGAATTACAAAAGTAAACATTAACGTATCGATTCTCACAGATAATATAATAAAACAAGTCACATAAATAGGATAAATGATGGTAATAAAATGTACTTATTTGAGTTCATCAAGCAGTTATGCAAAAGTGTAATTTGTAGAGATGAGTCATCACATATCTGTAATGTGATTTGAGAGGCATTTAATGCCAAGTGAGAATGTGAGGGCCCAGAGGTGGAAGCCAGAAAGGCAAAAGAACAAATATTCTTATATTAAATAAGAATTCAGTTACCAACCTCGGACATTTACTAATTAGATACTTAGAGCATTTAAGTTAATATTTAATGTCTCTTGAGGACCCTGAATGACTTTTCATTCAGTGAACCTGATTTTCAGGACTTGGGTTTAGTCACTGATGGTTCAAGTGTTCAGGAATTTGGGTTTAATTCCTGAGGTTCAAGGGTTAAGGAACTTGGGTTTAGTTCCTGAAGTTCAGTGACCTTTCTCACTGAAGAACACATTGAGTCAGGGACTTGGGTTAAAAGAATTTACACATATTTGGATAGAGTCAATCAGTGGACTGATTCTCAATATCCAACATTCCTAGTTCAGCTTTCAGTCTGGTGAAAGTTGGTTCATCCAATGGCTTGGTGAATATATCAGCTAGCTAATATTCAGTAGGAATGAAGTGTAATTCTATGTCACCATTCATGACATGGTCCCTGATGAAGTGATATCTAATATCAATTTGGTTTGTTCTCTGATGAAGAACTGGGTTGTTTGAGATGGCAATTGCACTTGTGTTATCACAAAAGATGGGAACCATCTTGTACTGAATTCCATAGTCACTGAGTTGACTTTTCATCCAGAGTACATTTGCACAACAACTTGTTGCTGCAACATATTCAGCTTTATCTGAGTACATGGCAACTGATTGTTGCTTCTTAGCACTCCAACAGACTAGTTTTCCACCAAGAATTTGGTAGGATCCTAAGGTGCTTTTCCTGTCCATGTTGCATCCAGCATAGTCAGAATCTGAGTATCCTTTAAGATCAAGGCCTGAATATTTTGGATAATATAATCCAAGGTTTGGAGTACCTTTTAGGTACCTGAATATCCTTTTCACAGCAGTGATTGATGAGTGGCCATTTACTCATCATTTTATACCCAAAAAACCCCACAAAAATGACCAAAAACACCCAAATGGACCATATAATGTTACAAATATCCTTGGATTGTGTTTTGTGTGTTTCAGGTACAAAAGGATTGAAAACGGGGCAAATACGGACAAAACCGAGCTTGATTTGGAAAAGAGCCGAAAACCGAAGCCGGAAAAGACAAATTTTATTTGGATTTTTATTCGAGCTCAAGAATCTCACAATGGCCCTTGGATTATCTTTACTCGGCATAAATGGTCCCTTGTTCAACTTTGAAGAAATGGCAGTTATGGTCCCCACAAATTACAACAATGTACAACTTTGATCCTTTTGATTTAATCCTATTATCTACTCTTACTACACATAAACCAATTTACCACAACCCAACCTTTAACCCCTTTATAACCCAACCCAACAATTTGATCCATCACAACAGCCAACACCTTAAATCAAACCCTCCATAGCCCATCACCACATACCGAGCCCACCCATATAATTATAATAATACGGATCAAACAATACGGGGTCAAAGCCCCATTTGCCTTTAAAACTAATAATCCCACTCGGTCAAAATCCCTTTCCCACTTAGTCAAAATCCCTAATTAAAATCCTATTCACCTTCTTCCTTTAAACCCTAACCCGCCATTAATCCTTAAACACCAAACCAGTCACCATCACCTCCACTACAAGCCAAACCATCACATGACCTTGTCTTTGGTCCCCTCCCCTCCACCTCATCAATCCGAGGGCAAAAAGAAAGATCAACGATCAAGATGTAAAGTTGTGGTGAGCACGTAAAGATCCAAGGGTCACGAATGGAGCACAAGTAGCAAGAGGGGAACACTCACACAGAAGTAGCACAATGAAGAAACCCTCTCCTTTAAATAGCCGACCCTCCTCTCAGATTTTTTTGTCCACTTTTCATGTTTTAGAAAAGTTAGACCATTTTAATTGTTGCTTTATTAGTGTAGTGTTTAAATTAAAGTGTAATTTACTCAGTAATTTCATTTAATGCAATTTGAAGTTTTTTTGTTCTTGGTCAAACTTGGTCAACTGCTTAATTTCTGCTCATTTTCTTCTTCTTGTTGCTTGTTACTGCTTATTTTAGTTATTGTTTAGGTAGTTTGTTGATTGCTTGTTTTAAGTTTTCCCTTAGAATCTTTGAAACAGCCCTTTAGTCTTAGCAGCCTGCATTTTTGTTATTGCCTCACTAGTCTTTTTCAATCTCAGTTTAGAGTAGTTAGAATAGGTTTTAGATGTTGAATTTTGTTTTGCAAGTAGTTTGTAGTATGAACTCAATCTGTTTGAGTTTATTTTGGACTTAGGAGCTTATGTTCTAGCTTATTTTTGGCCTGCAAACAGCCTTCATAGCCCAGTCCGCCCTGCACCCTTACTGAGATCAGCAGATCCCTTAAAGTTGTTGGCTTATTTGAGCTGATTGTGGCTTGTTTCTGGTAGCTTATTTCAATTTTGGTATATCTTATTTATAGCTTTAACTGTAATTTTCCTTTATAGCTTGTTTTGAGCTTCTTGAAGCTTATTTCTCTTTTTGTGTTATTTGGATCCTTGATTTTAGTTAGATTGTAGCTTCCCTTAGCTGTTGCCTTTGCTTTCTTAACTGTTAGCTTTTAACTTAATTCTAAAAATGTTTTCTTTTGAAAAGTTGCTTAAATTTACTAGTGTAATCAGTTTTTAAAAGAAAAGTAAAAAAAAAAAATAAAGAGTTTAAAAAAAAAAGACATAAGTGGGAATCGAACCCTGGTTTCTGGGTTCACAAGCCAACAGACATACCACTTGCCTAAAGGCTCTTATCAGTTTAGTTTTGCAAAAACTTTTATTTAACTTTGTTTGTCTTTGTTTACACTTTAGCTTAATATGGCTGTTGGCTTATTTTTCTGCTTATTCCCAAAAGCTCTTTCAAGTTTCTTATTTTTCTTAGGTCTGTCTCAGTCTAAAATTACTTCACAAAAATTTTCAGATTTTTCTTTTAAGGTTTAGTATTTTTTATAAATTAATTTAGTTTAATTAGTTTTTAATGCGTAATAAATAATTCAAAAGTCAAAAAAATATTTTTCTTTTTTTTCCAAAATTTTCTTTTTATATTTAGGACGTAGGAAAATTATTTTGGTACTCGTAGGATTAATTTTTTTATATTTTGACGTTTTTACTCGTTCGTAGTTTCCGGTTTACGTTATTTGTTTTTTGTTTTCGTAGATTTTAGAAACCAAACTCCCTCGTTCTTTCAAGCATTTTAATTCCAAACCTCAAACGATATCCTCAATTTCACGCCTCGCAAGGAGAACGACCCGGGTACACGCTTGCCCGGATATTAAATCGATTTTGCGTTAAGTGTTGCACGTTGACTTTTCTTCGTGAGAGGTTGACTTGTGATATATTTCGACGCGAATCAAATTTTGGCGCCGTTGCCGGGGAGGTGTGTTGCGACAATATCGTTACGGTTTGACGATTAGTGACTTGAAGATCCTTCCTCGTGAAGTTTCGTATATATCTTGTGAATATTTTTTGTCCAAAAATCCAAAAAAATTAAAAATATTTGAAAAACCCAAAAAGATTTTCTTTTCAAAAATTATTTTCCTTTTTCTTTTAAATGTTTCAAAATTTTAAAAACCCAAAAATATTCTTCTTATTCCTCTTATCCGTTTAATTCTTTATCTCTCATCCTCTTATCCGTTTAATTCTATCTTCTTAACCCTCATTAATGTTTAATTCTCATGTCGTCACTGGGCTATACTTGTTTTGATTGTAAAAGCCCGTTGATTGACAGTCTTCGTTGTTCAAAGTGTGCGTGTGAGCGGTGTGGAAATCACAACCCAAGAGGATCTTGTTATTGGTGTGAAGTAGCCCTCAAAGAGCTTAATTCCATCAATAATTCTCAATGTTTTTCCGAACACCCTCCACAACCCCAGCCATCCTCACTCACTCAGCATAATTGCTTTGTATGTGGAGATCCGTTGGGGGATGATTCATACTGTGAACGATGCTTCTGCAAAGAATGTGGGTTTACCCATGGACTTTGCGTGTGCTGCACTTCTGAAATCGAAAATACAAATGCTTATCCAGATTTTCAAAACGATTTCAACCCTCCTCAAGATCAATTTTGGCAAGAACCATGTTATCAAAACTTCAATGATAAATCATTCCAAAATATGCCAAATGATCTTTGTGAGTGTTGTGGAGGTCCTCATAATGGTGGGAATTGTCCCGGTTGTAGCATGGTGGAATTGGAAAACGGGTTTGTCTATGACCAAAATCCTTATTTTTACCATGAAACAACCGACTTTTTCAACCAGCCCCCACAACACCAGATGGAGACATATTCTTGTGAATATTGTGGAGGTAGTCCTCACCCGGGTTTTGATTGTCAAACAGGGAACACGTTTGTCTATGAGCAGGTTCCATGTTATCAAAATTTCGGGTATGATCATTATCCATATAATTCACCGAATCAGTCACAACAATATTATTGTTGTGAGTACTGTGGAGGTCCTCACTATAGCTCTGATTGTCAAACGAGGAACCCGCTTGTCTATGAGCATGGACCTTGTGACAATTATGACTATTCTTATCATGACCAACCTCCACAGTACCAAATGATTCAGCCACCACCTCAGCCACCGTCTCAAGAACTTTCAGAAGACGTTCTTCATATTCTTGATTTACTACAAGAAGTCAGGGATTTGGGTAAAATACATACCCAAGAAGATCGTCATGAAAAATCTATGGCAGAATTACTAGCCAGAGAACGAGGAGCAAAAATGCATTCCATATTTCTCAGGGCTGCCCTTCTTGATGACGATGATGAGAATGAAGAAGACGAAGAGGAGAGTGTTATCCCTTTAAATGATACCATTTCTCAACCCTCTCAGTCTAGACCCGAGGACTCTCTCATTATGGGGGATGAGCATCTTAGCACTGTTCCTGAAAAGGAATCGGACGAATTCATAAAGTCTAGTGCTGAGAACCTTGTCCCAACCCCAAGTGAGTCTGAGGAGATATTTGACAGAGATTGTGATTCTCCAATTTTTGGAGAATCTCTTGACATCTCTGAGGTTACTTCCGGGATTTTCTCTAACACTCTTTTTGAATTTGATGACGATTGCTTTTCTAGCAACGTTAATCCGCTGTTTATTGAAGTGTTAGAGAACGATGAGGTCAAAGACTCTAATGTTTTTGAAAATATGACCTCAATTGTTAATCCCGAGAATCAAAAGAATATTCTTTCTCCGACATATGTGACAGTGCCTTTTGGGGATCGCCCTTATATTGACTTCACATATGTCGTTCGAGTTTTTCTACCTTTCTTCCCCTATAAGGTAGATTGTCCTTCCATTCACTCGCTCGGGAGTGAAGACAAAATTTTTGACCCAGGCATCTCTCATTCTTTTAAGCCGGGTCTATCTCGTCGGAGTGGAACTTTCGAATGCTTCAATGTTTCCTCAAACATATTGAATGAAAGTCCGATGGAGATTTTCTCTTCCACTTGCTCCCCCAAGAACAATTAAATTCGGGGGCGAGTCTAAGCTATACGACTCGATCAAAAACAAGCGCTTCGTGGGTGGCAACCCATGCTTATCTTCTATCTTCTTTCTTACTTCTAACACTAAGTGTGGGGGAGTTCCTCTACTTGTGCTTTGTTGTTGTATGTTTGCCTTTGTTTTCAGGATTCCCGTAGATCGTGATGATTGACGCGCCTGTTTTCAATCCAGCCGCCCAATATCCGATCTTTATATTTATGTTTATCCAGGGATATCTTATTAAAATCCTTTTTGTGAAAAAGATTTCGTTTCCACACTTAGGTAGTAGTCTTACCCTTTTACGTTCTATAGTGTCGGCTTAGGCCGGTACTTTGAATATTGAGGGCAATATTCAATTCTAAGTGTGAGGGGGAATTCTCATTTGACCAAAATTTGACCAAATTTTAAAATTTTTCACATTTTGTACCTTCAAATCCCCTAGCACCCCCGTTTTGACCAAAAATTTTAAAATTTTTACCGTATTTTTCGTCTAAAAGAAGTGCTTTGCACATAAAAAATAATTTTCTATACATTAATGCTTCGGTATTAGTGGAAGTTTAGACTTGATTAGGCTAGAACAAGGGGAATCCCGACTCTGCTAGAGTGTTGATCTAGCTGCTACCCTTAACGTTTAGGCTAAGTTTTTACGAATTGTGCAAATGAAAATGCTAAGCGTGGAGTAGTTGGTTCTCTTTAGAGCTTATATAAGTAATCTATGGCTTTTCCTCCCAGAAGCTCCTAATCTGATTAAATTAGTGCTATTTTCAAACTTTTGAATGCAAAAACCGTTTTTGTTAAGCAAATAAATTTTTATACAATCTTGATTTAGAATACTAGTTCAAAGTTTTATTTAAATTTTGGAACAAGCATACTTTCTTACAAACCCAATAAGAATGCAAAATGAAAGTGAGTAGTTGCTTGAAAGTTGCAAAAGTTAAAGTTTTAAGTATGAATAAATAAGTGCTCTAAGCTACGGATTCGAGATCGGGCCTTGGATCCTTATTTCCGGAAGGCCTTTAGGTCTTGGCTACCCTCTTGCACCGGCCCTTGGACCTCTAGTTCAGGAATGTGTAAGGTCTTGGTCTAACCACCTTGGATCCTCATTTCAGGAATGTCTAGAGTCTTGGAACACTCCGTTGTAACGGCCCTTGGATCCTTTATTCCGGAAGGTGTAAGGTCTTGGAACTAAACCGTGAAGCTCCGTCGTTTAAGGTACACAAGTAAAAAGTTAAGTAAAAAAAAATAAAAAATAAATAATTAAAAAAAAAAAAAAAAAAAAAAAAAAAAAAAAAAGTGAAAAAGTGATGAAAAATGAAAAAGAAGTTTATGTTTGTTGCTTATGAATAAATGTGAGAAACTTGCTTCTTCTCAAATTTAAATCGAAAGTTGAACTAGTATTCGTCAATATTGTCTAAAAGTTGGACGGTGATTTAGAAATTGTTGACTTCAAAGATCCCGTGAGCTCCAATACTATTCTCGAGGGTGTAAAAACCTAGCCTCCTAAGTTTACTAAGGATAAGCTGAGAAGAAAGTCGCTACATGGAGTGATCTCACCTTTGAATCTCTAATTTCTAAATCATTGTCGGTTTTTAACCCTAATAAATGTCGATTTTTACGGTCAAAACTTTGAAAACAAGCACACACACCTAATTTGAATAATTGTGGGAGCGAAAAGTTAAGTCTCGACTTACATAGATTGCTAATATAAGTAGTGTTAGCATTTTTACAAAAACGTTTGCACAAGGGTTTTGAACTTAGTTGGGAAGTATTAAAAAGAGGATGACGATTACAATTCCCCGGAGTCACCCATTTTGTGTGATTCCCGTTCCATGATGCCATTTTTGATAATCAAGCATGATGTTTACGTTTGTTCTCGTTTTAAATTATTTGCATTTTATAATAAGTCAAAACGTGGTGGTATTTTTGGTATTCTTTTGATCCTTTCATTACTTTATATGATCGGATTGCTAGGGACTAGCAATTGCTTAGTGTGGGGGATTGATGAGTGGCCATTTACTCATCATTTTATACCCGAAAAACCACACAAAAACGACCAAAAACACCCAAATGGACCATATAATGTTACAAATATCCTTGGATTGTGTTTTGTGTGTTTCAGGTACAAAAGGATTGAAAACGGGGCAAATACGGACAAAACCGAGCTTGATTTGGAAAAGAGCCGAAAACCGAAGCCGGAAAAGACAAATTTTATTTGGATTTTTATTCGAGCTCAAGAATCTCACAATGGCCCTTGGATTATCTTTACTTGGCAAAAATGGTCCCTTGTTCAACTTTGAAGAAATGGCAATTATGGTCCCCACAAATTACAACAATGTACAACTTTGATCCTTTTGATTTAATCCTATTATCTACTCTTACTACACATAAACCAATTTACCACAACCTAACCTTTAACCCCTTTATAACCCAACCCAACAATTTGATCCATCACCACAGCCAACACCTTAAATCAAACCCTCCATAGCCCATCACCACATACCGAGCCCACCCATATAATTATAATAATACGGATCAAACAATACGGGGTCAAAGCCCCATTTGCCTTTAAAACTAATAATCCCACTCGGCCAAAATCCCTTTCCCACTTAGTCAAAATCCCTAATTAAAATCCTATTCACCTTCTTCCTTTGAACCCTAACCCGCCATTAATCCTTAAACACCAAACCAGTCACCATCACCTCCACTACAAGCCAAACCATCACATGACCTTATCTTTGGTCCCCTCCCCTCCACCTCATCAATTCGAGGGCAAAAAGAAAGATCAACGATCAAGATGTAAAGTTGTGGTGAGCACGTAAAGAGCCAAGGGTCACGAATGGAGCACAAGTAGCAAGAGGGGAACACTCACACAGAAGTAGCACAATGAAGAAACCCTCTCCTTTAAATAGCCGACCCTCCTCTCAGATTTTTTTGTCCACTTTTCATGTTTTAGAAAAGTTAGACCATTTTAATTGTTGCTTTATTAGTGTAGTGTTTAAATTAAAGTGTAATTTACTCAGTAATTTCATTTAATGCAATTTGAAGTTTTTTTGTTCTTGGTCAAACTTGGTCAACTGCTTAATTTCTGCTCATTTTCTTCTTCTTGTTGCTTGTTACTGCTTATTTTAGTTATTGTTTAGGTATTTTGTTGATTGCTTGTTTTAAGTTTTCCCTTAGAATCTTTGAAACAGCCCTTTAGTCTTAGCAGCCTGCATTTTTGTTATTGCCTCACTAGTCTTTTTCAATCTCAGTTTAGAGTAGTTAGAATAGGTTTTAGATGTTGAATTTTGTTTTGCAAGTAGTTTGTAGTATGAACTCAATCTGTTTGAGTTTATTTTGGACTTAGGAGCTTATGTTTTAGCTTATTTTTGGCCTGCAAACAGCCTTCATAGCCCAGTCTGCCCTGCACCCTTACTGAGATCAGCAGATCCCTTAAATTTGTTGGCTTATTTGAGCTGATTGTGGCTTGTTTCTGGTAGCTTATTTCAATTTTGGTATATCTTATTTATAGCTTTAACTGTAATTTTCCTTCATAGCTTGTTTTGAGCTTCTTGAAGCTTATTTCTGTTTTTGTGTTATTTGGATCCTTGATTTTAGTTAGATTGTAGCTTCCCTTAGCTGTTGCCTTTGCTTTCTTAACTGTTAGCTTTTAACTTAATTCTAAAAATGTTTTCTTTTGAAAAGTTTCTTAAATTTACTAGTGTAATCAGTTTTTAAAAGAAAAGTAAAAAAAAAAATAAAGAGTTTAAAAAAAGAAGACATAAGTGGGAATCGAACCCTGGTTTCCGGGTTCACAAGCCAATAGACATACCACTTGCCTAAAGGCTCTTATCAGTTTATTTTTGCAAAAACTTTTATTTAACTTTGTTTGTCTTTGTTTACACTTTAGCTTAATATGGCTGTTGGCTTATTTTTCTGCTTATTCCCAAAAGCTCTTTCAAGTTTCTTATTTTTCTTAGGTCTGTCTCAGTCTAAAATTACTTCACAAAAATTTTCAGATTTTTCTTTTAAGGTTTAGTGTTTTTTATAAATTAATTTAGTTTAATTAGTTTTTAATGCGTAATAAATAATTCAAAAGTCAAAAAAATATTTTTCTTTTTTTTCCAAAATTTTCTTTTTATATTTAGGACGTAGGAAAATTATTTTGGTACTCGTAGGATTAATTTTTTAATATTTTGACGTTTTTACTCGTTCGTAGTTTCCGGTTTACGTTATTTGTTTTTCGTTTTAGTAGATTTTAGAAACCAAACTCCCTCGTTCTTTCAAGCATTTTAATTGCAAACCTCAAACGATATCCTCAATTTCACGCCTCGCAGGGAGAACGACCCGGGTACACGCTTGCCCGGTTATTAAATCGATTTTGCGTTAAGTGTTGCACGTTGACTTTTCTTCGTGAGAGGTTGACTTGTGATATATTTCGACGCGAATCAAATTTTGGCGCCGTTGCCGGGGAGGTGTGTTGCGACAATATCGTTACGGTTTGACGATTAGTGACTTGAAGATCCTTCCTCGTGAAGTTTCGTATATATCTTGTGAATATTTTTTGTCCAAAAATCCAAAAAAATTAAAAATCTTTGAAAAACCCAAAAAGATTTTCTTTTCAAAAATTATTTTCCTTTTTCTTTTAAATGTTTCAAAATTTTAAAAACCCAAAAATATTCTTCTTATTCCTCTTATCCGTTTAATTCTTTATCTCTCATCCTCTTATCCGTTTAATTCTATCTTCTTAACCCTCATTAATGTTTAATTCTCATGTCGTCACTGGGCTATACTTGTTTTGATTGTAAAAGCCCGTTGATTGACAGTCTTCGTTGTTCAAAGTGTGCGTGTGAGCGGTGTGGAAATCACAACCCAAGAGGATCTTGTTATTGGTGTGAAGTAGCCCTCAAAGAGCTTAATTCCATCGATAATTCTCAATGTTTTTCCGAACACCCTCCACAACCCCAGCCATCCTCACTCACTCAGCATAATTGCTTTGTATGTGGAGATCCGTTGGGGGATGATTCACACTGTGAACGATGCTTCTGCAAAGAATGTGGGTTTACCCATGGACTTTGCGTGTGTTGCACTTCTGAAATCGAAAATACAAATGCTTATCCAGATTTTCAAAACGATTTCAACCCTCCTCAAGATCAATTTTGGCAAGAACCATGTTATCAAAACTTCAATGATAAATCATTCCAAAATATGCCAAATGATCTTTGTGAGTGTTGTGGAGGTCCTCATAATGGTGGGAATTGTCCCGGTTGTAGCATGGTGGAATTGGAAAACGGGTTTGTCTATGACCAAAATCCTTATTCTTACCATGAAACAACCGACTTTTTCAACCAGCCCCCACAACACCAGATGGAGACATATTCTTGTGAATATTGTGGAGGTAGTCCTCACCCGGGTTTTGATTGTCAAACAGGGAACACGTTTGTCTATGAGCAGGTTCCATGTTATCAAAATTTCGGGTATGATCATTATCCATATAATTCACCGAATCAGTCACAACAATATTATTGTTGTGAGTACTGTGGAGGTCCTCACTATAGCTCTGATTGTCAAACGAGGAACCCGCTTGTCTATGAGCATGGACCTTGTGACAATTATGACTATTCTTATCATGACCAACCTCCACAGTACCAAATGATTCAGCCACCACCTCAGCCACCGTCTCAAGAACTTTCAGAAGACGTTCTTCATATTCTTGATTTACTACAAGAAGTCAGGGATTTGGGTAAAATACATACCCAAGAAGATCGTCATGAAAAATCTATGGCAGAATTACTAGCCAGAGAACGAGGAGCAAAAATGCATTCCATATTTCTCAGGGCTGCCCTTCTTGATGACGATGATGAGAATGAAGAAGACGAAGAGGAGAGTGTTATCCCTTTAAATGATACCATTTCTCAACCCTCTCAGTCTAGACCCGAGGACTCTCTCATTATGGGGGATGAGCATCTTAGCACTGTTCCTGAAAAGGAATCGGACGAATTCATAAAGTCTAGTGCTGAGAACCTTGTCCCAACCCCAAGTGAGTCTGAGGAGATATTTGACAGAGATTGTGATTCTCCAATTTTTGGAGAATCTCTTGACATCTCTGAGGTTACTTCCGGGATTTTCTCTAACACTCTTTTTGAATTTGATGACGATTGCTTTTCTAGCAACGTTAATCCGCTGTTTATTGAATTGTTAGAGAACGATGAGGTCAAAGACTCTAATGTTTTTGAAAATATGACCTCAATTGTTAATCCCGAGAATCAAAAGAATATTCTTTCTCCGACATATGTGACAGTGCCTTTTGGGGATCGCCCTTATATTGACTTCACATATGTCGTTCGAGTTTTTCTACCTTTCTTCCCCTATAAGGTAGATTGTCCTTCCATTCACTCGCTCGGGAGTGAAGACAAAATTTTTGACCCAGGCATCTCTCATTCTTTTAAGCCGGGTCTATCTCGTCGGAGTGGAACTTTCGAATGCTTCAATGTTTCCTCAAACATATTGAATGAAAGTCCGATGGAGATTTTCTCTTCCACTTGCTTCCCCAAGAACAATTAAATTCGGGGGCGAGTCTAAGCTATACGACTCGATCAAAAACAAGCGCTTTGTGGGTGGCAACCCATGCTTATCTTCTATCTTCTTTCTTATTTCTAACACTAAGTGTGGGGGAGTTCCTCTACTTGTGCTTTGTTGTTGTATGTTTGCCTTTGTTTTCAGGATTCCCGTAGATCGTGATGATTGACGCGCCTGTTTTCAATCCAGCCGCCCAATATCCGATCTTTATATTTATGTTTATCCAGGGATATCTTATTAAAATCCTTTTTGTGAAAAAGATTTCGTTTCCACACTTAGGTAGTAGTCTTACCCTTTTACGTTCTATAGTGTCGGCTTAGGCCGGTACTTTGAATATTGAGGGCAATATTCAATTCTAAGTGTGAGGGGGAATTCTCATTTGACCAAAATTTGACCAAATTTTAAAATTTTTCACATTTTGTACCTTCAAGTCCCCTAGCACCCCCGTTTTGACCAAAAATTTTAAAATTTTTACCGTATTTTTCGTCTAAAAGAAGTGCTTTGCACATAAAAAATAATTTTCTATACATTAATGCTTCGGTATTAGTGGAAGTTTAGACTTGATTAGGCTAGAACAAGGGGAATCCCGACTCTGCTAGAGTGTTGATCTAGCTGCTACCCTTAACGTTTAGGCTAAGTTTTTACGAATTGTGCAAATGAAAATGCTTAGCGTGGAGTAGTTGGTTCTCTTTAGAGCTTATATAAGTAATCTATTGCTTTTCCTCCCAGAAGCTCCTAATCTGATTAAATTAGTGCTATTTTCAAACTTTTGAACGCAAAAAACCGTTTTTGTTAAGCAAATAAATTTTTATACAATCTTGATTTAGAATACTAGTTCAAAGTTTTATTTAAATTTTGGAACAAGCATACTTTCTTACAAACCCAATAAGAATGCAAAATGAAAGTGAGTAGTTGCTTGAAAGTTGCAAAAGTTAAAGTTTTAAGTATGAATAAATAAGTGCTCTAAGCTACGGATTCGAGATCGGGCCTTGGATCCTTATTTCCGGAAGGCGTTTAGGTCTTGGCTACCCTCTTGCACCGGCCCTTGGACCTCTAGTTCAGGAATGTGTAAGGTCTTGGTCTAACCACCTTGGATCCTCATTTCAGGAATGTCTAGAGTCTTGGAACACTCCGTTGTAACGGCCCTTGGATCCTTTATTCCGGAAGGTGTAAGGTCTTGGAACTAAACCGTGAAGCTCCGTCGTTTAAGGTACACAAGTAAAAAGTTAAGTAAAAAAAAAAAAATAATAAATAAAAAAAAAAAAATAATAATAATAATAAAAAAAAAAAAAAGTGAAAAAGTGATGAAAAATGAAAAAGAAGTTTATGTTTGTTGCTTATGAATAAATGTGAGAAACTTGCTTCTTCTCAAATTTAAATCGAAAGTTGAACTAGTATTCGTCAATATTGTCTAAAAGTTGGACGGTGATTTAGAAATTGTTGACTTCAAAGATCCCGTGAGCTCCAATACTATTCTCGAGGGTGTAAAAACCTAGCCTCCTAAGTTTACTAAGGATAAGCTGAGAAGAAAGTCGCTACATGGAGTGATCTCACCTTTGAATCTCTAATTTCTAAATCATTGTCGGTTTTTAACCCTAATAAATGTCGATTTTTACGGTCAAAACTTTGAAAACAAGCACACACACCTAATTTGAATAATTGTGGGAGCGAAAAGTTAAGTCTCGACTTACATAGATTGCTAATATAAGTAGTGTTAGCATTTTTACAAAAATGTTTGCACAAGGGTTTTGAACTTAGTTGGGAAGTATTAAAAAGAGGATGACGATTACAATTCCCCGGAGTCACCCATTTTGTGTGATTCCCGTTCCAAGATGCCATTTTTGATAATCAAGCATGATGTTTACGTTTGTTCTCGTTTTAAATTATTTGCATTTTATAATAAGTCAAAACGTGGTGGTATTTTTGGTATTCTTTTGATCCTTTCATTACTTTATATGATCGGATTGCTAGGGACTAGCAATTGCTTAGTGTGGGGGATTGATGAGTGGCCATTTACTCATCATTTTATACCCGAAAAACCCCACAAAAATGACCAAAAACACCCAAATGGACCATATAATGTTACAAATATCCTTGGATTGTGTTTTGTGTGTTTCAGGTACAAAAGGATTGAAAACGGGGCAAATACGGACAAAACCGAGCTTGATTTGGAAAAGAGCCGAAAACCGAAGCCGGAAAAGACAAATTTTATTTGGATTTTTATTCGAGCTCAAGAATCTCACAATGGCCCTTGGATTATCTTTACTTGGCAAAAATGGTCCCTTGTTCAACTTTGAAGAAATGGCAATTATGGTCCCCACAAATTACAACAATGTACAACTTTGATCCTTTTGATTTAATCCTATTATCTACTCTTACTACACATAAACCAATTTACCACAACCCAACCTTTAACCCCTTTATAACCCAACCCAACAATTTGATCCATCACCACAGCCAACACCTTAAATCAAACCCTCCATAGCCCATCACCACATACCGAGCCCACCCATATAATTATAATAATACGGATCAAACAATACGGGGTCAAAGCCACATTTGCCTTTAAAACTAATAATCCCACTCGGTCAAAATCCCTTTCCCACTTAGTCAAAATCCCTAATTAAAATCCTATTCACCTTCTTCCTTTAAACCCTAACCCGCCATTAATCCTTAAACACCAAACCAGTCACCATCACCTCCACTACAAGCCAAACCATCACATGACCTTGTCTTTGGTCCCCTCCCCTCCACCTCATCAATCCGAGGGAAAAAAGAAAGATCAACGATCAAGATGTAAAGTTGTGGTGAGCATGTAAAAATCCAAGGGTCACGAATGGAGCACAAGTAGCAAGAGGGGAACACTCACACAGAAGTAGCACAATGAAGAAACCCTCTCCTTTAAATAGCCGACCCTCCTCTCAGATTTTTTTGTCCACTTTTCATGTTTTAGAAAAGTTAGACCATTTTAATTGTTGCTTTATTAGTGTAGTGTTTAAATTAAAGTGTAATTTACTCAGCAATTTCATTTAATGCAATTTCAAGTTTTTTGTTCTTGGTCAAACTTGGTCAACTGCTTAATTTCTGCTCATTTTCTTCTTCTTGTTGCTTGTTACTGCTTATTTTAGTTATTGTTTAGGTAGTTTGTTGATTGCTTGTTTTAAGTTTTCCTTAGAATCTTTGAAACAGCCCTTTAGTCTTAGCAGCCTGCATTTTTGTTATTGCCTCACTAGTCTTTTTCAATCTCAGTTTAGAGTAGTTAGAATAGGTTTTAGATGTTGAATTTTGTTTTGCAAGTAGTTTGTAGTATGAACTCAATCTGTTTGAGTTTATTTTGGACTTAGGAGCTTATGTTCTAGCTTATTTTTGGCCTGCAAACAGCCTTCATAGCCCAGTCTGCCCTGCACCCTTACTGAGATCAGCAGATCCCTTAAAGTTGTTCGCTTATTTGAGCTGATTGTGGCTTGTTTCTGGTAGCTTATTTCAATTTTGGTATATCTTATTTATAGCTTTAACTGTAATTTTCCTTCATAGCTTGTTTTGAGCTTCTTGAAGCTTATTTCTATTTTTGTGTTATTTGGATCCTTGATTTTAGTTAGATTGTAGCTTCCCTTAGCTGTTGCCTTTGCTTTCTTAACTGTTAGCTTTTAACTGAATTCTAAAAATGTTTTCTTTTGAAAAGTTGCTTAAATTTACTAGTGTAATCAGTTTTTAAAAGAAAAGTAAAAAAAAAAATAAAGAGTTTAAAAAAAAAAGACATAAGTGGGAATCGAACCCTGGTTTCTGGGTTCACAAGCCAACAGACATACCACTTGCCTAAAGGCTCTTATCAGTTTATTTTTGCAAAAACTTTTATTTAACTTTGTTTGTCTTTGTTTACACTTTAGCTTAATATGGCTGTTGGCTTATTTTTCTGCTTATTCCCAAAAGCTCTTTCAAGTTTCTTATTTTTCTTAGGTCTGTCTCAGTCTAAAATTACTTCACAAAAATTTTCAGATTTTTCTTTTAAGGTTTAGTATTTTTTATAAATTAATTTAGTTTAATTAGTTTTTAATGCGTAATAAATAATTCAAAAGTCAAAAAAATATTTTTCTTTTTTTTCCAAAATTTTCTTTTTATATTTAGGACGTAGGAAAATTATTTTGGTACTCGTAGGATTAATTTTTTTATATTTTGACGTTTTTACTCGTTCGTAGTTTCCCGTTTACGTTATTTGCTTTTCGTTTTAGTAGATTTTAGAAACCAAACTCCCTCGTTCTTTCAAGCATTTTAATTCCAAACCTCAAACGATATCCTCAATTTCACGCCTCGCAGGGAGAACGACCCGGGTACACGCTTGCCCGGTTATTAAATCGATTTTGAGTTAAGTGTTGCACATTGACTTTTCTTCGTGAGAGGTTGACTTGTGATATATTTCGACGCGAATTAGTGATATGAGTTTCTCTTGGGTCAGATTGAAATCTGGCACATAAGCAGACTGAGAATTGGATATCAGGCCTTGATGCAAGTAAATACATCAGTGATCCTATCATTCCTCTAAAAAGAGTTTGATTTACTGGTTTTCCAGTAAGATCAGAACCAAGGTTGTTTGGGGGTACCATCGGAGTCTTGACTGAGGCACAGTCACTGAGCTCATACTTCTTCAGTAGGCTTCTGACATACTTCTCTTGACTGATAGAGGTTCCTTTATCAGTCTGCTTGATTTGTAGACCAAGGAAGTAAGTCAGTTCTCCCATCATGCTCATTTCAAATTTCTTTGCCATTAGTTTTTCAAACTGTTTGCAAAGTTTATAATTTGTTGAGCCAAAGATGATGTCATCAACATACACTTGTACAAGTATGACATCATTATTTGTCTTGTAGATAAACAATGTGTTGTCTATCTTGCCTCTAACAAATTTGTTTTGGATCAGGAAGGCTGAAAAAGTCTCATACCATGCCCTAGGAGCTTGTTTCAGTCCATAAAGGGCTTTGTTAAGCTTGCAGACATGGTCAGGAAACTCATGGCTTTCAAATCCAGGAGGTTGCTGAACATAAACTTCTTCTTTCAGTGAGCCATTTAAGAATGCACTTTTAACATCCATTTGGTACACCTTGAAGTTCATGTATGTAGCAAAACCATGGAAGATCCTGATGGCTTCCATCCTTGCTACTGGTGCAAATGTTTCTTCATAGTCAATGCCTTCTTGTTGATTATAGCCTTTGGCAACAAGTCTGGCTTTGTTTTTAATGACTATGCCATTTTCATTAGATTTATTTTTAAATACCCATTTCATGCCAATGACTGAAACATCTTCAGGACATTTGACCAAGGTCATTACATTGTTTCTGTCAAATTGTTCTAGTTCATCATTCATGGCTTGAACCCAACTTGGATGATTTAGTGCTTCCTTAACACTTTTGGGTTCAATTGTGGAAATGAAGTCCACAAATAGGCATTCATTGGCTGAGGCTGCTCTCAGTTCAGCAGCCATGCTTTTTGTGAGCATGCCTTCAGTAGGCTCACCAATTATATTGACAAGTTCTATATTCTGAGACCTAGTCTAACTGTCCTGAGGTCTTGGAAACTGATTAGAACTTGTAGAGGCCTGATGGGTAGGATCAGGATCAGACACATGATGATCTTCAGCATCTTGAGTGTCTGAGTGGGTTGACTCATCACTGTGATCGTTTAGTACCTGAGCACTTTGTACTGACTGAATGAATTCATCAGTACTTTGTGCTTCAATAAACTCAGTGATGGTTGGGTAAGGAAGGTTGTGGGGAATGATGTAATAGAAGATGTCAGCATTTGCATGGTACTGAGTGGAAGGACCATTATCAGTATGATGTTCATCAGGAGGGTATCTTGATGATTCATCAATACCTATCTCTTCCACTGAGTTGTTAGAGACACTGATTGCATCAGTGCTCTCATCAAAGGTAACATGAAATGTTTCCTCAGTATGCTGTCTCCTAGTGTTGAACACCCTGAAGGCTTTTGAGACAAGGGAGTATCCTAGGAAGTATCCATCATCAGCTTTGGCATCAAATTTTCCTAAGTGATCCTTGTTATTATGAATAAACACAGGACACCCAAAGACATGAAAGTAGCTGATGTCAGGGATTCTTCCCTTAAATAACTCATAAAGAGTTTTGCTATGTCTCTTGACAATGATGGATCTGTTTTGTGTGTAACAGGCAGTCTTTACTGCTTCAGTCCAAAAGTATTTGGAAAGGACTGATCCATTTAGCATTGTCCTAGTTGCTTCAATGAGTGTTCTATTTTTCCTTTCAGCCACCCCATTTTGTTCAGGTGTGTAGGGTGAGGAAAAATTTTGGGAAATACCTTTCTCATCACAGAAACATTCAAGTTCATAATTTTTGAACTCTGTTCCATTGTCAGTCCGAATCTATTTGACTTTGATGTCATTTTGATTTTCAATGTTCCTGACAAAGGACATAATTGTTTCAGCTGCCTGACTCTTTTTGATCAGGAAGTATACCCAAGTGTATCTTGAGTATTCATCCACAATGACCAGAGTATACTTCTCATGGTTAATGGATCTAGGACTAATTGGTCCAAATAGATCCATATGGAGAAGATGTAGGCAGTTCCTGATGGAAAAGTTGGTTTTGGTTTTAAAGGATGCTCTGTGATGTTTACCTTTTTCACAAGCTGAGCATGGTTTATCCTTTGAAAACACAAGAGATGGTAAGCCAAGGACCTTGTTTTGTTTCACAAGGTTGTTTATGTTTTTGAAGTTTAGGTGGGAGAGTCTCTTATGCCAAAGCCAGTTGAGTGTCTCAGTGGCTTTGGTAAAGAGACAAGTTCCATTCTGAGTCAGACTGGACATGTCCAACACATAAACATCATGTCTTCTTGATGCAATAAGGACATCTTCCTTATTAGCATTGAGGATGATTCCTTGCTTATCATCAAACTGAACTATGTATTTAGCATCACATAGTTGACTGACACTGATCAAATTGTATTTAAGACCATTTACATAAGCTATCCTAGTAAAGACTATACCATTGCAGTATACTGAACCATAACCTTCAGTGAGACATGATGAGTTGTCAGCAAATATTACTTTGGGTCCTGATTCATCCACATACTTATGCAGATACCCCTTCACACCAGTCATGCTCCTTGAACATCCACTATCAAGATGCCAAATAGGATCCCTGGTATGTTTCTGCACAAATGGTAAACTGGGTTAGTTCTTTCTAGGACATCACTTCTTGGAGGGCTTAGCTTTGGAGGTCTTATTAACATTTTCAATTGATTTATGGTCAGTGGTGGAGTGAACTGAGCTACCACATATTATGCATTTGATTGCTGATGTAGACGCAGTGGACTGAGAGGCTGACTTTGTCATACCTCTACTGGCCTGAATGGCCTTACCACGTCCTGAGGTGTTATGAGTGGTGGTTCCACTATTTTCACAACAGTTGTCAATTTGACAATCTTTAGGATGGTGATCATTGAACCCACAGTAAGGGCAAGGTGCAAAAGGCTTTACTTTAGTTTCTGTTTCTGTTTAGAATCAGAAGGATAGTTTAAAGATTGAGCTTTAAGACTTCCCATGTTGGATGTGACTGAGTGTGTTTTATGATCAGAGGTCATGTGATCATCTTTTTTGCAAATCATGCAATAAATAATTCTATAGCAATCATCAGTGATATGATTGGTATAGTTACACAGTTCACATCTTTTCAGGGGTTTTGAGGGTTTGGGTTTGGTCTTTGAGGAAGCTGGTTTTTGTTCCTTCTTGGATTGAGAAGGTTTCTCAGAAGATGCAATCTTCTCACCTAGCTTCCTGACCATTTCAGCCAACTGATCAAATTTTGAGTCAGGGCTTTGAGTTATTACTTCAAAAGGGACTGAAGAAGATGAGTCATCAGTATTTACTGAGACATCAAATGTTGGTCTTTTCAGGATTGATTTTCCCAATCCTGACCTCTCCTTTGGGGAGTGTTGAGAGTAGACCATTGGTGGGAGGCCTAAGTTGGGTGCAGCACCCTGAAGTGTATTCAGTGGTGGGAGTGGTGGATATGATTCTGATTCAGACTCATTCACTGACTCAGTATTACTGAGTTGTTCAGTGAGTTCAAACTTACTGAGTTGTTCAGTAAGTCCAAGCATATTTTTCAAAGCCTGACTTTCAGGAAGCAAGATCTTTCCAGTCTCAAAGTTTGGTAACTTACTGACTGGGTTGTCCCTGGCAATCCAGTCATTTGACTTGGGAAGCATTTCTTGCTCAAATGATATGCCAGCTGGAACAAAGGTCAATTCACTGGGACTTACATAGGGGTTAACCATGTGTTGGTCAATTCCTATTGTTTTCCTAGGGATTAAACCCACAGTATCAAAGACCTTGGGGTTCTTTTTGGTCCAGCCTTGGATGATAGCTTTTTCTTTGTTAAGTTCAGTTTGTAGGGCTTGGTTTTGTTTCAAAATTTCAATGTTCTGAATTTGTAGAGTAATTGTTTCTAATTTGGCTTGCTTTAGTACAAGCAATTCATCTCTACATTTATTCAATTCTGACACTATGTTGTTATATTTTGAGCACATGTTAAGCCTTTGTTCCTCAACAAATTTAAGATCTACACAAATATAATTCATGTAAGATTGCCAATTAGAATCATCATCCATAGAAAGTAAAGTGTTTACCTTCTTCATGGTGATGTTTACCGACTCTCCATTCCTTGCATGGCTTTTCCCAACAGCCACTTGATCACCTTCAGAGAGTGCCATCAGTGCACTCACTCTAATTTCCTCATCTGAGGATACCTCTTCATCATCCCAATCATAAGCTTCAGCTACTAAAACCTTGTTCTTTTCCTGAACATGTTTGGATGGTTGAGCAGCCTGAGACATAGAGGGATTAGTTTCAAGAATTGCAAGTTTAGACTTGGCTTTCCCATATTTTGCTTCAAAGTCTTTTTTACCCTTGTTTTGAAATTGTTGGGTTGACTGAGACATTTTAGGTTGGAACTTGCTAGTTCCTGAAAATTTGTAAGAGGGTTCTAAGGTGGTTTTAGAATAACAGTCCCTAGCAAAATGACCCTTTTTACCACAATTAAAGCATTCAGTGGTTTCATTTGCTTTTCCTTTTGAAAAGTTGGACTGGTTTCTTTTGATAAAACGTTTTGAACTAGCAAGGAGTGCCCTCTCTTGGAATTCCAAGTTTAGATCTTTTAGGTACTCATCACTAGTCCTTTCATCAATTTCATCCTCAGAATCCTCTTGAAAGTCCTGCACAACACCATTAGTATAAAAACCAGTTGATATGGGTGTGGAGGTCAAGGCCTTTTTGGACTCAAGAGCTTTTGAGTCTGGGTATCTCATTGAGATTAAGTTGTCTTCATAGACAAACTTCCCATAGATCTCAGGGAGCTCAAGGGTCTGAATGTGATTAGCATTCCTCATGCCTTGTGAGAAGTTTAGCCACTTCTCAGGGAGACTGTTGACAAAGCCAACATTTGTCTCATGCTTAGACAAAACTACACCATCATTTGATAGTTCGTTTATCAAGGTCTTGTATCTGGTATAAGTCTGAGAAAGACTTTCAGAGTCTTTTGCCCTGAAAGTATTATACTCAAGTTTCAGGTCCATGACCCTGTTTTCCTTGGTATCTGATGGACCCTCAAAGCTATTGACCAAGTCATCCCAAGTTTGCTTGGCTGTTGAACAGCTGATGACTGATTCCATTATATCGTCAGGAAGACATGATATAATGATGCTTTTCAGGCGTTGGTCTTGATTGACCACCCACCTCTCATCAATGGTCCATTGAGCCTCCGGCTTGTTTAGCCCTGCAGCAGTCTTAGGGACAAAAGGACCATCTTTGACACAAGTGATGTAGTATGGTTCCATACCAGTCAAGTAGCAAAGCATTCACTTTTTAGACTTGCTAAATTTACCAGCTTCAAGTCGTGGGGCAACAGCTTAGAAGCTTCCACCCTTTTTGTCGACTAGCTTGGGCATATTTGCATCAATCATAGTAGGATCTTGGTTTTAAAAACCTTAAGCGCTCTTGGTTAATTTTGAAAGATTTTATAAACCAGAGGCTCTGATACCACTTGTTGTTCCCTTCACACGCTTAGAGTTAACTAAAAAGTTAATCTATTTGTGTTTATGACTAATACAATGTAATGATTCTTTCTATCAGTTAATGAAACGTAAATGTAAAAACACAAAGTATTTTTCAACGTTTAAATTCTTATTAGAAATGAATCAAAGAATCTATTACCCAAGTATTTTGCGGAACAAACACTTGGGATTGAATAGACAAGGTATGGTGTCTCCTATCTAAACTTAAGCTATGCTTAAGTGGTAACAATGTGCCTCACTGAGCTATCTCAGGGACTGGTTACTCTTTGTAGGAGAGAAGTTGTTTTGCAAAAGTCTAAGGCTTTCAATGTACAAAACACACATAACTTCTCTCCTTCTGAACCTATTTATACACAAGTATAAAAGAGTAAAAGTGATTAAAAATACTTCAACTTGTTGAGGAAGTGTGTCTGACCATTACAACAGTAATTGTCATTTCCAAGAACCAATAGGAATGGACTAAAAGTCTTTAGGAGTGTTTGGTCTGACACTCCATGACTTTTAGCCGTTTTTGAGAAGGTTGGTATCTGACAAGATAAGAGTGTTTAGTCTAACATTCTTATCTTCTCAAATACTTCCCACTTATTCCCGCCTCTATTTCAGGCATTGGTTTCTTCAGTCTTCAATCACTTATTGTTGTTGAGGAGACTGGGGTTCAGTGAGTTCTTATCCAACACTCACTGGACCATCATCTTCTTCTTTGGCTTAATTCCTACCCAGGGAGTACCGCCTACCTGAGTAGTGAATCCTTCTTCTTGAATTCACCTTAAGCATCCTGAAGATAACTCACTGAGTGACTGTTCACTCAGTGACTTGAATTATTCTCGGTTTAATTTACACTTAGTTAATTTTTGTCCAAATCTTGTTTTAAGTATTCTTGGGTACTGATGGACCCAACAAATATGTTTAAAAAGGAATGACGCGTATTCTATTTGGAAAAGGGATATACGTATCTTCCAAAAATGAAAGATGTACAATTCGGTCTTATCTCTTCCATCGTGTGTATCGAAACGATAAAAAAAATGTATCTAAATAGGGAATGAAGTGTATTGTTTAGGTAGATTTACTTTTTATTATTGTTATGCAAATTTTATTTATAATGTATTAACTCAATTGTATATTGTAAGTTTTTTTTTTTTTTTTTTTTTTTTTTTTTTGGTCACATGCGTATTATCGAACTTAGGTTAAAATTCAAATTGATGCAAAATTTACGGTTTCAATATTTTGGGTTTTACAACTCTTCCCCTCTAAAAAGAAAATTTCAGCCTCGAAATTGCAGTAGAAAGATTAAACGGATATGTACCAATTCACGAAAAGAAATGAGGGTAACCAGGATGCGTAGATTCTTCAGTCTCCCAAGTAGCTTCACGTTCGAGATGATTCTTCCAAAAATTTTAACGAACAGAATAGTTTTGTTTTCTCATGACTCGATCCAGACAAACTAGGATAGCCTCAGTTTTCCAGCAAAACAAATCATAACGAATCTAATCCAAAGGATACGAAACATATATGTAACGGATGATAATTGTAATTTCTGAAAGAGATGCATGAACTAATTTCTGAAAGAGATACATGAACTGAAACATGATATGAACATGAGACAGATACGAAGGAAATGCTAAACAGTAGGAATTCTCACCATTTCTATCTAGGTTTCGAACAAATCAAAGAAGCATACAAACAATCAAACGAAGCTCATATCAAACGTACCAAATACCGAACGAAAATGGCAGAATATACGAAGTGATAAGGATGAACCTAAGGACTAACGAATCGCTAAATAACTATCCATCATATGCCAGAATGTTTAACACTTCTGTATAGAGACACCTCAAGAATACACAATCTCTGGTCTGAAATTTCAAAGTTCTTCTCCCACAACGGTAATTGTTCTTTTCGTTACTAAAATCAACTCCGGACTTTTAATAAGTAACTCTTCGACTTAAACCAACCGAAAGGTGTTCTACATCCCCGTTCATACAAAACTCTGAAAGGAAACCCTTGCCAATTGCATGCCATCAATCTTAACGAGCAAACACAACCATGCCAAACACTTGTCGAATTTTCCCGTTCAACACATCTTCCAAGTTCGAATAGTTGTTCTGCTTATCCATCGGTTTGGAGGTGAAAAGCATTACTAACTCAAGTCTGGTCCCTCAAGCCTTCAGTAGCTCTTCCTAGGAATCTGAAGTAGAAATGCGAATCTCTAACACGATCACTGCAGGTGCGCCATGTAGCTTGAATAATCTTATGCCGAAAGAAATCTCTGTCAATCCTCCAAGTGAGCCGACCTAGTCAAACAATCCATTACGACTCAATCCGTGTTGTTCTTCCAAAATGTGCGTGAAAATCCCGTTACAAAGTCCATGAAGATTAAATCCCACTTCCACCTAGGAACATCGAAACTAAGGAAAACCACTTGTACGCTAAGGCTGAATCTTAACCTGTTGACATGCTAAACACTTCGCCACCAATGTAGTTACAATCATCTTCATACCATTCCATCAAAATTCTGCTTTAAGTCTCTATACATATTAGTACAACTAAGATGAATGGAGCAATTAGAACTTGTGTGCTTCAATCAAAAACCGCTTCCTTTCAGTCTTCTAACACAGATCATATTCTACCGTCTTGCTCCTGAGCTTCTTCATGCCTGTCACAAATCACCCCCAAGTCCTGCGTCGGATAGTTTACCTCATACGGTTCTCGCTGTGCTGATGCATAACCAATACTCTTCCCGTGTTGCATGAGGCCATAAGTAAGTCTCCTTCTTTTAGTAGAAACAAATCTCTTTTCAGCTTCTCAAGATTCTCCTCTCATTCTTCATCCCAACCAAAATTTACTCTTCAAGAATATTACCTAGAGCTTCTTCTGACGTAGGAATTTCAACACAAATACAAAAATGATCCTCGTGTTTCTCCTTCGTCTCTGAATACACCAAGATGTCATACTATGACAATTTGTCCAAATATTCATGAAAGACACGATTTATCAAGTCCATAGGAGCAGTCGGAGTAGTAGCCAATACAATTGGCATCACTAATACTCATAAAGATCATTACGAATACAAAATACAATTCTAGGAACATCTTGCTCCTTCATACATAACTTAAAATAATCAGATCTAAAATTCATCATTGGGAAACTTCACACTCTGGAGTTGATTAATCAAATCGTCGATTTGAGGTAACGGATAACAGTTCTAACCACAATACTATTCAGCTTCCCGCGATCAATACACAACCTCATGCTATCATCATCCCTCTTCATGAATACAACTGGAGTACACCACGGATACACACTCAGACGGATAAAACCACTTTCTAAAAGATGGTCCTTCAATTCTTTCCATTCAACTAATGACATAAAACACGGAGTTTCAGAATTAGGCAAAACGTTGCTCTTATACGAATAGGGTTTCTAAATCAAACAACTTACTGATCTCAGGCACTGCTCAAGACATCCTATGATTCCAATAAGTTCAAGTTACATGATGTAACTATTATCATGTTGGCCAGGCGTCATAATACTTGCATCATATAAACATGCCTTTATTGATATCATATTCTACCTCGAGTCGTGACTAAACAATCTCTCAGTACCAGGTCAAATCAACTTCACACTTCGGTGGAAACCTTGGTAGTTCGTTCAAGGATAACATCGAGAAAACTCATATTGCAAAATGACTCTCAAGGTGAGATCCATCCTACGGTGTACAAAATAGGTGCTAGGAAACCTTCACAATCGCGAAAAATAACGTACGAGTTTCCAGGGTAGTGACGATAACAACGGGTTAACCAGTCAGGAATCATGGTAAAAAGAATTCAGGGTGCTCGAATCGTCAAAGGTGTACAGTATGACAGTAGTTAGCATCTTGATGCTAAGTCAACTCATCCATACCAGAATAACATCGAATTTAACATTCCAGAGAAAGACAGATCAACAGAGTGGATCTTATCATTCAGAAATGACGAAAACATTCCCATACTCGTGGTTAATCACCACAAGATTTCTTATAGGAATAGGGATGGGTAAGGTGAAATCTGATAGTGTAGGGAAACTTAAATATGCTTAGCAAAAGCAGGAGAAATCACAGAATGTGTCAAACAAATCATGGTCACAAGAATTCTCAGAATGATCTAAGAGGCATCTAAATGATTAAGAAACGAATCAGTGGTTAAGGTCGGAATCAGAAAATAAGGCTTATATAGTGTCAGACATTACCAAAAAATTCTCAACGCATTCTAAACTTACTTAGTTACTAAACTTAAGTTGTGCAAAATAATAAGTTTCTAATCTCCGAAAAAAAGTGATCTTAAAAGGGCTTAACTAAAAGTAAGGCACGAATCAGAGTGATGCAGAAGCAATGATACTTAAACAAATGTCTTATAGTCTACCAAATCCTCACCGGTCATAATTTAAGTTTCTTCTGAGTGGAAATCCTAAGGCAAATTCTCAAAGGTTGTTTCATAAGCTCCTATAGTGCAAACCTAAGGGCCAAATCTTTCACGAACATAACTTAAAGTACTACAGGTCGAAGCTTAAGCTCTGATACCATAATTGTAACACCCCAACCTGGAAAGGGTAGAAGTGTCACATTATGGTGGCATATCAGAACATACATAATAAAAACACAAGCGGAGGTCTAATCATAAATACCAGAATGTAAGTCAACATAACTTAAAGGAAATACATAAGTTCCACAAGAAATTCAAATGAAGGAAACATCATAATCTGAGTCTCAAAACAATGAAATAACATGGTATCAAAGCTAAGATGTCTAGGGTAAGTCTGCACTCAGCTCCTACTCTCATCCCAAAAGATAGCCCCAGCTCCTAGCTTAATAACATGCCATGGAGAAAAGAAATGCGGCTGGGCTTAAAAAGCTCAGTGAACAGATATACAAAGCAAAGTAATGAAACTGAAATGAGAAAACAGAATATGGTACATTGGGGAATAACAGAAGGTATATCAAAATGTATCAAAGGTGTAAAGGTTGTCAGAAATCTACCACGAGCCCAGAAACATATCATATCATAATCTTCATAAGTAATCATAAGTAACATAATGGAATGATCAGCTCCCAGAATTGTGAAGGGCATGTATTGCACACAGTACCAATCACCAGAAATATATCATAATAACATAACAGATCATATCTAGGATGCATCCATACGCCCCTGCAGAAATCATAGTGGCTAAACATATATCCTTAAGCTCATAAACATATAACAGAAAAGGGACGGGATGGAACATCACTCGACCATCCTAGAGTCATGTCATTGGTGCATCAATGACATGGTCATGGAACCCCCATGACTAATGAAAGCTCGGGTATCAAACTGAAGGTCAAATAAAATGCCATAGTAATGACATAGAATCCAAGGTCATCAGAAATATCATAATCATAGGTTCATATCAGAGGGTGCATAGCAAAGGCTCATATCAAAGGCTTATATCGTAGTGTCATAAACAGAAAGGCTCATAGCAAAGGCATCAAAATCAGAAGCTAAGCAATCAAAAGATGTGAAAGGATCATGAGAAACCTTATGAGAAAGGTCAGAATATCTGTACCTCAATAGCACTGAAATGAAGGAAAGGACACAAAGGAACACAAGCTACTTCCTCTTCAAATTGTCTTCCTGAATTAATAGTCATTTAATATTAAAATCCATTTATTTAATGTCATACTTATTTTAATACTCATTGTTATTCAATTTAACCTAATTAGGGTTTTAGCTATTTATAGTAACATTTTAGGGTTGATTCATAATTAGCCAAAGTCTAGGGTTTAAAATGATAATTAGTCAAAACTCAGGTTTAAAAGTATTTCAAGATAATATATAACTCAATTAGGGTTTATTCATATTTAATAATACATAGGTTTTCAATGTATCTCAGAATAATGATGATTCACGAAATCTCATCTCGAAAATAACAACACCGAGACTCAAATTATGTTCAAATAAAAGAAAACACATGCGAGACACTCACACACGAATAAAAGGGCCCTAAAACCCTAGACCTATTACACGTTAATGAACCGATCTTTTTACTAGTATTTATACATCTTTTAATCACGACATAACTAATGTACGTATGTCCTAAAATCTTTTAAAGTCTCGAGTTCCATGTCGAATATGACTTAATCTTTCAACCCATTTCACACCAGGTTTTATGATCATATGTGGTAAAACAAATGTTTTAAATGTACTTTCAAACAAATGATATATCGACCCCAAATACAAACACACGCGCCACGACATGATCGATCTCCGAATACTAACCACCATACATACCATGAAACCGAAGTCTTAACCCCGATGTTAACTAGCATACTTAGGTTCTCAACCTTTTAGTTTTAAGTTTATAATACGCCAATATGTTTAAACCCGAAATCAACTCGTCCCTCATTAATTAGTGAACGTATATGTTCATACATATACAAGCAGGTTATACTCCACATATAGCCTTCCATGTTCAAAGTCCAAGACCACCAACGTAATTACAGTTTTCAATCTATTGTTGTAGTACAAACCATGCATGCTAGCACAAACCCAAAATCTTATTTCTTATAAACTAGTATAAGCATGCATGTATATATATTAGACATTAGTATACAAAACCATGATTTTAGTTTTCATAACACTTCCTTTAATTCATCTTACATTATGTTCTATGATCGATCACAGGTTATATATGCGACTCAAAAACTTGGCAGATCGACCCCAAGACACAAACACTGACGTCATGAATAAGTGACACATGTTCGACCCCCAATTACTATGCACGCGATCACCACCACACGTACACTCACAACACGAAAATTTAAATCCTGATTCGACAAGCATACGTATATTTATCTCTTGAACATGCATGGTCGTATCTTAATATTTTCAAGTTAATATGTTAACCATATATTTTACTCTTGCATTGCATATATTCGAATGACAGATTATTAGTATCTTAATAGTTTCAAGTTAATATGTTAACCATATATTTTACTCTTGCATTGCACATATTCGAATGACATACTATTAGTATCTTAATAGTTTCAAGTTAATATGTTAACCATATATTTTACTCTTGCATTACATATATTCGAATGACAGATTATTAGTAACTTAATAGTTTCAAGTTAATATGTTAACCATATATTTTACTCTTGCATTACATATATTCGAATGACAGATTATTATTAACGAGATGAGATAGTGTTTATAACCATGTAACATATCATGATACCAGGTCATGAAAATACCTTGACCAGCAGCAGGTTGAATCATGTATAAAAGCACAAACAGGTACGATTTTAATGACCCCCAAACAAAGCTTCAAACCCCACACAATACGTTATAGAATCTGAAATCCTCGAACCACAAACGTAAACACAACAACAGTCTCCAACAGCTAATCTTCGACCTTAAACTTTGTAGAGAAAATAGTTGGAATTCGTTTAGGGTTTTTGTGAGAATTTGGAGAGTAACTGAGTTAAATGAGAAGATACATATTGTCAAAGCGTGTAGAGATATGTTTAAAAAGGAATGACGCGTATTCTATTTGGAAAAGGGATATACATATCTTCCAAAAATGAAAGATATACAATTCGGTCTTATCTCTTCCATCGTGTGTATCGAAACGATAAAAAAATGTATCTAAATAGGGAATGAAGTGTATTGTTTAGGGTGATTTACTTTTTATTATTATTATGCAAATTTTATTTATAATGTATTAACTCAAAATGTATATTGTAAGTTTTTTTTTTTTTTTTTGGTCACATGCGTATTATCGAACTTAGGTTAAAATTCAAATTGATGCAAAATTTACGGTTTCAATATTTTGGGTTTTACAGATAGACACTTACACGAGCCTTTATTTAACGTGCTTCAAGAGCATGCACATTGTCAAGCTTCGGTTGCATGAACTTAGTGCTAGCGTAATAGACATTTATATTGATGTGTCATCATTGGGATGGTCACATGCTTCAATTATGGTCCAACTTTACTGCTTTATTATAAACCTATGAACTCACCAACCTTTGTGTTGACACTTTTAGCATGTTTTTCTCAGGTGTTTAGTTGATTGACATATGATGATGCAAGGCAGTTCTGTAGCAGGGGCATAGGCACACTTTTAGAGTGTACACGTAACACTCATGACCAGAGTTTTTGTACTATAGGACAACTAATAAATATTATGGGCCTTGTTTTCCGCATTTCAATTATGTAAAACTTATGTTTTAATAAATGAAGCTTTTAAAACGGATTTGATAAATTCGTTCTCTATTACTTATGTTGTGATCCAAATAAGTAACACCCCAGATATTATTTTCGCTGAGATCTGATTTTGGGGGTGTTACATACTCCACAAAGAATGGATGAGATTGTTGAAACAGGGAATCAAGGGATTGCAAACACAATGGTGAAATGGTACAACTGTGGAGGGAAAGGTCATTTGGCCAGTGCATGCCCCAAACCAAGGACAAAAGAGAGTGTGTACCACAAGGAAGCCCTACTTCTTACTCTTAAGGATGAAGTCGGGGGCACTCTTACTGAAAAGAAGCACAACTTCATGGCTAATGCATACTCTGATGATTATATGGAAGACCTAGAAGCTAATGTAGCAGTGATGTTGATGGCCAACATGCAAGAAATGCACATGAGTGAAACAGGCCCAGTATATGATACTGATGGTTTGTCTCAGGTACCTGATTCAACATGTCTCATTCATGAAATAGTATCCCCATCTGCATCTGCATCAGCCGAAGAGCATGTCGTTCAAGATGACTCATTCTTATCTCCTCAAGTCGATGACCAAATGAACACAGTAGTTACATTTGATGAAGATCAAATTAACCCGGTTGTTACATTTGATGATCCTCTTGATGATGATAATAATAATCAACTTGAACAAGATGATCTTTTGCTTGGTCCAGATCCAGAGCTCATGACCTTGCTCTTGACCACCCAAACCCAGTTGGACTTACAGAAATCCCAAATTGATAAATGAAATGAGATAAATAGAAACTTAAAGGAAAAAGTTGCATTATTGACTAAGGATCTTAAGTGCTATAAACTTCAACTTTCAAACTATGAAACAAAAGAAAAACGGGAAAAAAGTTTTTAAGTTGCATTCCAACAATCTTATGTGAAAGAACAAGAGTTAGAACATTAGATATGTGAATTAACTGTTTCCAAAAATGACTTGATTTCACAAATGGAACAAGAAAGATTAGATTTTAAACAACAAGTTGACTACCTACACTCTGAACTTTCAAAAACAAAAACAAAGTTGTCAACTTGTCAAGATAATTTTTCTGAACACAAACAAGTATCAAGGAAACGGATTGATTCCTATCTTGAGGAAATCGTTGAGTTGGAATGTAAACTAAAAGAGTTTCAAAAAGTTGTGTATAAAACTGGTGAGTCAGTAACAAAAATTCAGAAATTCACTCTAAAGCAAAATCCCCAAGGATATGGTTTTTCTATTGGGGATGACAAACCACGGTTTTTAGATGCAAAACATCTGTTTGATGACTCTATTATGCGTGTTGTTGTTTATAATTATGAAGAAGAAATGGAACAGGACGAAGAGAGTCGATCTAAAATGAGCAATGTCAAATTTAATAAACCATGTGATTACTCAAAAGTACCTCATATTAGCGACACCTTCGTACCTCAACAAGATAAAACAGAACAGTCATGGTTTTTAATGCAAATGAATGAATCTTCTGAGGTTGGACCTGTGAACACAGTAGCACAAGTCGATGGCCCTTTACCAAATTCAGGTGTAATTGCACCATTGCCAAAACAATGTCTTGTCCTCAGATATTTTAATACATTTATGGAAGACATAAAATTTTTGGAACAAGCAATTGAACGAAATTTTGAGATAAAAGTCTCTACTTTTCTTTCTCCCTATGAAAAAGAAAAGAGATAAATTTTTCAAAAATAATTTTTGCCACACGTTCAACACCTGCGTCTTTGTGCTACACATTAGGAACAGGAACTTCAATCAGAGGTAGCATCCATGATGAACATTTTCGATGCAACTGAAAAAACGATCTCAAAACAAAAACGTAAAAACAAAGTTTTGCAAAAAGAAGCAGATCGACACTTGGAGAATGTTCTATGTTCTGATGTTATATATGTGTCCATGAATTCCATTTATGTATCTTGTAATGCAATGCTTGTTGATGAACATTCTATTGATACTGAGATGTTGAACTTGAAATTGAGAATTTGAAAAAAGAAAATGAGAGAATTAACAAAATCAATGATGATGTGCAAAATAAATTGTCAAAAGAAATTTTTCAACTCAATCACAAGTTGCAATGGTGTCAGACTCAAAGTCTTGACTTTGAGTTAAATTTACAAAGTAAAAAAGAATCAGTGTCCTTTCAAAACAGTCATGCTTCCAAAATTCAGAATATTGAAAAAGAAGATGATGTTTTAAAACGTCAAATTTTTGAATATGAAAAGGACATTGATGAAGTTTGCCAAAACAGGAATGACACTGTTCGCTTAAATCGAGAATTGGATTCCAAAATTCAACAAAAGAACCACATCATCATTGAATTGAAAGAGAAAATTAAATTACTTGAAAAAGGGAAATTTGTTCACACCAATATGATTGCACCAGGAATGTATCATGTAGATGAAACACCTAGGAAAGCATCCCCTCAGACCACTAATGTGAATGATTCGACTTCTATAGGAATAGTCACCCCTCCTAGCGTTATCAGATCCAAGCCCAAAAGGAACAAAGAGAAGACTAGTATCTGGCAACGTATGAGCGGCACACCTAAAGACCAAGAAGTAGAAGACCACCTTAGGAATATGAATAAAAAGCATGTTGTGTCTGATGTAGAATCAAACTTTAAAATGTGTAATTCTAATCGTGATGTAACAAATGCTAAAGACTATGAATGTTATGAATGTTGTTAATGTTGATGCTTCTTGTATGTTTTGTCTTTCAAGTATATTGTCTGGTGATCATAAAAACTGTGTGGCAAAGACTCTTTTGTCTCGTAATCAGAAACTTACATATGGCACTTCCTCTAGGCCCACTACTACTTCTAAGTCAATATTAGGAAAACCGCCAAATGTAGTTTCTAAGACTGCCATAGACAAAACCATAGTTGCTACTAAAACAATCCAATCACCTAGTGCATTTACTAAGAAGAAAGCAGAATCTAGTTAGACATGGCAATGCTGGCTACAGAGGAAACCTAGTTTTTCTTGGTTACCTAAAATGCTTAATAAATGTGCTACTAACCCAACAGGTTCCACCGTTACCGTCTCTCCATCTGCATTGTCTTCATGTGATGCAGGTGATTCAAATTGTACTTTGGATTGTTGATAGCGGATGTTCCTGAAACATGACAGGCAACCTAAAACTTCTAGTAAACTTTGTTGCAAAGTTCATAGGAACTGTCAGATTCGGGAATGATCACTTTGCCGCTATAATGGGCTATGGGGATTATGTCAACGGAAACATCAAAATTAGTTGTGTATACTACGTTGAAGGCCTTGGACAAAACCTTTTCTCAGTAGGGCAATTTTGTGATGGTGATTTGGAAGTTGCATTTAGGGAGAAAACCTGCTTCATTCGTGATCAACAAGAAAACGACCTCATGACAGGCAAACGCGGAACGAGTCTCTACACCATTTCCATGTCGGACATGACCGCTTCTTCTCCAATTTGTTTACTCTCCAAAGCACACTCTACAAAATCATGGCTATAGCATGAACGACTGTCCCATTTGAATTTCTAGACAATGACATATCTTGCTCGTCATAAACTAGTCGACGATCTTCCAAGGTTTCGGTATGCTAAAGATCACCTTTGTCCAGCATATGAATAAGGGAAAAGTACCTGTGCTCATTTTCCATCTAAAACCGAGCACAGTACTGATCATGTTCTCCAACTTCTCCATATGGATTTGTGTGGCCCGATGCGTGTTCAAACAATCAACGGGAAGCGATACATATTGGTAATTGTTGATGATTTTTCTAGATGGACTTGGGTCTACGTCCTACGAACCAAAGGTCAAGCACCTTCGATGATCATCCCCTTTCTCACTAAAATTCAGGTTCAGCTTCGCAATACAGTTAGAAAAGTCAGAACAGATAACGGAACTGAATTCAAGAATCACACTCTTCGTGAGTATTTTGAGAAAGTGGGGATTGAACACCAAACATCTATTGCCAGAAGCCCAGAACAGAATGGAGTTGTCGAAAGAAGCAACAAGACGTTAGTGGAAGCTGCAAGGACGATGTTAATAAATGCTCAATTATCAGATTATCTCTGGGCTGAAGCTGTCTCAACTGCTTGCTACACTCAAAACCGTTGTATGATCAACAAAAGGCACCACAAAACTCCATATGAACTTGTTCACAACCGTAAACCAAACATAAATTACTTTCATGTATTTGGGACTCTCTGTTACCCAAATAATGATCGTGATGACTTTGAAAAACTGAAAGCCAAAGCTGACATTGGAATCTTTGTTGGATACTGTAAAAATTCAAAAGGTTTTCATATCTCGAACCGTCAAACCAGGGAAATTCAAGAGACAATACATGCTAATTTTGATGAACTCACCGAAATGGCTTCTAAGCAAAACAGCTTAGGACCCGCTACTAACCATCTAAACTTCCCTGATCAATCAGCTGCACCACTCTCTCTCAACCGTAAGGATTTGGAAGACTTGTTTGCTCCATTGTTCGACGATTCTCTTGTTAATCTTGCACCAGATGTATCCACCAATTCCACTGCATAACTTGTCCATATTTCAGTACCTGATACACCTGTTACTACAACAACAACAGTTGATACTGATGCACCTCCAACAGAAACACCATCAACAGTAGAACAAACAACTTCTAATACTGAGAATGCAGTTGAAGATCCTCTACCTCAAGAAGTACCCACACCCGCAAATTATGACAGAAATGCATTCTTCAACCCATTTGCTCCGGCTCCAACCGTTCCAGATATTGCTGAGTCGTCAATGAGCAACTTGGATCCGTCTAATATGCACAACAATTTTCAACATTACCCTTCTACCCACAAATGGACAAGAGATCACCCTTTAGTGAATGTGATTGGTAATCCAGACAATCCAGTCATGACACGGAAAAGACTCCACACAGATGGTGAAACTTGCATTTATGCACTCACTGTCTGTCAAGCAGAACCAAAGAATTTTAAAGAAGCCTTAACTTATGACAACTGGATTGAGTCAATGCAAGAAGAACTTGATCAATTCAAATGTCTTGAAGTTTGGGAACTGGTAGAAAGACCTGATGGAGTCTACGTTGTCGGACTAAAATGGATTTGGAAAAACAAGCTGGATGCTGATGGAACAGTTATTCGTAACAAATCTCGTCTGGTTGCCAAAGGTTTCAGTCAAGAAGAAGGTATCGAATTTGAAGAATCCTTTGCACCAGTGGCTAGACTTGAAGTTGTTCGCATGTTTTGGCGTATGCTGCCCACAAGAACATCACCGTTTATCAAATGGATGTGAAGACTGCATTCCTGAATGGACAACTCCGTGAAGAAGTGTACGTCACACAACCAGAAGGCTTCATCGATCAAGAACATCCAAACCATGTGTACAGGCTTAAGAAAGCCCTCTATGGCCTTAAACAAGCCCCGAGGACATGGTACGATAAATTGTCCGCATTTCTAATTGCCAATCACTTTACCAAAGGATCTGTTGATCCTACACTGTTTATAAAAAAAATGGGAAGGACATCTTAATTGTTCAAATTTATGTTGATGATATCATTTTTGGTTCAACACATAAAAAGTACTCAAATGCTTTTGCTAAACTAATGAAACAAAACTTTGAGATGTCCATGATGGGTGAACTTATGTTCTTCTTAGGACTGCAAGTTCATCAATCCCCCCGTGGTATTTTTCTAAACCAGTCCAAATATGCTCTAGAAATTTTAAAGAAACATGGCATGACAAATTGTGACACATATAATACTCCTATGTTTGCATCATCTCCAAAACTGGATGCTGATTTACATGGGACACCAATTGACCCAACTAAATACCGAAGTATGATTGGGTCACTCATGTATCTAACAGCCAGCCGACTAGATATTGTATTTGCAACATATCTTTGCTCCCGCTATCAGTCTCGACCTACTGAAAGACACCTCTCTGAGGTTAAACGAATCCTTCGATACATAAAGGGAACTATTCATTTGGGGATCTGGTATCCGAAGGATTCTGGCTTTGAACTAATTGCTTTTTCAGATGCTAATCATGCAGGATACTTAGATACACGTAAAAGTACGTTTGGTGGAGTGCAGTTCCTTGGATACAAACTCGTATCTTGGCAGTCAAAGAAGCAAGATTGTACATCATTATCGTCAACAGAATCTGAATATGTAGCCATGTCAGCATGTTGTGCTCAAGTCATCTGGATGAGATCACAACTGATGAACTACGGTTACGTCTTCAACAAGATTCCCATGTACTGCGACTCCAAGAGTGCCATTGCCATCTCATGTAACACAGTTCAGCATTCGAAGTCCAAGCATATCGCACTTCGATACCATTTCATCAAGGAGCATGTGGAACAGGGTACTATTGAACTTTATTTTGTGGGTGCAGAATACCAACTGGCATACTTATTCACCAAAGCCTTGCCTTATGCAAGATTTATGGAATTAGTTCACCAGATTGGTATGAGGTGTTTGACTCCAAAGGATTTAAACAACTTTCTTACAAACAATTAAGAAAGTCAAACACCAAAACTATCTTTGTAAATATTTTATCAAAAACACAAAAAGATTTTTCTTCTCTTAAAAAAAATGCAAGTACAAAATTTCCATCAACACTATGTTCATTTAAACAATTTACCAATTCTTTCTGAACAAGTGTTGAGGGGGAGAATGATATTCAAATTTTAAAATTTTAATTAAAATTTGTACTTGCATATTTTCTTAAAAAATGTTGCTTTATAAAACGATGGTAATATCATCTATGTGATACCCTCCTTGATCTTAAAATATTTTTCAAAATACTCATAAGTCAAGGGGGAGTATTAAATTGTTCTAGTCAAAATCATGTCAAGTCAAGTTAACAAGTTGTGACTAAGGACTTTACTTGTAAAATAATGTGGTTATGGGACTAAATGTGTAAAATTTGAAAAACAATACAAAAGTAAAAATTGCATTAACTGCATCTGAAATACAGTTAATGCAACATTTACTTCTTCTCACCTAAATTACATTAACTCTTACCAACTCTATCCACGGCTCGAATTCAAAGCACAAATCCGGTCAAGAAACATCAAATCTGTGAGTACTTATACAATGTTTATACGATTTTAAGACATGGTTTTCAAAGATTTTAAGATCCAGCGGCTAAATCTTTCAAAATCGATTAAAAAAGATTTAGGGTTTATGTCGGATTGTGATTTAATGATTCTGAGTGTTTGACACCTAATTGAATGGGGGGTTTTGGTCGGAATTGCGTCCTCATCATGTTATGAGTCCTTAATTGAACCCAGAAATACAAATTGATGAGTGTTCATGAATTAGGGTTTATGCGTTCAAATTGGGGAAATTCATATAAGTGTGTTGTTGTCTAATTAAGTTGTTGGGATAGTGTTTATATGTGTTGTATAACATGGTTTAACCATTGAATCGAACCCAGAAACACATTTGAAGGAATTTAGATGCTTAAGGTTTAAGATGAACTCGAACAAGTTCAATCTTTCGTATTCATGGTTAAAAAGTGTTAAGATGAGGACCAATGAACTCAGGAACATCACAGGAATCTATTGGAACCAATCAAACAAACTTCTAACATGTTTTTTTGTGAATTCCGATGATTCGTAGAATAGGGTTTGTCGGAATTGTGAACTATTGCGTTTTAATTTGATAAAAAGGATTTAGATAAGCAGATAATAACTTGTGAATTGATTTAATTGGACAGGAAAACCAAATTCGACAAAGAAATCAAGAAAATGTACGTCTATAGTGTTTGCCGCAATTTCTTGTATAAGAAGTTGTCGAAATTGCAATATCCGTCGAAATTGGATAAGTTTTTTCGGAATTGCAAAATCTATCGAAATTGGATAAAGTTGTCGCAATTGCAAAAAACTTGTCAAAATTCAAAATTTTCATCGTAATTGGGAAAAATTATCGCAATTTCATATTTCCATCATAATTGGACATAACTTATCACAATTCAGATTTTTCCATCGAAATTGATCAAATGTCATCGAAATTCAAAAGTCATCGAAATTGGATCATAAATCTGTCGGAATTTAAAAGCTGTCGGAATTGGTCATAATTGTCGCAATTGTAGAGATCTGTCGCAATTTAATTTTTGAAATTCACATAGGTTACAAGTTGTCAAAATTGTTCCTAGGGCAATAACAGGAAATCAACTTTAACTAACTATCTACATAATGTCCAAGGATGTAAATTGCTACACTTAAACTTGTAAAATCAAATGAAGCAACTAAAAGGTCACATGAATGATAACAAGATTAACTATTTGCTAACTTTCATGTATCCTGCAAATCTGTTTTGATTGATGTTTCAAATATTTCAAATGGCTGCACAACAACCACTCCCAATGCTCACCAAGGCTGATGTTCTTCCACAAGACTACGATGTGGAAATTGGCAAGAATAATGCAAGGGTTGAATTTCACAAGGTTAAGTGTGCGGAACCAACTTGTCAGATAGCAATAGAGGTTCTCAAGCTACACAAGTGCAAGAGTATGATGGACAAGTCAGCTAGTGTTCCCGAACTCTACATTCATCAATGCAAGGGTGGAATTTCACAAGGTTAAGTGTGCGGAACCAACTTGTCAGATAGCAATAGAGGTTCTCAAGCTACACAAGTGCAGGAGTATGATGGATAAGTCAGCTAGTGTTCCCGAACTCTACATTCATCAAATGTGTAACACAATAAAGCTAGACTTGAGAAAAGAATATTTCACATGCAAGCTGGACCGAAAGGAAGTAACCGTTGATGTGAACTACCTCTGCAAGGCTTTGCTATTACCAGAAGCTCCTGAACCTGCCAAGGAATTCTATCCAACACCTACTGAAGAAGAAGTTCTCAACTTTCTTGTAGAGATAGGCTACGATGTACAACCAGACAAACCATTGATAAGATTCTCAAGGGTTGAAGTCAAGCTCATCCCACAACCTTGGAGAACGATATACTACATCTTGGCCCGATCTGTCTCTGGTAGGGAAAGTAGTCATGAGAACCCTCGTCTGTCTCATCTTCAAATCTTCTAGGGAATAGTTAATCAGAAACAGATTGACTATGCTCAACCTATCTGGGATGATATCGTCCACCAAATTCAAAAACCTTTAACCAAAATCCCATTTGCTCGTTACACCAAGCTTCTCATCTGTCATCTACTTGACGAAAACACAGACATCCCTCAGCGTCTTGAAGACTGAGAAATGCATCTATATAAAATGGACAAGACCATCAGTTCAGCCTACATCCCTAAAGGGAGCACACGTAAACAAGGGATGAGACTACCTGAAGCTCTTCTGACAGAGAAGTTTAAACAAACAAAGGCTTACAAAAGCTATGATAGAGCATACAAAGAGGGACATGTCAGCTTTTGCAAGTACGATGATGAGCCTGCTCCAGCTAGGACTAGATCAAAAGAAAGTAGCAAGTCAGGCAGTACTTCAAGCATATCCAAGAAAATCAAACCAGCTGCTCCTAAAATCATTAAGAGAAGAGTTCCAGTTAAGATAGCTAAGCCCGAACCAGAAGAAGAAAAGATTGTTGAGGAAGAGGGATCTGATTCTGAAATGGAGACCGATGAAGAACCGACAATCTATAAAGAAGAAATAGCTACACATATTGCATTAGAAGAGAGCCGAGAGTCCTATAAAGCTGATCAGAAAAGGCGGAAGCAGTTGAGGCTGGAAGAACAAATGAGAATGGAAGCAGAATTGGCCAAGGAATTTGGTGAAGACCAGACCTATGATGATCCGGTTAATCAACCCTGTGGGTCTGGGGTAGTAAAAGACGTTACTCCACCCCATCCTGATCCGGTTAATCAACCCGGTGTATCTGGGGTTGAAAAAGAAGTTGTTCCACCTCATTCAGATCCGGTTAATCAACCCGGTAATGACGAAGAAAAGAAGGAAGATGAACAGGCAAAAGACTTTGATATGGATGAGGATGAAGAAACAGAAAAGGTGTTAACTGATGAGGAAGAGATCAATAAAGCTATTGCAGAACTGGAATTGGAAATGAAGAGGAAAGAAGAAGGAAGGTTGGCTGAGGAAAAGGAAGCCGACAGATATATTCAAACACCACCAACCACTCCTCCACATTCTCCACCAATTGTCCATAAATCACCTCCAGCATCTCAGCAAGCTATACCACCCAAGGTTCAACCACCTCCTGAATCATGCACACACACCTCACCACCATCAACAAAAGCAACAACAAAAGGAACAACAAGCAAGAAAACCAAGAAGATAACTAGGCTTAAAAGGGATGATCTAATCTCCCAGGCGTACGAAAGGGTGAAAAAGGAAGCAAAGCTAGCACATGTCAAGAAAGACAACCCGCTACGTAACCAAGTCGAAACCTTAACCAATATGGTTACTGGCCTTGTCGGATAAGTAAACGAGCTACAAGAAACCAAAGCTCGTATCGATGAGTTCCTAACCGACGATGTTCAAGAACGGATGCTCACAGCGATCAAGGGCAATACTAAAGAGTATGTGAAGAAGTACTTGCCCAAGATTGCATCCAAGAAGGTAGAACAGTATCTTGATCCAAATATTGAAGATATAGTCAAGAACATTGTGGCTACGGTTCCACTTGTCTTTCAATCACAACCGACATAGCCTAAAGAACCAACTCTTGAAGAGCTCCAACTCAAACTCCTTGATAGACTGATAAGCATTACCTCACCAACTCCTGAGGAAATAGCCATCACTGAGGCTATAAAGGCTAATATTGAGAAGGAGTCATGCAAAGCTCAGGCCGACAAAGGTAAACATCCAAGAGAGGACGAAGACCCAGATCCAAACTCCCTAGCCAAGAAACAGAAGGGTGTCAGCGGATCTGCTTCACAGCTTAAAGAACCAGTCGGTCCTGCAGCAACAACTACAGCCACTCAACCACCCAAGGCTTCAGGCTCTGGACCTAAAGCAATGGAGCATCAATTTAAGTACACTACAACTGAGGAATTCGAATTTCAACAACATGAAGATCAACCAGTTTCTCCTCCCAAGACTAAAGCAACACCATCTAAATCTGGCAAGAAGACAACTTCCAAAAGACCAATTGTTGTCTCCTGGCTAGATGAAGATACAACAAATGGGAATGAGTGGTTTGATCAGCTTGTAAATGCTCAACCTCATACAGATGAAGACACCCTGATAGAAGGTAGCACGCTTGAGTTCACGCAAAAACTCAAACGTGACCAACGCATCAAGAAGATGACTAAAGGAGAACTTAGTCGTATCAAGAATGATGTGTTTAATTTACTCAAAAAGAGGTCCTCCAGTGTAGCTGAGCTAGAATATCACCTGCAGAACATTGCGCGAGCAATGTGTATTGAGTTCAGTTGGACCAATTCGGATTTGCATGTAGTTGACAGCACTTCTCACCCCAACCAACCACACATCACGGATTGGACGAAGCCTTTACCGGCGATTAGAGTCTCCGATCAACCTGTTGTTCCTTACAAGTTCTTCTTCAAAAATGATCTCGAACTACTCGTGCACGGTATCAAATGTCAGCCCAAATACGCAACTTCTATAACCTTGATCCCTGCAGTAAGTTACACACAACCAGCCATCGAAAAAACTGCCGCAAGACTCTTCATTTCAAACAGAGTGCAGTATGACCAAGATGCGCAACTAGGTATTTATCACTGGTTTGAGAAGAGGTAGACGTGGTACAAAAGTAAGCCCACAAAGAAGTCCTCAACTCCAGTGATGAGTGACCTCAGGATACTTGTTGTAGTCAGTCTAGAGGGAGAAAGGAGGTATGATTATACCTTCTTAACTGAAATCAAGGTTAGAAGACACGATCAGCAGATCTACACATTCTCAGAAGCAGATTTCCCAGACTTGCATCTCAATGACCTTGAAGACATGTATCTCATCAAGGTTCAAGGGAAAATGCAACACTTCTCAACTTATCTGAATTATGCGTTCAACACTTCTATACTACACTTTATCAGAAGAAAGATCATACAAGAACGTGTAGAAGACTTGCAGCTTGGGGTCAAGAGCTACCAGAGGAAGATAAATCTAACCGCACCAGTTCTTTCTCTTCCTGGAATCAACAATGAGCCCTAGTACACCATGAAGAAAGAACCAACTTTTGGATTTGTTTACAAGAGTGATCTTACGATCAACTGCTTCATGGGGTACAAAGAGGTTCACAAGTTCTGCGACCACACGCTCAAGAAAGTTCGTGATGGGTTGGTGATACGAGTACAAGATTGAGAGTTATACAAGACCAGCAGGTGGACAGCTTCTCAATTACGAGAAGTTCGTCAGTTGATTCTGAAGATCGAGAGAAGCCTGTTTCATAAAGATCAGATGAGGAGGCTTGAGAGCTATGTTGGAGGAAGGTCATCATTCCCGATCAAGAATTTTCAAAGACCTGATCCTGTTTACACCGTCTTCAGAAGTACGGAATGATGTAAGAGCTGAATACATTCTTTGATTGATATAACTTGCTTGTATGATTGTTTATTATGGCTTGTGCACAGATAACAGTGCACAACTCATACTTGTAAAGAAAGGACCCTGAGGTACGCTTCAGTGCCTCAATCCTAATATAAGGAGCGAAAGCTTCTTACTTTTGAGTAGAATTAACCAGAATTTTCAAAGTTTTTTAAAATTATGCTCAAAAGAACAAGTACGCCCTTGTTAAGGGGGAGTACTTGAAACAAATATCTTTGTTCAAAACCACGAAAGTTCTTGTTGAAATTCATCCCATAAACCTCAAAAAGCATATTTTAATCAAAAGTTTTCCAAAAACAACATGAATATGCTATTTTTGAGGGGGAGAATTAGTATGTGATTAAAATATGGTAACTAAAAGTTGAAATCTCGCATGAGCTCGACTCAGATTGTACCCTCGAATTGATGAAAATCAAATGTCATTAATTGAAAAGACTTATCCGGGACGGGTAATAATTTCAAGCTGGTTTATCCAATGATGTAAACATGTCTCGCAAAGGACTTGTCTGAGTAGAGTGTACCGATTTCAAGAGATTCTTCTTTGAATATGACCTGGACGGGTAATAATTTCAAGCTAGTTTAACTAGTGATGTAAATGTGTCTCACAAAGGTCATATTCACTGAAAATCAATCAATTCTAAAAGTGCTGACTCTACCTGACATGTGCAAATTTAATTTAAACACTGATGAGCACATGTTAAGGGGGAGTATTTCTGAAAAATGCAAAACTATCAAAGTGTAAACAATATAAGTTTTACACTGATAAACACTTTGAGAGAATTTTTCAAATGATTGGTTTTATGGCAAACATAGGATAAGTCATGGAGATATAAGGTGACTAAGGTTAGGAAACCGTCCTATGATCCGCCAGAGCCGGAGGGATCTACCCAAGAACAATACCAATAGTTTAGAACTAGAAAGTCCTAGGTATGATTGAAAAAGAAGTAAAGAAATGAAAGGAGAAAGAAGGGGTTGAAGAATTAAAAAGAAAAGTAAAGAAAAGGGTGAAAAGAAATAGCCCTCCATATGTTCAACCTTAGGGCAAAAACCGGGTTCAATTCATATGCAACTAGTTGTTACTAAGGTGACACCGGTATTGAAGACTATGTCGTCATGGACCCAGTGACGCACTGCACTAAACCTTCTAGCCACTCAGGTGTCTCTCAAAAGACACTTGTTTCATTTCTCACGGAGAACCCTTCATTATCTATCGACCTCTCATTCCGAGATGTGTTGATATTGAAAAGGAGGCACTCTGCTCCATGTCTCTGACGACTAAAAACCTATAAGCACTATATCGAGTCCAGAGCCACGAGATACATAAAAAGATCTCATAGGAACACTTAACATTTCTACACTGGTTGTTCAACAATAAGAACATCAGTTGTAAATTATAAGAGTCCTACGCAGATCTTAGTAATCTGCCTAGAACATTCATGAGGGAATTCACAAATTGTGATTCTTAGTGATTGAATGGAAATTCCTGCCAGGGTCAACATCAAACAGCCCTGACAGCAGGTCACTTCGGCAATCCCTTGTGGATTACGTTTAGTGTTCATGGTGGCTCCAAACGGTCTACGGTCGCGAAGTAATACTTCGGTTTACTTCAGCGGCTCACCTGAACTGTTGATACACTTCGGTGTATATGAGTCAGCTCTCTCGGTAGCATCAGGTTCAGGAACGGCCTTGGCAAGGATTAGAGAAAGTCTTCACACTATGCTGTTGACGATCTCGAAGTCCAAACCTGTAAGTGCCGGATGATTTATTCATAACTGTTTAAATTTCAGGTATTTATGGAGACCAGGAGTTCCACCACCATTTCCATCATGCTCATATCCTGAAGAAAATTTCTCACAAAGACTAAGGGATAAAAAAAGTTCAAAGAAGTCAAAGAAAAGTCAAAGATCAAGGCAAAACAACCTTTCAAAAGTCAAAGAGTAAAGCTTATAAAGTGAGAACTACTTGAAGTATGAAGATCAAAAGTCAAAAGACGTATGTTACACCCATATCCTGATGAGGTATCATTTATGTAAATATTATGCTATTTAAATATAAGTTATGTATTTTAGATTAAGTAATAACTTAATGTGTGGCTAAGATAGGAAGAATAGGACTAGAAGGACTAAAATTGCCAAGAGGCCAAACTTGTAACTAACAACAAATAAATATCCAAGACTTAGAAAAGTCTGTAAAGTCTTTGAGGTTCTTAAGGGTGTCGACACATAGAGGAGAAATAGGAGGGAAGAGCAAAATTGGAAATTGAGCTTAAATCTACCATCTTGAAGTGACCAAGAAGCACTAAAGATACCTTAATTGTAACCCCTTCACCTTGTAAGTATTTTTTCCCAATGTTAAAAATTAGGGTTCATATGGTGGGTTTTAAGGATTATGGTAGAAAGTGGTGAAATGATGGTCTCCTTAGTTTATTATCACTAATTGTAGTTAATCTTGTGCTAGGGAGCAATTATAGAAGCCCAATCAAAGCCAAGTAGGAAGCTAGTAGGATTTGAGGTAAGTATATGAGTATAACTTGTTAATGTTATGATGTTAATGCTATGATTGTGTTAAAGTGATTTGTTATGGAGCTTGTGAATGTATGATAGCTTGGATCCAATGCTAGATGTGTAAATGTTATATAATTACTTGCTTGGTCAAGGTGAGTAATAATCCCATATTATGCTCTTTGTTAATGTTATGATTGGTGTTAATCACTAATCTTATGTATATGTGATGTTGGTTATATCTTGTATACTTACTAAGCATTTTCGCTTACGGTTATAGTTGATGTTATGTTTGTAGGTTCAAGTGGAGGAGCCAAAGGTAAGGATTTGGCGTAGTTGTAGCTTGGAAGTAAATAGATGTGTAGCTAGAAGCTAGCCTAGAAGACCACAACCTTTTGGACCAAGCGTGTTGAAGTTGAAAGCCCCAACGTGTCCTTTCGTGTGTTGGTATACTTTAATCCATATGGTCGTTTCGTTATCTAGTGGTCTTGTTGTCATTTAAAGTCTTTTGTTCATGTTAAGTCATGTAACTTGGTTGGGTCAAGAATGTTCAAGTTAGGACTTGTATGCTTATTGTGCTAATTAAGGGGTGTTTGGTGTATGTATGTTTCCACCCATTTTGATAACTAAACGGGTCATGTAACCATGGAACAAGTTTGAAATGATAAGTTAATGTGGTTGGTCAAGTTTGATGTAAAACAGAAGTCGTATGGGTTGTTTGTAGTGAAAATGGGTCAAAACGGGTTATTTGCATAACCCGTCTAATTTGTAAAGTACCCTTTCGGGGAGTCGTTCGGTAAATGTTTTTGTATGAAAATGAGCCCATTGATATACTAAGTAAATCTGGGAAGTTTGGTTAGATAACGAGTTCGGGAGGTCGGGTTTCCAAGCGCGGAACTTGAAAATGTTTCGGGAGATCAGCAGGGTCTGAACTGCCGCGGCTGGGTTCTCAGCCGGTGGTTCAGCCCAGTTTTGGACCCCCAGCTGGCGGCTGGGAAATCTCAGCTGGCGGTTTGGGCGGATTTTCAGATTTTGGCGATTTTCAAAAATTCATATCTTTTAAACCGTAAGTCGTCACGGATCTTGCCACCTGTCGTTTTGAAGGTAATTGAGTCTACTTTCATTTAAAAATAGTCTCAAGGTCTGATTGTGTATTGATTTTTGTCAGTTGTCAAAAGAGTGACAGTATGTCCGTAAAAGTCAAGCGTTTCCGCACAAAAAGTTTTAATTTTTGGTCTAAGCGGGCACGGGGCGTTACAACTTGGTATCAAAGCTTCGGTCTAAGAGATTTAGGATTTCACTTTAGAATTTCCTAGACTTAGGCCTTGTATAGATGCGTTTAGAGCTAGTGTTTGTTACTTGTGTATCGTTTGAATGATTTTGAGGACCCATATGTTGGATATTTTTATGACTACGCCTGGCCACCGTAGTGATAAAAATATGGAACATATGTGAAGTTGAAATCATTTGGATCATACATAGGTGACAAGCTAGGGTGTTAGCATAAAGATAGAAATGTCATTAATGCATCGGCTAGGTATATAATTGTGCTTAATTTTGTGAACTGCTAATTTTCAGTAAGAAGAAATGGAAACCCCTCGCACGAAGGAAGTCGCGAAAGACACGACTTCCAAGCATGCCGAAAATTCAGCAAGTGATGCGGGTAATGATGATAAAAACAATGAAAGTTCTTCCTCTTCTAGCTCCGGAGGCCTCAACTTTAGAGGTTTCACGGGAGAAGAAATGAAAGCCCTAGACTCAATGATGGCAAAAAGAGTGGGTAAGGCTATTGAGCAAGCAATGCCCTTCTATGTCAAACAGACAACGCAAAATCTTAGGGAGCTAATGAAAGAAGAGTTTAAGGAGTTTAAGAAAGAGTGTGGTCCGGCGAAAGAACCTAAGAGTGACAAGGCTACCTACAGGGACTTCACGACTTGTGATGTACCACGGTTTACCAGTGTTCTTGACCCGGTTGTTAGTAATAGGTGGATTACGGCCGTGGAGGGTGCATTCCGCACTAGTGGGTGTGAGGAAAAGAAGAAGGTTATTTATGCTACCAACTTTCTTCGCGATAGTGCTAAGACTTGGTGGGAAGGAAAGGTGTGTGAGAAAGGTGAACCTTGGGTTGAGGCATGTACTTGGAAGGAATTCAAGGAGTTGTTTAGTGCCGAATATGCTCCGATTGAAGAAATTGACAAAATCCGAGAGAAATTCCAATCTCTCACCCAAACCAATAAGACTGTGAATGAGTTGTGGAGGACGTTCAATGATATGGTTCCATATTGTCCCGAATACCTTGGGAATGAGAAGCTTAAAGTTAACAAATTTCAAAGGATGCTTAAAGATGCTATTCGTGATGTAATCTCGCCATTCAAATGTACTACCTTGGAGGACCTTTTGAGTAGAGCTCGGGTAAGGGAAGCGGACTTACTAAGGAGGAAGGAGAAAGAGGCTAAGGAACCGAAGAGAAAGCTAGATTTTGTAGATCGAGATGGGAAGAAAACCAAATTTGATCAGGGCAAGAAAGGTGTGGGAAACAAGACTAAGGTAGCATGTTCGAAGTGTGGCAAGTTCCATCTTGGGGAATGTAGGCGAAATACGCCAGGTTGTTACAAGTGTGGAGCTTTAGACCATTAAAGCAAAGATTGCACCAAACCGATGATAGTATGCTACGGGTGTAACGAGATTGGGCATAGGTTGAGGGATTGCCCGAAAACAAAGGCAATTGAAGCAAAACCATTGAGAACCGTCAAAGAAGAGAAAGTAGAAGTCCCAAAACCAAAAGCTCGAGTTTACCAAATGAGTGTCGACGAAGCCAAGTCGGGGTCCGATGTCATCACAGGTATTCATCTTGTTAATTCCGTACCCGCTCGGGTTTTGTATGATTCGGGTGCTAGTGTGTCCTTCGTATCTTATAATTATAGTAAGCAACTAACCTCCCCACTAGCTAAACTCCCGACACCCCTTGAAGTCGAAATAGCCAATAGTAAAATCGTTGTTGTGTCTAATGTATATCGAGATGTAGAGATAGAGATTGATGAAAATGTCTTTAAGATTGACTTAATTCCCATTATGCTCGGGGAGTTTGATATTGTTATTGGCATGGACTGGCTTGACAAATATAACGCGGCTATCCTTTGTAGCCAAAAGATCATTCGAGTTGTGAATTCTAGCGGTAGTGAAATGATTATTTATGGCGATAAAAGAAAGGGTGAACTAAAGTTATGCTCCGCGGTGAAGGCTAGGAGATATGTATCGCGTAGTTGTTATGCCTTTATGGCGCACGTGGTAGATATGAGCTTTGAAAAGAAAAGCATCGATGATGTTCTGGTTGTAAATGAATTTTGTGACGTCTTCCCGAAAGATTTGTCGGGTATTCCACCCGAAAGGCAAGTCGAATTCCGTATTGATCTTGTTCCGGGTGCTACCCCTATTGCCAAAACTCCTTATCGCTTAGCACCGTCCGAAATGAAAGAGTTGATGAGTCAACTTCAAGAATTGCTCGACAAGGGTTTTATCCGTCCTAGTAGTTCACCTTGGGGAGCTCCAATCTTGTTCATTAAAAAAAAGGATGGTAGTATGCGGATGTGCATCGACTACTACGAACTGAACAAAGTTATGGTGAAAAATGTGTATCCGTTACCAAGAATAGATGACCTCTTTGATCAACTTCAAGGTGCACGATGGTTTTCAAAGATCGATCTCCGTTCGGGTTATCACCAATTAAAGGTTCGAGAAGAAGACATTCCTAAGACGGCCTTTAGGACCCGATACGGACACTACGAGTTTACGGTTATGCCCTTTGGTCTCACGAACGCGCCTGCGGTTTTCATGGATCTTTTGAACCGCGTATGTAGACCGATGTTGGATAGGTTCGTCATAGTGTTCATCGATGACATTCTTATCTACTCGAAGAATAAGGAGGAACACGCCGCGCATTTACGGGAAATTTTAGAGACTTTGAGAAGAGAAAGATTGTACGCCAAATTCTCAAAATGTGAATTTTGGTTACAAGAAGTTCAATTCCTCAGTCACGTCATTAATTCCGATGGTATTAAAGTTGATCCTTCAAAGGTGGAAGTTGTAATGAAGTGGCATGCACCAAGGAATGTTGGTGAGATTCGGAGTTTTCTTGGCCTTGCGGGATATTATCGTAGGTTTATTCAAGACTTCTCCAAAATTGCATCATCGCTAACAAAACTCACTAAGAAGAACGCTACATTTGAGTGGGACCAAGAACTGGACGAAGCCTTTTGTACTCTATGGAGAAAGTTATGTGAAGCACCGGTTCTCGTGTTGCCGGAAGGGACTGAGGATATGGTGGTTTATAGTGATGCGTCTTATTCCGGTCACGAATGCGTTCTTATACAAAGGGGAAAGGTGATTGCTTACGCCTCGAGACAACTAAAGAAGCATGAAGAAAATTATGCCACTCACGACCTTGAGTTTGCGGCTGTGGTTTTTGCTCTAAAACTTTGGAGGCATTACTTGTATGGTGTCAAGTTTGTGATTTACACCGATCATCGAAGCCTTCAATACTTCCTTGATAAGAAAGATCCGAATATGAGGCAACGAAGATGGTTAGACTTGTTGAAGGACTATGATTGTGAAACTCGCTACCATCCCGGTAAAGCGAATGTTGTGGCGGATGCTTTGAGCCGCAAAGATTGAAACGAAGTCACAAAGATTCACTTGTTACGGATGATTGTCACGAACAACCTCTTTGATAAAATCAAGTTAGCTCAGGGGGAAGCATTGAAGGAAGAAAATAGGGAAAGTGAGCGTATCACTTCCCACATTCCGTGTAAAACCCCAAAATTTAAACAATCTGAAAAGACTAAAATACCCTCTGATTTTGAACTTTTAAGAATTTATGAAATTATATAAGTAATCTCGTGTGAACTTAACCTAAGTATCTAACACGCCAACAATTAAAAATTATGAACTTGATACGAATATTTAAGACTTATGTTATACGCAAAATATTAATCCTACAACTACCAAAACTAGTCGACATTTATGTGTTACTAGTCCTTAAATTTTGGCCCATATTTACTAACTAAGAATTCATTTAACTTGTGTGATCCTAGCCCAAAATAAACCCAAGCACTCCTCATTTAGCCCATCAAAAAGAGAGTCGGTATTTACCCTTTTGTTATAACCGAACAACAAGCAACAAAAGAAACCCTAACAAACAAAGTGTCGGCCTCCCTTTTGTTCCAGCTGCTGTCGATCCAAAGCAACCCAAAAGAAGGTGTTCTTGCTTCATATAAATCAAGGTAATCTTGTACTTGTCCCCATTGATCCATTCGAACCATTAAACACAACCCTAATTCGATTTTTTTTGTGTTTCTTGGTGTCTTGCTGCTGTCGTTTCGAACCAAAAGAAAAGAAGGAGCTTCGTGTGGTGATTTGATCTCGTGTGGTATCTTGTATTCTTGTTCTTTGTCGTGTCTTCGAGGGTATTGTGTATCATCCTTGTTGATTTTATTCTTGTTCTTGGTCCTTGTTGAATCATATGAAAGAATAAAAGTGTTTACATAAAATCATGACCCAAAAACCCTAAAACTCAATATGTATAATCGACACAGGTGTGTGTGATGGTTTTAATATGTTTTAAATATGTAAGACCTGTTTTTAATTGACCTAAATATGTTATGGACTAACCTATAATCGTTATGTGTCGTGGATTAAAGAATTAAAATGATAAAACCCTAAGTTTATGCATGAATCTGTGAAACTGCTACTGATCTGGAATTTTGTTCGACTTTAACCGGCTGTAACTAATTGAGGTGAACGTGTTTTTGGGTGTTTTAAGAGTCTAAAACTAAGTTCAATGAAATAGCTACCTGGGAAAATTTAGTTTGTAATTTTTGGAGGCCTGGAAGGTTAACTTTTGATTTTTGGAAAATTATGTGTCTGATATGATTTGTGAGTCTGGAAAATCAGTCCGGGTTTTTGAATTTTAATTTCCAAACCATGTCGAATTAGGAGTTCTCTTTTGAACCGAGTAATATTTAGGATGTCTATTACATCCTGGAATTTTTGCAGATTTTTGTGAATTTTTCTTAAAAGGTTTATAATTAATAACTTTTCGTATAGTAAAATAAATCAGAAATCTGGACGAGTTGGTTTAAGTGAATTTTAATCCATAGTTATGATACTTAATAAAATCTGGAAAAATTAGATAAAATACTTAAGACATGTGAGCATCTCTGGGAATTTTTGGGAATTTTATTACTGAGTTCTTATACGGTTTACAATTTATAGAAAACCTAACAATTTCGTATATAAAACTGTGAGAAATTATAAAAGGTTAAAAAGGAAATTTAAAAGGTGTTTTGTGTTTATTTTATAAACTAAAGGGTTTAAATTGTTATTTGCTAAAACTAAAGGACTCAACTTATGTAAACCTGTAACTTTAGAATATTTACATCATTTACCCTAATTTTGTCTTAATGACATTATGAACCCTAAACTTGTAATAATTGCATAATGAAACCTCATGATTTAGAAACTATGAAACTATGAAATCATAAAGCTATGAAACTTATAAGTACACTTATAATTCGTGTAGATTCGCTGAGGCGGGAGTAATCCGGTGTCCTGTGATCTGTCTTTGGTTTGTTTTGCTATCAAATAAGGTACAGATACTCTGCCCTTTTTCAGTAAGGGTGTCCTATCTCATTGATATGATTCTGATTCGTTTAAGATTTCCAAAGCCATTGCTATGATCCCTTTTTGTTATGAACCTTTCTGATTAAACTCTGATTTGGACCTTTGGTATTTCATCTGATATATCTGTTATGAACCATCTGTTATGGACCATCTGATTTGACCTTTGTTATATGACACTCTGATTATGATATGATATCTGACTCTTAGTTTGATACCCGAGCCATTTCACTAGGCATGGGGGTTCCATGTCCGTGTCATTGATGCACCAATGGCATGACTCTAGGGCGGTAGAGTGATGTTCCGCCACGTCCCCATTTTGATTATGATATGCGCATTATATTTGTTATGGCCAGTATTTGTTTGGGGGGCGCATAGATGCATCCTAGATCTGATCTGTTTAGTGGATTTAACTGTATATGATTTGATATGATTTGTCTGGTGACTGGTGCTTGTGTGCAATACACGCCTTTCACATATTTCTGGGAGCTAGCTACTCCATTTGAAGAATGAGGACACCCCTCATATTATCTGATTATCTGAGAGGTCTCCCCTCTATATGATTTGAAGATTTATGGTTACGATATGATATGGTCTGTTTCTGGGCTCGTGGTGGATTACTATCCTATCTTACCCTACTCTTATTACCTTTTCATTTGATTATACCTTCTGATATTTCCAGTGCACCATACCTCATATCTGTTTCATTATTGTTGCTTTGTATATGTATCTGTTCACTGAGCTTTTTAAGCTCAGCCGCATTTCTTTTCCTGCGGCAGGTTTTAGTAGGAAGCTGGGTTATGGGAAGAGAGTATTTCTAGACTTAGAAGACTTTGCTTTGTAGATGTGCTAGATTAGAGACAATTTGAAGAAGTTTCACTTTATTTAAACTTAGAAGTTATTATTGTACCTTGTATTTCAGATTTTCCATCTGTAACCTTGAATTTCATTGGTATTATTAAATCATATGTTTGTGTTTGTTCTGATTTGTCACCATAACGTAATACTTCTACCCTTGTCGGGTTGGGGTGTTACAATTATGGTATCAGAGAAGCCAGGCTGCGATTTGTAATACTTTACCCTTGACCTGTGAAGTTTGGACCCCTAAGTTTCCACTGTAGGCGCTCATAAGACAACCTTTGAAAATTTACTTTAGGATTTCCCTATAAGGACTTAAGTTATTACCGGTGAGGAATGGGTAGACTAAGACATCTATGTAAGTATCATTGCTTCCGCATCACTCTGATTCGTGCCTCTGCCTTAGTTAGGCCTTATAAGAACTTTTGTTTCAGAAGTTAGAAAGTTTTGCAACCTAAGTTTAGTAACCAAGTAAGTTTGGAATACATCGGAGAACTACCTGGATATCTTACACCAATTAAGTTTCACTTTCAGATTCTGATCTCCACCTCCGATTTGTTTGATAAGCTGTTTGACACCTTTTCGACCATATCGTAGGTCATTCAACCATAATGTGTTCGACACCTTCTTGGAATTCATTACTTATGCTGGGTATAAATGTATCATCCGATACTACTTAACCTTGTATGATCCATTACTACTCCTATGAGAATTCAGGTAATTATTAACCACGAATATAGGAAGTTTTGTTCCCTCCCTTTGAATGATGAACTTTGTTTTGCCAGCCGTTTCTTTTGGAAGAATATGATGTAATACTATCTCCGTATGGATTTGTTAACAAAGCATGATGATGCTGATAACTGAGATTCCGTACATCTTACTTTTGACAATTATACGACGTTCGTATTACCAACGATACACATCCTACCTGCTACTTATGCTAAGAAGCTAACAAATCCCCACACCTTGAACTGTTCGTTTATTCATCTCAACACTTTTGTTGAACCATGTACTTGATTCTGATATATGAACTATCTGTCTGATTTGACGACTGTATTCGTTCTATGAATCTGTTGACCTTGATATGTCTGATTGTACAGTCTTTTAGTTATGGTTTGGGTGGCTATTTGTGAAGCTACCATAGACTACCGTATCTGAAATGTGACCTTTAACAATCTGCTTCACCCTATTTCGTTATGATGACTCTTAACACTTGAATCTGCTAAAATTTCTGCTACTATGGAAGCACCAATCCTGAACTCATATGATTATCAAGTTTTCCTGAAAACCATTATTATCCACCCTTGGAAAGTTCTGCCATTTGAAAATATTTTGTTGTACGAAGATTTTCTGGTATTCTCTGATGAACCTTTTGTACTCCTTCCGACTTGGGAAGTAGAGTGAGCATTGAACTGATCTCAGTTGAAGAAACCATGGTGCCATAGAAGTTGAGAGATGAAAGGAGCTGATGGAATATGATTTTTGTTCACCTCAGTGATTCTCTTTGGATGCTCTTGTTGGTTTATGAAGAAGAAAGAGAGAAGTATGCGTCGGCATATCGACTATCGTCAACGAAACCGTACCATTATCAGAAATCATTACCCATTTCCGCGTATCAATGATTGATTTGGTCTTCCTTTGAAATTCCGTATCTGATTTCATCATTTTAGATTTGAAGGACTGAAGAAGCAACCACAAGAACTTCTAAGAAGGGGGTTAACTAACCGAGAGTAACCTCTGTGAAGTATTTCAGTTTTATTTGTGAAGAAGAAGGAAGGCGACGTGAAGTATAGGTGAATGTGTTCCCTAATTGATTTCAGAGACTGTCTTTGCACCCGTTATAACCTTATGAGTTTGAATGATGCCAATAGTGTCGGCTAGAATAATCATGTTTTCGCGTGTTTTGGACAAATTGTCATAGTATGACATTGTGTTATGTTCATAAATGAAAGAAGAACATAGAGATTATTGGCAGGATGACCCTTTGTTCTAGAAGAGAAATTTGATTGACGTTCAGAGCTCTTAGTAGACAACACTACCCTGTATAAGGTGAAGACAGAGTTTCCCACAGAAACGATCAAGATCGAAGACAATTATCAGCGTTAGAAACCTGGTGGGAGAATAGTAGGAGATGGTTGCGACAAGTGTTACCTTAGAAGAAGCACCTAAGAAGAAGAGAGGAACTGGGATAGTACTCGACTACACATCATGCAACACGTGAAGATTGCAGCTCGGGCATCAAGATAACCAGATCGTAAGAGACGAATTGTTCAACACATAACCTGGAGCTATGCTGGAAGACCTGTCGAAGACGCGTAGTCTTGCTTCTCTATTCATTTTAGTTGTACTAAAATGAACTAAGAGCAGAAGCAGACTTGCGGATGGAGGGACGCACGATGATCGTGTCAGAGACTGTCGTTACAACATCACCATATCAAGAAGAGTTGCTGAAGGCTTGAGGAATCAGACTCAAGTTTGTAATTCCTTTTCACCATGAGATAAGATGGACAAACATAAATGAACCACTCCAACTTGGAAGAAATTTTAAAATTTAGTATTTGAATGGACGAATTTTGAAGCGGACATTTGTGTTTAGACGAGATGATTCTGTGAATGATGAAGCTATCGATGACGTATTTTGTTTCCCCTCAACCTACTTAAATTCCGTTACCTGATAATGAAGTCCTTTGAATGATTTGGGTTTCTCTGTTAGTAATTCCGTTCTATGTCCACTCTGCGTTTGTTGAGTAATGAGTGGTATGGAGTTTTGACGAATTATGTAAGGAACCTTGCGATTATGTTCCAGAAAGGACGGATGTTGAAGTAACCACTTATATTGGCTGAGTTGATTTCGGCGAGTTATGAAGTATTGACGCTATTGACGACGTACCTAGGTTCTGATTGACATTCTCGGATTTCCGTTACTCTTCGAGTATTTTCGTTCTCTTAGTTATGTTGCTTGATTTTGGGGACCTCTGAGACTGTAGGTGGACTAGGTGGATTAAGATAAGTGGTTTTGTTCACGACTTGAAATAAAGTATGACCATCGTGAGGGCATATTTATGTGATGCCAGTATTATGACGTCTGGCCAGCGTGATAATACTTACATCATATAACGTGCACTCGTTGTGGGCATAGGATATTTCGAGAAGTGCCTTAGAAGCCTTAGAATTTCTGATATCTGTTTGAGATCATCCGCGTTTAGTGAGACTTTAGATTCATTCTACCTATACGATTGAATCGCTGTCTTTGATGTACGATTTGATACGGTTGGATTCTAGACGCGCGTTTTGCCGACCTCTGCACTTCCGATAAGAATCTTAGGTTCTGTTATAGAGCTTTCTGCTATTTGATGACATGCTTTCTGCCGTACGGATTCAATCTGTTATTATGCGGGAATACACCCATGTTCTGCTATATATACGTTTCGCATTCGTTGAATCTGTTCATTGTGATCTGCTATGAGTTAAGATATGAGATTTTGGATTCTGAGAAAACAAGGTCTGTTTACCTATGAGGATACCTTTGGAAGGTTATATTGAAGCCGAGACTATTTGAGAAGCTGAAAAGTTGAACGCTTATATCACCCTAATGTTGCTACAATTCGATGTATTCTCATCTGATTCGCCTAATCAATTCGATGTAAATCCTATGTATTTTCTGTACCTCTTCCTAGAGAATACGATTATCATCCGTTACGATTGGTACATTATTCTTTTGATTCAAATTCAGTACAATATGTCTTTCTGACAAATCCGAAGCTATTCTGACAATAATAACGAGTCATGAGAAACAAGTCTGTTACATTTCCGTTCACTGTCTGTTGTGTCTTCTGTTTCGTTTCATTCCAATTTTCGAGGACGAAAATTCCTTTTTAAGAGGGGAAGAGTTGTAAAACCCCAAAATTTAAACAATCCGGAAAGACTAAAATACCCTCTGATTTTGAACTTTTAAGAATTTATGAAATTATATAAGTAATCTCGTGTGAACTTAACCTAAGTATCTAACACGCCAAAAATTAAAAATTATGAACGTGATACGAATATTTAAGACTTATGTTATACGCAAAATATTAATCCTATAACTAGCAAAACTAGTCGACATTTATGTGTTACTAGTCCTTAAATTTTGGCCCATATTTACTAACTAAGAATTCATTTAACTTGTGTGATCCTAGCCCAAAATAAACCCAAGCACTCCTCATTTAGCCCATCAAAAAGAGAGTCGGTATTTACCCTTTTTTTATAACCGAACAACAAGCAACAAAAGAAACCCTAACAAACAAAGTGTCGGCCTCCCTTTTGTTCCAGCTGCTGTCGATCCAAAGCAACCCAAAAGAAGGTGTTCTTGCTTCATATAAATCAAGGTAATCTTGTACTTGTCCCCATTGATCCATTCGAACCATTAAACACAACCCTAATACGATTTTTTTTGTGTTTCTTGGTGTCTTGCTGCTGTCGTTTTGAACCAAAAGAAAAGAAGGAGCTTCGTGTGGTGATTTGATCTCGTGTGGTATCTTGTATTCTTGTTCTTTGTCGTGTCTTCGAGGGTATTGTGTATCATCCTTGTTGATTTTATTCTTGTTCTTGGTCCTTGTTGAATCATATGAAAGAATAAAAGTGTTTACATAAAATCATGACCCAAAAACCCTAAAACTCAATATGTATAATCGACACAGGTGTGTGTGATGGTTTTAATATGTTTTAAATATGTAAGACCTGTTTTTAATTGACCTAAATATGTTACGGACTAACCTATAATCGTTATGTGTCGTGGATTAAAGAATTAAAATGATAAAACCCTAAGTTTATGCATGAATCTGTGAAACTGCTACTGATCTGGAATTTTGTTCGAATTTAACCGGCTGTAACTAATTGAGGTGAACGTGTTTTTGGGTGTTTTAAGAGTCTAAAACTAAGTTCAATGAAATAGCTACCTGGGAAAATTTAGTTTGTAATTTTTGGAGGCCTGGAAGGTTAACTTTTGATTTTTGGAAAATTATGTGTCTGATCGGATTTGTGAGTCTGGAAAATCAGTCCGGGTTTTTGAATTTTAATTTCCAAACCATGTCGAATTAGGAGTTTTCTTTTGAACCGGGTAATATTTAGGATGTCTATTACTTTCTGGAATTTTTTCAGATTTTTGTGAATTTTTCTTAAAAGGTTTATAATTAATAACTTTTCGTATAGTAAAATAAATCAGAAATCTGGACGAGTTGGTTTAAGTGAATTTTAATCCATAGTTATGATACTTAATAAAATCTGGAAAAATTAGATAAAATACTTAAGACATGTGAGCATCTCTGGGAATTTTTGGGAATTTTATTACTGAGTTCTTATACGGTTTACAATTTATAGAAAACCTAACAATTTCGTATATAAAACTGTGAGAAATTATAAAAGGTTAAAAAGGAAATTTAAAAGGTGTTTTGTGTTTATTTTATAAACTAAAGGGTTTAAATTGTTATTTGCTAAAACTAAAGGACTCAACTTATGTAAACCTGTAACTTTATAATATTTACATCATTTACCCTAATTTTGTCTTAATGACATTATGAACCCTAAACTTGTAATAATTGCATAATGAAACCTCATGATTTAGAAACTATGAAACTATGAAATCATAAAGCTATGAAACTTATAAGTACACTTATAATTCGTGTAGATTCGCTGAGGCGGGAGTAATCCGGTGTCCTGTGATCTGTCTTTGGTTTGTTTTGCTATCAAATAAGGTAAAGATACTCTGCCCTTTTTCAGTAAGGGTGTCCTATCTCATTGATATGATTCTGATTCGTTTAAGATTTCCAAAGCCATTGCTATGATCCCTTTTTGTTATGAACCTTTCTGATTAAACTCTGATTTGGACCTTTGGTATTTCATCTGATATATCTGTTATGAACCATCTGTTATGGACCATCTGATTTGACCTTTGTTATATGACACTCTGATTATGATATGATATCTGACTCTTAGTTTGATACCCGAGCCATTTCACTAGGCATGGGGGTTCCATGTCCGTGTCATTGATGCACCAATGGCATGACTCTAGGGCGGTAGAGTGATGTTCCGCCACGTCCCCATTTTGATTATGATATGCGCATTATATTTGTTATGGCCAGTATTTGTTTGAGGGGCGCATAGATGCATCCTAGATCTGATCTGTTTAGTGGATTTAACTGTATATGATTTGATATGATTTGTCTGGTGACTGGTGCTTGTGTGCAATACACGCCTTTCACATATTTCTGGGAGCTAGCTACTCCATTTGAAGAATGAGGACACCCCTCATATTATCTGATTATCTGAGAGGTCTCCCCTCTATATGATTTGAAGATTTATGGTTACGATATGATATGGTCTGTTTCTGGGCTCGTGGTGGATTACTATCCTATCTTACCCTACTCTTATTACCTTTTCATTTGATTATACCTTCTGATATTTCCAGTGCACCATACCTCATATTTGTTTCATTATTGTAACTTTGTATATGTATCTGTTGACTGAGCTTTTTAAGCTCAGCCGCATTTCTTTTTCTGCGGCAGGTTTTAGTAGGAAGCTGGGTTATGGGAAGAGAGTATTTCTGGACTTAGAAGACTTTGCTTTGTAGATGTGCTGGATTAGAGACAATTTGAAGAAGTTTCACTTTATTTAAACTTAGAAGTTATTATTGTACCTTGTATTTCAGATTTTCCATCTGTAACCTTGAATTTCATTGGTATTATTAAATCATATGTTTGTGTTTGTTCTGATTTGTCACCATAACGTAATACTTCTACCCTTGTCGGGTTGGGGTGTTACATTCCGCATCTGGAAGAAGATGTTCGTGGGGTTGAGACTCGGTATGGAAGGGTTTACATTCCTTTTCGTAGTGACATCAAAGAATTGATCCTAGAGGAAGCACACAAGTCAAAATATTCTATTCATCCGGGAGCTACAAAGATGTACCGTGATTTGAAGAAGAACTATTGGTGGCCGGGTATGAAAAGGGATTGTGTAAAGTATGTTGAGAGATGTTTAACTTGTTTAAAGTTCAAATCCGAGCATCAAAAACCGTATGGAAAAGTTCAACCTTTAGACATTCCGGTTTGGAAATGGGAAAAGATCACGATGGATTTCATTACGAAGTTACCAAGAACGAAAAAGAAGAACGACACGGTTTGGGTCATAGTAGATCGCCTAACCAAGAGTGCTCATTTTATTCCGATCAGAGAGAATATGCCGATTCATAAGTTAGCCAAGATTTACGTTAAAGAGATAGTCGCACGTCATGGAGTGCCCATTTCTATAGTCTCCGATAGAGATGGACGTTTCACATCAAACTTTTGGCAAGACTTCCAAGAAGAGTTAGGCACGAAACTACATATGAGCACGGCCTTTCATCCTCAAACCGATGGGCAAAGCGAGAGGATGATTCAAACTTTGGAGGATATGTTACGAGCTTGTATGATTGACTTTGGAGGCAATTGGGACGATCATTTACCTTTAGTTGAATTCACCTATAATAATATTTATCATGCGAGTATAGATATGCCACCCTATGAAATGCTTTATGGTAGGAGGTGTAGGACACCCGTGTGTTGGGAAGAAGTTGGAAGAAGGGAATTGGCGAGCACGGATGTAGTGTTGGCTACAACAGAAAAGATAGAAATGATTTGTGCAAGACTTAAAGCGGCACAAGATAGGTGGAAAAGCTATGCCGATAATCGGAGAAGACCAATCGAATTTGAGGTAGGTGATTTGGTTATGTTAAAGGTTTCCCCGTGGAAAGGCGTTTTTAGGTTCAAAAACAAAGGGAAACTTAGTCCTCGGTTTATAGGACCATTCAAAATCTTGAAACGAGTAGGCGAGGTAGCATATGTGTTGGATTTGCCTGGAGAAATGAGGGGTATTCACAATACCTTTCATGTGTCATACTTAAGGAAGTGTTTGGCGGATGAAACAAGTGTGGTCACCTTAAACGACATCGAAATTGATCCGGAGTTGCTTTCGCAAGAGGATGAACCGGAGGCTATACTAGGAAGGAAGGTGAGGCAATTAAGAAACAAAGAAATCCCGTTAGTAAAAGTTCAATGGAGGCATCGTAAAGGTACGAGTATTAGGTGGGAGACGGAAGCGAAAATGAGGAGCAAGTATCCTCACTTATTTCAAGAATAGAGTTCGAGGACGAACTCTCATTTTAAGGAGGGGAGAATTGTTACACCCATATCCCGATGAGGTATCATTTATGTAAATATTATGCTATGTAAATATAAGTTATGTATTATAGATTAAGTAATAACTTAATTTGTGGCTAAGATAGGAAGAATAGGACTAGAATGACTAAAATTGCCAAGAGGCCAAACTTGTAACTAACAACAAATAAATATCCAAGACTTAGAAAAGTCTGGAAAAGTCTTTGAGGTTCTTAAGGGTGTCGACACATAGAGGAGAAATAGGAGGGAAGAGCAAAATTGGCAATTGAGCTTAAATCTACCATCTTGAAATGATCAAGAAGCACTAAAGATACCTTAATTATAACCCCTTCACCTTGTAAGTATTTTTCCCCAATGTTAAAAATTAGGGTTCGTATGGTGGGTTTTAAGGATTATGGAAGAAAGTGGTGAAATGATGGTCTCCTTAGTTTGTAGTCACTAATTGTAGTTAATCTTGTGCTAGGGAGCAATTATAGAAGCCCAATCAAAGCCAAGTAGGAAGCTAGTAGGATTTGAGGTAAGTATATGAGTATAACTTGTTAATGTTATGATGTTAATGCTATGATTGTGTTAAAGTGATTTATTATGGAGCTTGTGAATGTATGATAGCTTGGATCCAATGTTAGATGTGTAAATGTTATATAATTACTTGCTTGGTCAAGGTGAGTAATAATCCCATATTATGCTCCTTGTTAATGTTATGATTGGTGTTAGTCACTAATCTTACGTAAATGTGATGTTGGTTATATCTTGTATACTTACTAAGCGTTTTCGCTTACGGTTATAGTTGATGTTATGTTTGTAGGTTCAAGTGGAGGAGCCAAAGGTAAGGATTTGGCGTAGTTGTAGCTTGAAAGTAAATAGATGTGTAGCTAGAAGCTAGCCTAGAAGACCACAACCTTTTGGACCAAGCGTGTTAAAGTTGAAAGCCCCAACGTGTCCTTTCGTGTGTTGGTATACTTTAATCCATATGGTCTTTTCGTTATCTAGTGGTCTTGTCATCATTTAAAGTCTTTTGTTCATGTTAAGTCATGTAACTTGGTTGGGTCAAGAATGTTCAAGTTAAGACTTGTATGGTTATTGTGCTAATTAAGGGATGTTTGGTGTATGTATGTTTCCACCCATTTTGATAACTAAACGGGTCATGTAACCATGGAACAAGTTTGAAATGATAAGTTAATGTAGTTGGTCAAGTTTGATGTAAAACGGAAGTCGTATGGCTTGTTTGTAGTGAAAATAGGTCAAAACGGGTTATTTGCATAACCTGTCTAATTTGTAAAGTACCCTTTCGGGGAGTCGTTCGGTAAATATTTTTGTATGAAAATGAGCCCATTGATATACTAAATAAATCTGGAAAGTTTGATTAGATAACGAGTTCGAGAGGTCGGGTTTCCAAGCGCGGAACTTGAAAAATGTTTCGAGAGATTAGCAGGGTCTGAACCGCCGCGGCTGGGTTCTCAGCCGGCAGTTCAGCCCAGTTTTGGACCCCCAGCCGGCGGCTTGGGCGGATTTTCAATTTTTGGCAATTTTCAAAAATTCATATCTTTTAAACCGTAAGTCGTCACGGGTCGTGCCACCCGTCGTTTTGAAGGTAATTGAGTCTACTTTCATTTAAAAATAGTCTCAAGGTCTGATTGTGTATAGAGTTTTTTCAGTTGTCAAAAGAGTGACAGTATGTCCATAAAAGTCAAGCGTTTCCGCACAAAAAGTTTTAATTTTTGGTCTAAGCGGGCACGGGGCGTTACAACGTATGAGCATGATGGAAAAGACGTAAAGACATCGTGATTAAAGAACATTGGTGGAAGGCAGATCAAGACATTACCATATCACATAACACAAGAACAAAGATTCTAAAGACGTCGAAGCCGAAAAAGCAAAGAAGACGTCAAGCAACCGTGATGACCAATCCTTAGGGGAGATTGTTTGGAACACATTTTAGATATATTCAAGTCTTGGTCATTTTATGTACACGGTTGTTTATTTTATGGGCTTTAAGTTTGTTTGTAAGCTCACGGCTCCATTAGAAGTCCATGGACCGTGAGTGTTAGCATAAGCTTCTAGAAACAATTAGGCAAAGTGTTGCCCTAACACTTTGCCTATAAATACCAAGGTCATGTACACATATTATTTGTTGGTTTTATTCATCATTGTACCGAACTCTTGCTTATTAATCGTTTGAATTAAGATCAACCTTGTCTTCATCTCTTTCTCTCATTATCTTATCTTATACGTGTTATATATCTTATGTTATATCAAATCTAGGACCTAACATTGATTATGCACGAGTCGCATAAATCAAAATACTCCATACATCCAGAATCTGATAAAATGTATCAATACCTGAAGGAACTGTAGTGGTGGCCTTACATGAAGGCTGCCATAGCCCTATATGTCAGTAAGTGCTTAACTTGCTCCAAAGTGAAATCCGAACACCAGAAACCGTCAGGGTTGTTGATACAACCTAAACTCCCAGTTTGGAAGTGAGAACGGATTACCATGGACTTCATCACTAAATTACCAAGAACAGCTAGTGGTTGTGACACTATCTGGGTAATTGTGGATCGTCTCACTAAGTCTGCTCACTTTATTGCTATCAGCGAAAACGACAGTATGGACAAACTTGCCCGTCTATACTTGAAGGAGATTGTTTCCCGGCATGGGGTGTCGATATCTATCATCTCTGATCGAGACAGCCGTTTCACGACAAATTTTTGGAAGTCACTCCAGACGGCCATGGGGACAAACCTCGATATGAGTACTGCTTATCATCCTTAGACGAACGGCCAGAGTGAGAGGACTATGTAGACGTTGGAAGATATGCTCCGAGCATGAGTCATAGATTTTGGAAAAGGCTGGGAGAGATACTTGCCTTTAGCCGAATTTTCTTACAACAACAGCTATCATGCCAGCATTAAGGCCGCACCTTTTGAGGCGCTGTATGGCCGAAAATGACGGTCTCCTATCTGTTGGGCTGAGGTTGGTGACAGCCAACTCACTGGTCCCGAACTTGTTCTAGAAACAACCGAGAAGATAGTCCAGAGCCGAAACCATTTGCAAGCTGCATGTGATTGACAAAAGAGCTATGCCGATAAGAGACGTAAACCTCTTGAATTCCAGGTGGGAGACAGAGTCATGTTGAAAGTCTCACCATGGAAAGCGGTGATATGCTTCGGCAAGCGCGGAAAACTCAATCCTCGTTACATCGGGCCATTCCAAATTCTTGACAGAATTGGACCGGTGGCCTACCGACTTGAGCTACCACCGGAATTGAGTAGTGTACACAATGTCTTTCACGTAAGCAACCTGAAGAAATGTCTTTCCGATAAAACCCCGATTATTCCTATGAAAGAGATCCAGATCGAAGAAAGTTTGAATTTTACTGAGGATCCCGTTGAAATCATGGACCGTGAAGTCAAACGACTGAAGAACAGTCGTATTCCTATCATCAAAGTCCGCTGGAACTCCCGACATGGCTCGGAGTTCACCTGGGAACGTGAAGACGAGATCAAGCGAAAATACCATCGTCTCTTTTCAACCCCAATGAGTAATCTGAATTGAAACCTGGGACGGGTTTCTCCTGAGGCTAGGAGGCTGTGACAACCAGTAATTTTTTGGAGCATTTTAATACCGCATTACGTTTAAAACAAGTAATTATTAACTGAGAACCGTGTTAGTGCAAATATTACGATATTTAAACTAAACAGTTTCTTCATTTTTAGTAATGACAAACATGTAACTTGTAATGCATAACGTAAAATGCGCAAGTTACTTGTAAACACAAATCATTAATGCATACTTACATCAACATCTCTCGAAGTCTCAAGTATGCTTCTACTCAGTCGCAGATTTCCATTGCGACGTAAATCACTCAAGGTATGAACAAACAAATTTAAAACTTGACAAATGATCAAATGATTAAATTTTTGTTCAAATATTTCACATTTTTAATGTGACAAAACATTTTTTCAAAAATACATTTTACAAATTATTTTTGAATTAAAAAGAAATGTTTTATTTTGAAAAATTAGTTTAAAAATCCCAACAGCTATTTTTCCCCCAAAATAGCTCCAAACATCCCCAAATAAACTTTCACCACTAAAAACAAAAAAGGGAGCGTCTTTGGTACGGACGGTACCACTAAATACCCGACGGCACCATTAAATTTAGTGGTGCTGTCTGACAATTTGTGGTACCGTCTGTCTGTAACGGCTAGTTTTTTTTTTTTTTTTTTTTTTTTTTTTTTGCTTATAAATAGTGGACCATTTTACACTTCCAACTTGATTTTTCCAGTCAATTTTCTCTAGTCTAATCCTCTCTTATTTAGATCACTTTCTTTGATCATTTAGTGAGTATCAATGCATACTTACATCAACATCTCTCGAAGTCTCAAGTATGCTTCTACTCAGTCGCAGATTTCCATTCCGACGTAAATCACTCAAGGTATGAACAAACAAATTTAACACTTGACAAATGATCAAAGGATTAAATTTTTGTTCAAAGACTTCACATTTTTAATGTGACAAAATATTTTTTTCAAAAATACATTTTACAAATTATTTTTGAATTAAAAAGAAATGTTTTATTTTGAAAAATTAGTTTAAAAATCCAAACAGCTATTTTTTCTCCCAAAATAGCTCCAAGCATCCCCAAATAAACTTTCACCACTAAAAAAAAAGGGAGCATCTTTGGTACGGACGGTACCACTAAATACCCGACGAAACCGTTAAATTTAGTGGTGCCGTCTGACAATTAGTGGTACCGTCTGTCTGTAACGGCTAGTTTTTTTTTTTCCCTATAAATTGTGGACCATTTTACACTTTCAACTTGATTTTTTCAGTCAATTTTCTCTAGTCTAATCCTCTCTTGTTTAGATCACTTTCTTTGATCATTTAGTGAGTTTTAGTTTGTTTTAGAGTGATCCAATCATCCATTCAAGTGATCACCTTTATTCCTCTACTAGTGCAAGAGAAGGACACACCGTATCAAGAAGATACAAAGTGTTGTAGTGTTAGTGTAGTGTACTCGTAACATTCGTTACGTACTTCTTGTATCTTGATATACATCAAGTTGTCTATCATCATGTTTAGTTAGTTTGTGTGGATTATTGTGATCTTGTAGAGATCGGGGAGATCTTGTGTAGCTTGTATTGTTAGTGTGTAGATCGGGTAGATCAAGTAGATCGTATTGATCGGGTAGATCGTGCTGATCGAGTAGATCGTGTAGATTGGGTAGATTGTGTTGATCGGGCAGATCGTGTTGATCGAGTAGATCGTGTTGATCGGGTAGATCGTGTTGATCGGGTAGATTGTGTTGATTGGGTAGATCGTGTTGATCGGGTAGATCGTGTAGATCGGGTAGATCATGTAGATCGGGTAGATCGTGTGTGAGATTAGTACTAGCTAGATTAGTACTCGACATTTAGCATAGTGTCAGAAAATAACGTAAGCGACGTTGTATGGTTTTCTCCGCCGAGAAGGGAACTTGTTGATTAGTGAAGTAACACTCGAGTTGGGTACTCGGGGAGTGGAGTAGGGCGAAGAGGAGCTTCGTGACCGAACCACTATAAATCATCGTGTCCAGTTTTTGCTTTCTTTACTTATCTCTTTACGGTTATTTTCGCATTTACCGCTTTACATTTATATTTGCATTGTGTTTATGCTTGTGTGGCTAGTTGCTTATATTATGTCGATTATATTTGTGTTATGGCATGGTGTTTATATTGTGTCTATGTTTGTGCTATTATGACATGCTTCATTTGTTGCTTTCAACTATGTCTAGTAGTTGCAAGACTATTGTTGATAGTTTTTTCATTACGTCATACTTGATCGGTTATTTGATACAAAAGTTTTAAGTTTTAAACGGGAACGTATTCACACCCCTCCCCCTCTATGTTTTCCACAAACCGTTTTGGAATGTTTTGGGAAATTGTTTTAAAATATTGGGAACGTTATTTGGATTATCGTTATGTGTTATAGGAAGTTTCTCCATAGAACTTGAGATTTAGCACAACGTGAGTCAGCACAGTCTAACCTAATAATATGAGAAATATTTGATTTTAGACTTGTTAAACGAATATAGACGTATTAATAGTCATTTTTAACGAAAAAATGAGTTTAAAAATATTGGCGCAAGTTAAAAAGACTCACGAAAATTTTTGCTATGCTAAACGAGCCCGAGAAACGTTATAATGAAAGAATAGCTAAACTGCCAGTTAAGCCCCCTTGCCTCATTTTTTTGTCTGCGCCCCCTAGTTTGACCGTTTAGCAGAAGTGACCCTCAGGGTTAATAAAAACCCCCACTCTCCCTGACTTTTACAAAACCCTAAACCAAAATTACTCTCCTTCTCTCTCTCCTAGTGCAGCCGCCGCAAACCCTACCACCACCATCTTCACCGTCGCTACACCACCGTCTCCCACCACTAAACAAACATAAACCCACCCTTAAATCATCACCCCCATCACGATTCTATGGTGCACGATCCATTTAACCACCCAAAAACCACCGCCGACGCCGTCCTTGTGGTTTATTTTCTTGTGAAGAGTTAGATCCGAAGATAAAACGGGTAAGCCACACCGATTCACACCTCGTGTGACTCGGTGTGAGTCAAGACTCGTGTAAACGAGTTGGTTTTGGGTTAAAACAAGTGTGATAACGATTTAAATAAAATAAATAGAAAAATTTTGGTATCATCTTTTTGGCCATGTAAATGATTTTATGTTTGTCAATGGGTTGCGTACGAGCAAATATGCTCACATCGAGCTTATTAATAAGCTAACGAGCCTGTTGTGATGTTGTTTGGTTGTTTTGTGGTTAGCACGAGTCACGATTGGAGCCGAACCATTGTGGTTCTCGGTCTCCCTTAGGGATAGCTTGTTTTGGATATTGGTTATGTTTCATTTTGTTATCATTTGGTCCGTTTGGTTGTTCACTCGCAACATGGGTTCATGGCCGAGACCTTATGGTCTCAGCGAGGTAAGATTTGGTCCGTTTGATTTGGTTGCTCACAACTTGGATTCTTAGCCGAGACCTCTTGGTCTCGGCGAGGTTATTATTTTATTCCGATTGGTTATGGTTCTATTGTGATTATTGTGATTGATTGAGACTTTGGAACTCGAGCCGTAGGATAGATTTGGCCGTGAGTTTGATATTTGTTGATATAAATAATTCCTAAACACGTTATTAATATTTTTCGATATCTCTACGTTTTGATAATCACAAAATGTAAAATCATTAATCGGAAAATTATGACGTAAACAAGTATTTAGTTGTAAATATCTATTTCTACAACTCAAATCACTTAAGGTATGAATAAACTAATGCTTAATGCATTATATGATCAAAGGAACATTTTCTTAATAACTAGATTTTTTATAAAACATCAAAAACATTTTATATATTTTTGAAAAACATTTTTGGTATTAAATAAAAATGTTTAATCTTTTACAAAAATATGAATTCAAATTTTTAACCAAAATCAGTTAAAATGTTCCAGAAAAACCTTCCCCACAAAAGGACAAAATTGGCCAACGTTCAGTAGGGGCGGCCCCCTTAATTTTGCTAGGCGGCCCCCTTAATAATTAAGGGGACCGCCCCCGCTCCAGTAGGCCTCCAGCTGTCCAGTTTTTCTCATATAAATACCAGCCTTCTCCTGGATTTTTACTCACCTTTTGCACCCCAAAACTTTCTGTTTTAAATCTTGTAAATACTTTCTAAAATCCTTTGATCATATAATCTTAAGCTTTGGTTTCCAAGTGATCCAAGCTTCCTTCATTCAAGTGCAAAAGAAGAATACTTCTATCAATCAAGATTAGAAGTATTACAACTTAGTATCATCTTGTTACTTAAGTTGTAAGTTTAACAAAGTTTGTAAATCATTCATTCATTTGTGTGTAAGGTGTGTATAGTAGATTAGTGTTGAATGTAAGTAGTGAAGAAGTTGTATAAATAGTTGTGGTATAGAAGTTGTGAAGACATAGTGTAGAAGTTGTGAAGCCGCGGAGTAGAAGTCTTGAACCCGTTGTGTAGAAGTTGTGAAGCCGTAGCTTTGAAGTCGTGAAGTCCTAGTGTAGAAGTTGTGAAGCCGTAGCTTTGAAGTCGTGAAGTCCTAGTGTTGAAGTCGTGAAGCCGTAGCTTTGAAGTCGTGAAGTCCTAGTGTTGAAGTCGTGAAGCCGTAGCATAGAGATTGTGTAAAAGTCGTGTTAAAGCCTTGAAGTCCTAGTCGTGAAGTCCTAGTGTTGAAGTCGTGAAGTCTTAGTCGTGAAGACATAGTGTTGAAGTCGTGAAGCCGTAGCATAGAGGTTGTGTAGCGGTCGTGTTGAAGTCGTGAAGAAGTCGTGAAGCAGTCGTGAAGCCGTTGTGAAGTAGTCGTGAATAAGTCGTGAAGAAGTTGTGTTGTGAAGTTGTGAGATTGGTTCTAGCTACGATTAGAACTCGACATTTAGCTTTGTGTCGTTAAGCCGGTGTAAGCCAAAGTCGTGTAAGGTTTTCTCCGCCATAAGGGAGCTTATTGAAGTTGTGAAGAAAACTCTCGAGCTCGGTGCTCGGGGAGTGGAGTAGGGCAAGGAAGGTGTCCTTGTAGCCGAACCACTATAAATCTCTCGTGTCTCGGTTAGATCTTTCCATACCTTATTTACTTCTTTACTTATATCGTCATTACATTCATACACATAGGATTATATAACTGCTAGTATTTATTAGAGATCGACTTCACATAAAGATCAATTTGAAAATCCATTCAAGAAACCAAAACATTTACAATCAATTTAAAAGAATACATATATAACTAATAATAATATTTAAGTCTTAACAAACTTGAATCTAAGTTTTTAAAAGTAAACAAAGCTTTTATAATAAATTAAAAAGACGTAAAACTATTCAACCTCCCCTTCTAGTTTTCCACAATTGGTATCAGGAGCCACGTCAATCAAGATCTTTAAAATATACTGTATTTTAAAACTTGAAACGATCTATGGAATCCGAAAAATATTTAGAAGGGGAATTTTTGCAAACACCACCGCTATTTGAAAACTATACTTTTCTTGAATGGAAAAATAAATTTGAAAATTATGTGAAATCAATTGATCTGGATCTTTGGCATGTCATTTCGATTGGTGTTTTTCAACCAACAAAAACAAATTTTGAAAGTCAAACAAAAACGGATTTTGAAACTCAAAATGATTATTTAAAAATAAAGAATAACAAAAATAATGAAGCTAAAATAATTATTTACAAAACCTTGCCGAAAGTTGAATATGAAAGAATATCTTTCTGTAAAACGGAAAATGATATTTGGAAAAATCTCTTAAACTTTCATCAAGAAAAATGTCAAGCCAAAGATGAGGATTTTGATCTTGTACATGAATTAGTCATTTTAGAAAATTTAATAGATAAACATTTAGATAAAATAGATACATGTGCTACTAGTTCAAATGTTGTTAATGAAGGTATTAACGACGAAGACTACATGAATCAACTCCAAAGTGAACTCAACCCAACATCATGGAGTGACACAGACGAAGGAAAAGATCACCATCCGGTATGTGACGAATGCAAACTAGATAAAACTCCAAATAAGGTACAATACGAAACCGAACATTTTTGTTATGATCCATTCATTTTAGAATTTTCAAAACTAGAAAATGATTTTAAATATTTTTGCAACATAGATCTAAAAACTATTTCTAAACATAAATTATCAAAATCTTTTGAAAGTAATTTTGAAAAAGAAATAATTTTAGAAGATAAAATGTCTAGACTTGAAAGTAATATTGAAATTAATCTAGAATGCAAAATATGTCAAGATTATAAACTTGAAATTAAAAGATTAAATGAAAGAGCAAAAATATTAGCTAAATTTGAAGAAAGCTCCAAATCTCTTAAACTCTTACTAAGTTGTCAAAAGCAATTCAATGATAAAACCGGTTTAGGATTTAATTCGGATAACTCTTCAACAAGTAAATCAAAACAAATTATAATTAAAAAACCTTGTAGAGAAATTTAGATATAAGGCTATTTACTGTGATTATAATCTATAAGTCAAGAAATCCATTGTTTGTTCTTCAAAACAAACTGTCAAGGAATTCTTGTACTTCTTGGTGACATCTTCTCCACGTGCATATAAATGCAATGGATGTCCCCAACTAACCATCTCGGACCCATGAGAATCTGGGTACCAAGTTGTTTTATTTGATTAGGTAATGAACGCAAAATGGAATGAAACTCAAATCTTGCGTTAACCTACTCATATTCAAAACACGCGCATGAAGACTTACTTATCTACAATAATGAGGATGGAACGAAGTGATACTCATCTATTATTTACTACCTCATATCATGAAAAAATACTGGACCTGAGATAAGTCTTCTTTTTAAACTTTCCTGAGTAGTTACTTCTTGCATATAGTTATGATAATCACTGCCTTTAGATATGCTTAGTTTGATAGATTGCTTTGCTCTCACACTACTAGTTAGATTACTTGTTAGTAAACTAGAAAACCTTTAGTTAACCCTCCTAAGCTTTAAATAAAGTGTTCTCTATTGAACATATAAAATTTAGTCATCACTTTCATTTAAATCACTTTATTTGTTGAAAGAGATAGCATGAGACAATAGCCTTAATCAATCAAGCATGAGATTTAAAAAAAAAAAAAAAAAAAAAAAAAAAAAAAAAAAAAAAAAAAAAAAAATCTTCATATTTTGGAAAATGATTTTTCAAAAAGATTATGTCACTTCACTATTAAACATGTTTTTATCATAACTAAAAAGTGTAACAACTTCTTTTTATTTCCTTATAAAAACACTTTGAAACAAATTCAAATCTACTTTGGTGAAATAATTTTCATACTCAAATAAAACCTACTCTCAAACATTGTTGAATAATGCCCAAAAACACTTACTCAAAACATGCTTGATCCAAGTCTAGAAATCCATGCTATCACAAATTTCCCATCACATAGACACTTATTAGGATTAATTATCTTGCAAATTAATCGTCATAATAATGGTAGTATGAATTACTTGGCAATTATATGTTGTTTTCTTGTTCATATATGCATATATGCTTCTTGGTAAATGAATAGGTTGCATGATAATTAAAATTGCTTAATTGAATGTGCTTAGCATACATAAGTTATTAAACTTTAAATTGCCTCAAAAAGAAGTTGGACTTGCTTGAAGCTAAACTCAAAAACACAACCTTTTCTACAAATTTCTGCCAAAAACCCATTTTCAGAAATCTGGAAGTCAGCAGATGGGCGGCCCCCTTAAATACCTAGGCGGCCCCCTTAATTATTAAGGGGACCGGCCCCTATTTAAGGGGACCGGCCATCTGGAGATCCGGCTTACTGTTTCCTTTTTCAATTTCCAACCCATTTTATTCCATACTTCCCAAAATTCAGAAACACATTTTGTCATAAACCACCCACCAAAATTTACCTTCCTAAACCACATCATTCCTTCACTATAAATGCACATCCTCATCATAAATGCCCATTCACATCATCCACTCAAACATGTCTTCCTCCAACTACCCAAAATCAAAACCCTCAAGAGTTGCCAAAATCTCGGTGAGACCAATTTGGAGACGAAAACTTGACACATGCCATAACTCCAATTCCACATGTGATGTTGCTCAAAGTCAACCTAAGCCTAAACCTCATACTCTCACTCCCAAAAATACACCCTTATCACATTCATGTGAAGAACAAGAACAATCCCAAAACAATAACCCAAATCTCATTCACATCACCCCACATCTCCCTCAATCCATCAATGTACCATCATCACCCACTCATAACTACCCAAGCTCACAAGTGTCTCCACCACCAAGAGTGTCTCCACCACTCCCTGCCATCAACCATACTCTACCATCATCACCCACCAACGAACACTTGAAGTTCGTTGACGAACTCAAAGAAGCCCATGAGCTAAATGCTCTTCTTGCCCTACATCTTGCTCAAAGCAATCTTGACCAACCTTCATCGAGTTCTCCATCATCACCACACAACAAGAGTCACATTGAGAAACATGTCAACAATTGTCCTTGTTGCATCTTTCTCCAACAAAAAACCATTGCTCTTAATGAGCACTTCACATGGATTGAGTATCTTCTCACAAGACCTCATCCAACATCCACTCTTGAGCAACATCAAAACCTTCACCCATCATGGTCCGCTCCAAACTCACCACCTCCAAACTCTACACCTCAAATGTCTCCACCATCACCATCTCCAACCTCCACACACCCAAACATATACCTTCACTAATCCCATTTACTCATCCTCTCACTAGTTTTCATTTCAAAAACCACCTCCATCATCAAGCAAGTCAAATGGATTTCTTAGGCAAATTAGAATTCTCTAACAAATGTATGCTTTAAGCACTATGTATGTTGTAACAATGATTATGTTTGTCACATAATCATTTTTAAATTAATGAATGTTTGTGTCTTCCTTTCCTATATATGTTTGCTATGAATGTGTTGTTTCTTTTCTTGTTTAATTAAGATATATGCTTATCACATGCTTATAATATGATCTTAGTAGTTTACATATAACCATTACTCTTTTTAATATGTTCTTGCTACTATTTAATCATTCTTAATATCCATGATCCAAATGGAACTTGCTGCAAAAACACCCTAAAAATGACCTTTTTCTGGAAATTTTTCAAATTTGGTCACCTGGGAAATCACCAGATGGGCGGCCCCCTTAATTCCTTAGGCGGTCCCCTTAATTTTTAAGGGGGCCGCCCAACAATTAAGGGGACCGGCCATCTGGACAGTAAAATTTACTGTTTCCTTTTGCATCTTGTGACCACTTTTACTTAGCCCCAGCTACCATTACCCTTAATGCACGAACTAAACTTGGAATATTACCACAAAACCTTCACAATTTGCCTAAATCAACCACATTTTCACAATATAAATACCCTCCTTACAATTACCTTTCACTTCATCAACCATCACCTTCATCAAACACCCATTTTCATCCACCATGTTGTCACCAAAAACCTCCATCTCTAAGACTCCAAGGAAGCAAAGACTTGTCATCATACCACCAAAACAACTCTTCATTGACCTCACCCAAGATGACATCAAAACTCCATCACCACCACCTCAAAATTCATCCCCAAGTGCACCTAATGCACCATCAAAAACACCCTCTACCCATGGAGCTTCATCTTCCTCCATTCCATCCACTTCATCCATCAATGACTACATCCATACTCACCTAACATCATCACCAAGAACATCATCACCACCATCCACTCAAGAACCTCCATCCACTCAACTTGCCATTTCCTTATCACCCATTACACCACTTGATTCTCATTTTTCACCTCCACCAAACCCACAACCATTTTTTCCCATACCTTGGCCACTACTTGAAACCCATGGTGACACTTGTCTTTGTTATATCCATAACCGGACCATAATCTTTGGTCTTAGAGATGAGATATTCTATAGGTTTTCATCACTTGAAAACATACTTACCAACCAACCTCCACCACCACCATCCTCACCCACTACACAACCACCACATCCATTGTCACCCAAGTAAGCACATGCAATGCTTACTCAAAAATAATTTTTCCACCCATTTTGTAAGCAAGCTCCATGGAAGATTATGTTGTCTAGGATGATTATGTAGTTGGAATTATTAGCTAGTGTAGGAATGCTTGTACTCATGTATGGTTGTGTAATTATACACAACATTTATTTTTATGAATGTCTTTATTTTCATGCATGCTCATTATTTGTGCTATATATATGCTTGTGCTTCTAACATTTTTCTCGCAAGCGTTCCATAGCTCGTTTCCTTGGTGCCCCCAAACGAGGGGGAGTAAACATCAAGGGGGAGTTCTCGTCCCGACAAATTTGATTCTAAAACTTGTCGGCTTAACCTCTTTGATTCTACAAAAAGGGGGAGAAATAGATGTAAACTCACTAAATACTTGTCTAAAAACTAATTTTTAGATTTAATGAGTTTAGATTTTGTAATCATCAAAAAGGGGGAGATTGTTGATATAAATAATGTCTAAACACTTTATTAATATTTTTCGATATCTCTACGTTTTGATAATCACAAAATGTAAAATCATTAATCGGAAAATTATGACGTAAACAAGTATTTAGTTGTAAATATCTATTTCTACAACTCAAATCACTTAAGGTATGAATAAACTAATGCTTAATGCATTATATGATCAAAGGAACATTTTCTTAATAACTAGATTTTTTATAAAACATCAAAAACATTTTATATATTTTTGAAAAACATTTTTGGTATTAAATAAAAATGTTTAATCTTTTACAAAAATATGAATTCAAATTTTAAACCAAAATCAGTTAAAATGTTCCAGAAAAACCTTCCCCACAAAAGGACAAAATTGGCCAACGTTCAGTAGGGGCGGCCCCCTTAATTTTGCTAGGCGGCCCCCTTAATAATTAAGGGGACCGCCCCCGCTCCAGTAGGCCTCCAGCTGTCCAGTTTTTCTCATATAAATACCAGCCTTCTCCTGGATTTTTACTCACCTTTTGCACCCCAAAACTTTCTGTTTTAAATCTTGTAAATACTTTCTAAAATCCTTTGATCATATAATCTTAAGCTTTGGTTTCCAAGTGATCCAAGCTTCCTTCATTCAAGTGCAAAAGATGAATACTTCTATCAATCAAGATTAGAAGTATTACAACTTAGTATCATCTTGTTACTTAAGTTGTAAGTTTAACAAAGTTTGTAAATCATTCATTCATTTGTGTGTAAGGTGTGTATAGTAGATTAGTGTTGAATGTAAGTAGTGAAGAAGTTGTATAAATAGTTGTGGTATAGAAGTTGTGAAGACATAGTGTAGAAGTTGTGAAGTCGCGGAGTAGAAGTCTTGAACCCGTTGTGTAGAAGTTGTGAAGCCGTAGCTTTGAAGTCGTGAAGTCCTAGTGTAGAAGTTGTGAAGCCGTAGCTTTGAAGTCGTGAAGTCCTAGTGTTGAAGTCATGAAGCCGTAGCTTTGAAGTCGTGAAGTCCTAGTGTTGAAGTCGTGAAGCCGTAGCATAGAGATTGTGTAGAAGTCGTGTTAAAGCCTTGAAGTCCTAGTCGTGAAGTCCTAGTGTTGAAGTCGTGAAGTCTTAGTCGTGAAGACATAATGTTGAAGTCGTGAAGCCGTAGCATAGAGGTTGTGTAGCGGTCGTGTTGAAGTCGTGAAGAAGTCGTGAAGCAGTCGTGAAGCCGTTGTGAAGTAGTCGTGAATAAGTCGTGAAGAAGTTGTGTTGTGAAGTTGTGAGATTGGTTCTAGCTACGATTAGAACTCGACATTTAGCTTTGTGTCGTTAAGCCGGTGTAAGCCAAAGTCGTGTAAGGTTTTCTCCGCCATAAGGGAGCTTATTGAAGTTGTGAAGAAAACTCTCGAGCTCGGTGCTCGGGGAGTGGAGTAGGGCAAGGAAGGTGTCCTTGTAGCCGAACCACTATAAATCTCTCGTGTCTCGGTTAGATCTTTCCATACCTTATTTACTTCTTTACTTATATCGTCATTACATTCATACACATAGGATTATATAACTGCTAGTATTTATTAGAGATCGACTTCACATAAAGATCAATTTGAAAATCCATTCAAGAAACCAAAACATTTACAATCAATTTAAAAGAATACATATATAACTAATAATAATATTTAAGTCTTAACAAACTTGAATCTAAGTTTTTAAAAGTAAACAAAGCTTTTATAATAAATTAAAAAGACGTAAAACTATTCAACCCCCCCCCCCCTTCTAGTTTTCCACAATACTGATGTGATGACTTGTGACTAGGAACTTGGATTACAAATGTGATGTTATGGCTAACGAGTGTTAGCCGAGACCTTGTGGTCTTGGTGCGACCTCGACATGCCCAAATTTGACTAGTATTTGGACTTGTTAATACTTGGGACTTGTTGACCATTTGACCCGGCTTATAGCCGCGAGATTGATTGGAAATGTGACTCGATACGTGACTAACTCTCGTGACGTGTTATAAACACAAAAATAAAAAGAATGAATAAAAAGGGTACATAAATAACAATTAACTTTGTTATTTAATAATATTAACGAAAAGAAAAATATAAATTGTTGAACATTTAACTAGGATAATAACGGAAAAACACGAGGTTACGGAACGTTTCGAGGCACATTTGCACCGGTACATTATTATTGATATTGTGGATTATTTGAAGTTACAGATCAGTTTAACATTAATAGACCCGAGCGACATAGTTATCGGACTTATTGGGTTAACAAGCCCAATAAAGGCCCGATAAGTGTGTTGGAGGAATTTATTAGTGTGTGACCTATACTTATGACTTACCATTTATTGTGATATGTAGGTTTGGCTTTTGATTAATAAGCGAGACGAAGGAATTGTTGGACTTATCGAGTTGATGAATTCGATAAGGATCCAACAATTCGTCCGGATACCTTATTAAGCTTTTAAGCTAAATCATTAGACCATGATTGTTTATCTTGATGATCGATTAGTAGTCAGATTACTTGGGAAATTTGCAACACCAAACTTGATTGGACTTGAAATATTATTGGACTTTGGACATATTCGACTATTGGAACACGAAACGACTACAGTACATTAGACTCATGAGGAATTTAATGTATTTGAGCCATAACGGGCGAACAATATGAAATATTGTCTAACGAACAATAATATTTATAATCTCATGCTAACTAAAACATATTTGGGAAACTAATAAAGTCACATGACTTGAAACGTTCTACGAACGAATGAGTCATGGTGAATTTTTGTTTAAATATATATATATATATATATATATATATATATATATATATATATATATATATATATATATATATATATATATATATATATATATATATATAACATGCACGTTTTATGAAACCTAAAGGGATTATAACCGACGACTACCAATCTTTTCAACTACTTGATGTGTTTGTTATGTGTGATTACTTTGGGTTATCTCCGTCATCTCTTCTTGACTTCTCGTCAGTTTTCTCCACGACAATCCCGTTAGTGTCACTCTTTTGGCGTGAGTACACTTGAGTTAGTGTCTTTTCACCGCTACATAAACGATGATACCAAACTCTAATAAACGAATTTACTAAGATTATTTTGGAAAGGAATTGGAATAATATATGGGAATGGGAATAGTTAACTTTGGAAACTTTTACACTTTTAGTTATCTTGTGGGATATACGTTAAGACAAGTTTTATATTATTAGGTTGTGCCGAGTCTGTTATGCCGTGATATTCTAGTTGTTGTTGTGCTATACTACTCCTGACTTGTTGTATTGTGCATTGCCTATTTGAGGTGAGTTTCATAGCACCACTTTTACTCATAAACTGTTTACTGAAACCTTGGGGTAAGAAAACATGCAAAACTGTTTTGAACAGACCTACTGTTGCTTTTGATTTGCTATAACTAGTTAACTGGGTAAGGTTAGATATGCCTAGGGCCCTACTTGTGTCCATCATCTTGATAGAGAACTATTGTGTTCATCATTATGAAAGAGGACAACTTGTGTTTGTGATTTTTGCACTTGATGTTTGCTTGTGCGCGGAATATGTGTTTGATATTTAACTTAGTCTAGTGTAGCAAATTACTTATTTTGGTCCACTGTTATACTTACTGTTTAAACCTATGAACTCACCAGCGTTAGCTGACCCTTTTAGCATGTTTTCTCAGGTAATTAATGTTGATTATGTTGGAGAACTTATTGTTTGGAGGCTTGGCAAATGGGCATGGTTGAAGGATTAATTGAGACTCTAATAAACTAATTGGAACCTACCGTTATGTTTTATTTTGGGCTTACTTACGTACTTTGGGATAAATGTAAACTTTAAATATTTGGTTGGAAATGTTTTATTTAACGGATAACGTATTTTCGTTTTTCTTATGCTTGTGTTGTGTACCAATCCCCGTAGCACCCCGAAGCTTTGTTAAGTATTCTGTTGAACCAAATTTTGGGGGTGTTACATATGGATGTGAGAGTCATGTGATGGGGAGCCTAAGGGTGAATTCAAATTTGGATGTTAGATGGGAGAGTGTGAGTTGACAAAGTGTGTAAGGGAAGGAAGGTTGTGTGTGTGTGTGAGAGAGAGAGATTTGAATTTAAATTGTAGAGAGAGAGAGTGTATAAGTTAGCATGAGGTATGTGAGATAAGCTTTGAGTGAGTGTGTGTGTGTGTGTGTGTGTGTGTGTGTGTGTGTGTGTGTGTGTGTGTGTGTGTGTGTGTGATCCAAATTCAAATGGAGAAGAGGAAGAGAATGTGGTGATGTGTTTGAATTGTGTTGGTTAGAAGAGAATGTGGTGAAAAAGATGTTGATGTGGTTGATATGTGTCTAAATACACATATATTTTACCCTGTTTAAACCCACATAAACGTCCAAAAACACACAAATAGCCATAAATGTTATAAATATCATTAAAAATGTGTTTTTATATGTTTCAGATGCAAAATGATTAAAATCAAGTGAAAACATACAAAGTTTGCATAAATGGCAAGTCTAGTCCCTCGAATTTCAAAAGTTGTCAAAATTAGTCCCTGGGTATTTAAAACTTGGAATTTAACATAAAATACCCTTGTACTACTCATAATTTACAAATTGGAACACTTTTGATAACTTTTGGGAATTTACAAAACAACCCCTCTAAAATCCAAAAATGACATAATTGGTCCTTAAAGTTTTAAAATGATAAAAATATACAACATTGGTCCTTGTGTTATTGTTTTGTGGCAGGTTTAGTCCCTTGTGATAATTTTGGAAACTTGCCACATCAGGCCCCTCAACTAATCAGGAATTACAATTTTGGTCCTTGGGCTATTATTGCAACAAACCAACCGGACCCTTGTTATTATTTCAAACCCAAAATAAATAAAACCAAACCCAGCCAAAATCCAAACCCATTATCCTGGCCCAACATCAAACCAGCCCAACTCACCTTAACTAAGACGGGGTCAAACCTTAGTTTGACCCGTCTCCTTCAATACCACACCCCGCCAAAAGCTTAATACCACCTCAACCCACTGATTTCACCAAACCACCATCAATCCAAAACTCTTACACACCCACCATCACTTTCCCCTCCTCCAATGCTTATCCCCTACACCCCCCATGTGCTCAGAACGCGTTAAAAGCCCACATCCCAATTTCCCGCCAAAAATGAAATAAACGAATGAGATGAGTTGAGAGCAATTGGATGGGTGGGATTTGCTCGGAATCAATCAAGAAGCTTCTGTGAATGCTATAAAAGAGAAAGAAGACAGAAGAATTAGATTGTCACTCGTTTTAGACCATTAAGTAGTGTAAAACTTTAATTATTGTCATTTTAGTTTCAAGTCAAGTTTGGTTTATCATTTTCAGTGTTATTTCAAGTTTCTTGTTCTTAATGTACTCTGTGTTGTACCAATTTTACCAAATTAATGAAGTTCAAGTTTTATGATTAATTCAGTGAGTTCAATTCAGTAATGGTTATTGTTGTTTAAGATTTCCAAATGCCTCTGTTATGCTCTTTTTAGCTTTCATTAAGTCATGATAGCTTGTAGTGATATGTGGTTTCTCAACTCAGTTTAATTTCCAAAAAACAAGAAAAGTCAAAAATAGTCAAACTTTACTGTAGAAGTGCTTAATTTTCTGCTTATTGCTTTCTGTTTAGCTACTTGTCCCATTTTAAGTCTGTCTAAGTTCATTTGATAGTTACTAAAAGCTTTAGTCTCATTTTCACCAAATTAGTCAAAATCAGTCAATAAGCCAAAATTTGCTTAACAGATTATTTGGGCTTATTTTACCTTGTCACTTGTTTTTCTCAGCTTAAGTTAGTCATTCAGTCATTCAGAAGCCAGGAATTCAAATTAGTTCAGCAATAACTAATTTAATTCTCAAATCAGAACACTAAAAGGGGTGTTTGGTTTATAAAGTCAAACTGGGTCAAAACATTTTTGTACTGTTCCTTTGCATGTTAATCTAATTTGGTTGAGCTTATAACAGCTTATTTAAGCTGTTTTAGTATCACTTTTGCTGTTTTGAGTCCCTTTGCAGGTTTGAGAGAGGTAGTGCAGAAACAAGGCAGTGAAGCTGCCACCATAAGCTTCAATAAGCTCTGGCCTATTTTTGAGCTCATTTGCACTTCTCAGGTTCCCTTTAATCTATTCTCAGTATGCATTAGAACCCATAGGTCTTGTTGCTAGAATTCACTCATTTCAGTCAAAATAGTTCACTGCTGCATAGCTTCTGTATCTGCTGTTCTTAGCCTTTTCCATATCATGTATCTGCTTATTTAGTTGTTACCCTTGCTTAATTTTTGTTGTTATCAGTAGCTTGTTAGGTAAACTTTACTTGTTTTAACTTTATTCTTCATTTTAAGCTTATTTAGTAGCTTATAAGTAATCTGCAAGTTGACCCCATTCAGTTGCCCTGAACCTGTTCAGCTTTTGTTCACTAAACCCCACCTGATCTTTAGCTTAATTGGACCTCAATTGGGGTTGTTATCATGGGGCTTTTTATATTTTTGTGTTATTCCCTGGGTGGTCTTGCTTTTGCCCCACTTATCTCTCAGAAATCTGCTTGTTAGACTGCTTATTCACCTGCTTAAAGTAGCCCTGCTAAGCCTAGTTTCTGCCATTAAAGTACAACTGCTAATGTGCTTATCAGCTTAATTCATAGTGCTTATTTGTGTTTATCAGTTGTTTTAAGCTTATTATAGTTGTTTAAGCTTGTCCTGATCATTTGGTCAATTTTCCTAGCTTATTAGCTTATTTTGGGCTTATTCACAACTGCTTATTAGCCCAAATCTGCTTTTTAGGCTTAGCCAGCTTCCACTTTTATTTTTCTTAGCTTTCTAATAATATTTTAGAATTATCTGTAATTTTTCATAATTTTCCTAAGTCTTTTAATATTTTTAATCATTTTTATTAGTTTTTAATAGTAATAAAATCATAATAAATAGAAAAATAATCAGAAAAATATAAATCCAATTTTCATAATATTATTTTATTATTTTTAATCTAGGAAAAATATAATTTCATTTTTAGACCTTAAGAAAATCAAAAATAGAAATAAAGTGATAGCTTCTATTTAATAGAATTTATCTTTTTAAATTTTAATTAAGTAATTTTCAATTTTATAATTTTCTTAGCTTTTTCTCATCTTATAATATTTTTAGAAAAAGTTTTAGAATTTTCTTAGTTCATTTAGTATTTTTTATAATTTAAATTAGTTTAATTAATAATTAAATAAATAAATAATTAATAATAATTAAATAAAAAGTATAAAAAAATATATAATTTAAGTTTTTAAATAAGTTTTAAGTTATTTTACATTTTTAGGTTTTAATTTTCTAAAATTTCAGTTTTCGTCCCATTTTAGCTTTTCTGTTACGCGTTTCAGTTTATTTATTCGCGTTTAATTTTCCTGTGCATATCTGTTTTAATTTGCTATTTAGAATTGTTATAAAGCCAAATCAAAAGCAATCTAAATCATCAATCACTCTAATCCTAGCTTTTCACAGTTTTCCATTCACATCTCGTTGGGAAACGATCCGGGTAATCACTTGTCTGGTTTCACACTACACACGAGCATTCGTTTTCAGACTGTTTGCCTTTTATCATTTATTACGGTTGACCATTCACAAGTGGTTGACTTGTGTGATAGAGAAATAAAAGATAGCCGGTTCGGAACGGATCAGTGGTTAAGTAAGAGAACGTGGGAATGAATGAGACAAGAAGTAAAATCAAGTACATTGTGTGTAAGGGAATAATAAGATAATGTTGGAGATAAGATTTGGAAGGATTTGAAATGGTTTAAGGTTTATTTGGTGAAGAGATTAATCAAAAGATTGATTAAAGATTAATCACATTGTCATTAAGAAAGAAGAGATTAGACAATGATGATTATGGGATATGTTTGGGAATGTAAATCAAAGGATAATCATAAATCCAAATAACTCAACGTCAAGTACTTACAATATCATAATTCATGATTAACCAACACTTGACGTAATCAATAATAACCTTGATGCAAACAAGCTAAGTGCTTTGCATCACAAGTAAAACATATCCCATAACGGGAAAAGATTCGTTTACGCAGAGATACCTTTGACTTTGTTTGAACAATAAGGGAGTAAACCCGTTACGTGATTAGAGAAGACATAAACACGGATTATGGTCTTATGAATACTTTCACTTGATTTTATATGAAAAGTATGAGTCTCCTAGGTTTAGAAAAGCCTTGGCTAGAGACGTTTGATAAAAGAATTGAGTTGGCGTTTTATCGAAAATGGGAGGTCGTGATTTTGAGTCCCTCTAAGTCTAAAACCCGTTTCGAGTGTTTCTAATGACTCTATTATCATATACATACCTTTAATGAATGATCTACATTTGTCGGGTAAGAGGGAAAGCCGAATTTCAAAAACAGAGACGCCCAAAACCCCGACGCTGGCGCGCTGGCAGCGCGCCAGACCCAGTTATTAGGACGTTTTGGTTTTTGGCTAACGTTTATGTGTTTGCGAAGGTTTATTTGTCATCATTAAAACATAAAGGAGACCTAATCAATGTTGCCCCAACATTCATAATTTATCTGAAATTGGATGAGTACATATTTATAGGCAATTCACAATGTGTACTTTTAAAGTCTAACTTATAATTTAATGTTTTGTGGGAAATGAAAGTTCAGCCTTGTCAAAAGTAGTGGGGTCCACGCCGTTCTCTTGAACCATTCATAATTGATTCGCAGTCGGTCGTAGTGTAGAAACTGTTGGGCGAGAACGGGTCCCGTTTGTTTGTCACGTGACCCCCACTTCGCAACTGGATCGCATCATCTCTGACTTCGTACCGTTCAAAATCATGTTTGCATGAAAACAGACGAGACAGTGTCAGCATGATCGAAATGAGACGGCAGTGAAGACGCTGTAATTTTCGAGAAGAATGGAGATGCGTGCGATGAGATATGGCCGATTTTGCAATGTTGGGGTTTGGTAGGCTATTAAATAAAATGATAAATATATGAAAAATTGGTGTGCAGTAAGTGTAGAAGGGTTAATTCGGCAAAACGTGATTGGGTATCCTAGTTTAGCAATATGTCATAAAGTTGACTCAAGTTGAAAATAAGTGGGATGTTCGATATAAGTTTTGCAAATTTCCATATATATATTACATCACATTCATAACGGTGACTAACACTATTATAAGTTGGGGATTTGTAATCCCCATAGACACGGAATAATGTGACAAATTTTAAAGCTTATATCAATATGTGGTTTTTTTAAAGACTACCACTGTTGCTAACATAGTAGGCAATCCAGATCAAAATGCAAACATACAACTACGATTCCAGTTAACCCAAAGATATAATTAGGTTGTTCCTTACTCCGATGTTATCAACAGACGTCGATCAACCAAAAATTCACTTAGCTGTGATATAGTCTTGATGAGACTTGGAGTACTACGTAATCAAAGTTAGTGTTATTTGATAAATCATATTGTTCATGTCGCCCGTTTGTGAACCTGATCTTAATGTTAAGTGAAACAATTCATAATGCATGTAGCAACATTTAATGTAATGATTCCTAATGCACCAAGACATGTTCATTGATATAGTTCATATATAGTACTTTGTTGATCGATACCATTATCTAATCGCATAATATAATACTATAGCTTTATATATATCTCCACTACTTTTCTTAGTAAAAGAAGCATTAAAAATATACTTAATTAAAATAACAAATTTTGCAAATTTATCAACTTGTATAAAATTACTGAAATATAATGTATGGTTTGATTTATATTTATCTATCAGAATTATTAATTTAAATGGTCATTTAGCTAGATATGGATAATAACCAACGATGTTGTCCATTGAAAATTAAAAGGACATCACACAGTGACCTTTTGGCCAACCAAATTTAAACATAGCATTTCAAACTTTCGTTAATTTTAAGTTTGGTTATAAAAATGCTATTATATATCATTATTAAAAAATTTCAAAAAAAAAAAAAAAAAAAAAAAAAAAAAAATATATATATATATATATATATATATATATATATATATATATATATATATAGCCCCTATATATATATATATATATATATTAAAAGATGGAAGCAAGCTTAGTGGTATACATGTGAGTAGAGGTGCACAAAGCTCGGCGGTCCGAAAAATGCCCAAGCTTTTATAATTCAAAAACACGGGCTTTTATAGTTCAAAATTCCGGGCTCTAACCAAAATTTTAGGCCTATTTCAGCCCAAATGATCTGGCCCGGGCCAGACCGGGCTTAGCCCGACCTAGGGCCAGGCTTTTTCGGGCATTTTTATATTTTTTGTAATAATAATATGGGAGAATTGCATATATACCCACTAAAACTCAAATACTTGCATATTTCCCCAAAATACAAGTTTTCAATGCATGATGTACAATGCAAGTTAAGCATGTTTTGGGTATATATGCAAATATGCAAGTTTTAGTGGGTATATATGCAATTGCCCCTAATAATATAGTTATTATATATGAAAATATTTGATGAACATTTGTAAATATATTAATGAAAAATAACAAAACAAAGTTACATATTATAAAGAAACACATTAATTGCACAATAAAAGCTCTCTGCAACAAAATCCCAGGCTTTCGGGCTTTCGGGCTTAACCGGGCTGGACTAGGCCCGGGTCAGCCCGGGCTTTGCTAGAAAATATAAAGATCATTTAGGCATGTTGGGCCAGACCAGGCTTTTTTGGGCTGGGCTTTTTCAAGCTTTTTCGGACTGGGCCCAAGCCTGAGCTAGGGCTTTAGCCCATCTGTGCATCATGTGAGTTTGTCCATGAAAGTAGATGTTGAGGGCAATCACACATTGATATGTTGTCGTTTTAAAAAAAGAAAAAATAACCACCGTGACTTTCATATAAATGAAATATTGGGGGCCGCAGAAATTTAAAGCGCTTTAAATTTATTAGCGGTAAATAATAATTAATTGATAAAACATGATAGGCAAATAATTATGTGAGTGTGTTTACCAAATAATGACCCAAGGGGATTTTCGACGGTTACGAGAACCCTATGGATTTTTGCTCCATAGTGTAATTTTTGGTCAAAACCCCAAAAAGTTTTAAATGAGCTCGATCTTCAAATTTTGTGTTACGTATCCTAAAATGATATTTATAAACTTAATCACTTATGAGTCCACCCCTATTGGCAACGTGAGTTTTTGTCCAAAAACCCGGCATTAACAAAAACAAATGGATAATTGATAACCCGTGTTGATGTTTTGATATTTTGATAGTTTTATTGTAATGTTCTGAATACTGGTGAGCCAATTTATGGTGCTATGGGTAATCTTATCATAATCCCAACAAAACGAAGACCATATGGGTAATCTTATTAATATCAATCAATTTCTATCTATCACAAACTGATACCTGGTTGAGTAATTGACGGCCTTAATTTGTTGTATATCTTATCTATGTATACATATGTTTTATAGATTTAATCCAAAACATGTAGGAAAAAATATTATAATACAAGATAACATGAAAAAATGATGGCACATTTGAAGCCGCTTGAATATTTAGAAATGACCAAGGGCAGGAGTCGTGACTAGTTCAAGTTTTTAGCCAAAGGTACCAAACTCATTGTTTCAATGTCCAAGAACAAGCAACATGAGCCATTTTGTTGGGTTTTATAGATTTGATGATACAAAACATGAAGAATGAAGCATGAAGGACTTATAATGACAGGAAAGGAAACTACAAAAAAATTAAGGATTTAGAAGACTCTTAAAAGAATATTTAGTTTCCTTATTGTATTATGTAAACCCTGGATGTCTCTATTATATAAAGAGACATAAGGGGGTGGTTTTTATTAATTCTAGACAAGATGTAGCCGACTAAAGGTGTGTTTGTGTTTCTAGGCGTGTGAGTTCTTGTAAAATGCCTAGAACGAGCTGGTTTTAGCTTCAATGATCTTTGATTCCTTGTTACAAGTTGTGTAACACGTTCTACAATTGATCAAGTAGAATTGAAGCTTGTAGTGAATGATAAGGAAGAAAACCTTGTTACAATAACAATTGATGTTTTGTTTAATCTGTTGCGTATATTGTTAATCATTGTTATTGCTATTCCTAGAGCTCAAAACGATCTAAGGAGTTCTAACAAACTCCACAATTGGTATTAGAACTCAGGGAGCTCATGATCTAGGATCTACGAGGTTTTATTTGTCGGGAAAAAAAAAGTTAATTACATAAATGGTCACTGTGGTTTGGCAGTTTTTTCACTTTCAGTTACTAAATTTTTTTTTTTTTTACTGATTCAGTCAATGTGGTTGGCATATGTTATGGATCCAATCCATATCTGAATGAAATGACCAAAAAGCCCTTTGTCATCTTCTTTTTCAAATCTTTTGACAATTTAAGTAACGGCCGTTAGTCCTTTAGATTTGAAAAAGAAGATGACAATGGCTTTTTGGTCATTTCAATTCGGATATGGACTGGATCCGTAACATATGCAAAGCATAGTGACTGAATCGATCAAAAAAAAAACTTCAGTGACTGAAAGTGAAAAATCCACCAAACCACAGTAACCATTTATGTAACTAACTCAAAAAAAAAAAAAAAAAAAAAAAAAAAAAAAAAAAAAAAAAAAAAAAATCGACTTTGGTTTTATTTTCGTAACTTTCTGCAGTGCTGTTTTAAAAAGGTGATATATCATTCGTTAACCGTTGGATCTTAACGAAATGTTTAATTGAGGTTCTTCATACATCAAGGTACATTCTCACCGGAGGGATCTTCAATCTGAGTTGTCAATAAAAAGATACAAGTTTTCTAAAAGTCTGCTGCAGAAACATTGAAGTAAGTCGAATTTTTAGGGTTTTTGGGATATTGAACTTCCTGAATTCTTTTTTACTCGGTTTAATTCAACAAGGAAGTTGGTTAGAGCTGCTCATAACACAAAACCATCATATCTTCCTATTCGATCAGTTTATATTCTTGATAAAGGAAACAAAAACGAAACCCTAACTTCCCAAATCTTTCAATCGTTTTTTATTTGTTTTCTGATGCACGTATTCCGATCTGGTACTTCTATTTGTATGTATGGTTTCTGTTTATGAGGTGAATTGAGCATAACAAACCCTAACAACAAGAAGTTATGTCAAACCCTAACAAAGAAGATGCAGTAGATTTCATGACAGATAAGGATGACCTAATAAGATATTGATATTGACAATACGTTACCATCTCACATGACTAAACTTTAAGGAACGCTCAACGATTGGTAACAAACTAAGAAGACAAACCCTACCTGGTTTTAATTCTTAATAACAATCGTTTTTATCTTTTCTACTAAACCCTAACCTAACGAGATTTGAATCTGATGGTGGTTATTCGTTCTATTTATGATTATTCTGATCACGTTCTTTCTATGATTGGTTTGAAGGTTGATTCATCTGATTTGAATTCATATAGAGGGTTTGGAAGAGTTGATTCTTTCTATTGTGGGATTGAATTTGGGGTTTATAGAGAGATGGTATATGAGAGATATGGCCTAACAGTCCTATCATGAGCTACTACTATTGTTCGTTGATCCCACTTACTGATGAGTGATTAATACTGCTCTTTGGATTTTTAATGCTGCTAGCTATTAGTGGTCGATTAATGTTACCTGTTATGACTCGTTAGTGCTGCTTCAGTAGGTTAGTGCTGCTACGTTGTTTGTTACAGCTGCTAATGAAACTTAATGCTGCCAACATGTATTAGTACTTCTAATTATCACAGTTAGTACTGCTCGATGAGATTTAGTACTACTAGTTACTTCAGTTAATACTGCTTGTTTCATACGTTAGTACTGTTGGTCTGTTGCTTATTATTTTAGTACTGCTCGTTGAAAGATACTGCTCTTTGGTACAAGTTTTGTAAAACCCTAAAATTTGGACTTACATTTTTATTTGACCATTTGAAGTTAACCTAAGTTTATTATGTTTAATAAGTAAATATAAACTATATGTTATAAATATAATTACTATTAATATTAACTAACCTAATTTACACATTAATAATATGAATTTGTTACACAATTGAAACTTTCCTAAACCCTCATCTAACTTGTATATGTTTATAGCCTTTGCCCATACGATTTGAATACAATTTATGATATATGAATCCCACAAAACTAGTTTATAATGACGCCTCTTAAAACACAATCAAAAGCCAATTGAATTCACAATCACTACTTACCATATAGACAACCAACGCTCCCCATCTAAGTCGTTTAATTCATACGTTTTCTATCTTCTTTTTCTTCTCTTCTATGATACGACATCAAAAAAAAAAAAAAAAAAAAAAAAAAAAAAAAAAAAAAAAAAAAAAAAAAAACTAAACACACAAAATCTCTGCTACGCTTCTCTCTTCAAGATCAAGACCAAGGTTGTTGTTGTTGGTGCGCATTCGTAGGGTACAAAGTTGCTGATGTGGTTCGTGATCGTGGGTATTAGGGTTCGTAAATTGTGGGCTCTTGTTCTTGTCTGTTCTGGTTCTCATTAAATAGCAGTAAGGTATCACCAAGGCTCTTGTTTTCTTCTCCAATTCGACACATGTGATTGTATGATCTGAATATCTTTAACACACTAAAACCTTAATCGTGTGCATGCTAATCCGAATCTAAAACATTAATATGTAATCGTTATATGCTAATCTGGACATGTTAATCTTGTTAATCGTTAATGAGTTATAACACTCGTTAAAGGGTGTTAAAGCTTAATATTACTTTATCACACAACAATAATATGAGAATAATAGAAGATTAGAAGAGAGAAAGATAGAGATGGTAATTTCAAGAGATTAGATTGAGAAGAGGAAATGAGATACAAGATGAGAATACCCTTGAAGCAACACACACATCCAACCCTTCCAAGTGAGGAGGGGAAGGGTATTTATAGGCTTCAAGGATGGAAGGCTTGGGTGGGCTTGGATTAAGCTTGGGCCTTTTACATGGACTATAATCATACATATAATCTATAAGGTTAATCCAAGCCCATTGACTAAATTAACAAAACTAAACAATGACACACTTAATTAAACTATTACAATGATGAATGACCATCTCTTTAAAATAAATTCTGACAATCTCCCCCTAAGGGATGGTCATTCAAATGATGCTCTATGTGAGATGGTCTTTCGTCTTCAATGTCTTTGAGCTTTGAGTGTCGTTGTATAGCAGTTTTTGTTTTTGGTTCCTTCATACTATGTGATCTTCAAAGTATCGTCTTTGAGGTTGTTCTTGCCTTCGATCAACATCTTCATGTGATTATGACGTCGTGACCTCCAACATACTCATACATCTTGAACTTTATACTTATGCTAACAATCTCCCCTTTTCTTTCATCATTTGATATATGAACTTGTTCTTGACATCTTGATTAGCCTTTTGACTTTGTCGTTACACTCTGTCTTTAACTTGATTCTTTTGTCTTGAACTATTACACTTGAGCTTTGTTGGAGATGTTCTTCATAAGTATGAGTATGCTGAGGTGAAGATGTTTGATGTATCAGATGATGGTTGATGGATGTTTGTAGGTAGCTGCATAAAACTGTTAGTAATAATCATCCAGCGCTTACAGGTTGGGACTTTGAGATCGTCAACAGCATAGTGTGAAGACTTTCTCTAATCCTTCCCCAGGCCGTTCTGAACCGGATACCCCCGAGAGGGCTTACACGGACACACCGAAGTGCACCCACGATTCAGTGAGTCGCTGTAGATCACCCCACGACTGTAGACCGTTTGAAGCACGTAACCATCATGATATAAATGGCAAGATCCTTGGATCTCATTAAGACTCTTACAACTTGTGTCCTTTTTGACGAACACAAGTGTATCCTTTTGGAAGTGTTCCTAATGAGATATTTTGATGAATCTCATGGCTCTAGACTCTATTGTGCGTTTTGGTTTTTAGTCGTCGGAGGCATGGAGCAGAGTGCCACCTTTTCAATATCAACACATCTCGGAATGAGAGGCCGATAGATTATGTAGTGTTCTCCGTGAGAAATGAAACAAATATCTTTTAAGAGATATCTGAGTGGCTAGGAGGGGTGGTGCAGTGCGTCACTGGGTCCATGACGTCTTGTCTTCAATATCAGTATCACCTTAGTGAGTACCGATAGCAGATGTATTGACCCGGTTTCTGCCCTAAGTTTTCATGGAGGGCTATTTCTTTTCACCCTTTCAATCAACTTTTCTTTTTCATTCTTCAACCCCTTCTGTCCCTTTCTCATTTACTCCTTTTTTCAATCTTACCTAAGGACTTCTAATTCTAATCTATTGGAATTGTCCTTGGGTAGATCCCTCCGGCTCTGGCGGATCTTAGGACGGTTTTCCTAACCTTAGTCACCTTATAACTCCATGACTATCCTAGATTTGCCATAAAACCTTTTGAAAATTTCTCAAAGTGTTTATGAATAAACACATTTAGTTAGCACTTTGAGAGTTTTATATTTTTGAAATACTCCCCCTTCAAATGTGCTCATGCATTTTTAACTAAAATTGCACATGTTGGGTAGAGTTCGCACATTTTGAATTGATCGATTTTCAATGAACATGACCTTTGCGAGACACGCTTACATCACTAGTTAGACTAGCTTGAAATTATTACCCGTCCCGGTCATATTCAAAGATCATCTCTCGAATTGGTACATTCTACTCAGACAAGTCCTTTGCGAGACACGTTTACATCACTGGAAAACCAGCTTGAAATTATTACCCGTCCCGGACAAGTCTTTTCGATAACGGACAATTAGGTTTCGTCAATTCGAGGGTTAGAACTGAGTCTGTCTAGAGAGCATACTTTAAGATTCCACGAACTTTAAACCTTTTGATCACATTTTAATCACGTCTTCTCCCCCTCAAAAATAGCATGCAGTGATATTTTTGATATCAACTGATTAAAATGAAACTTTTTTGGAGAGAAAGACGGATTTTAGCATGAAATAGAAACATTTTTGTTTTTCATTTTTATACTCCCCCTTAAATAAAGCATGATTTATTGATGCGTGGTTTTGCGACCTTATAACAGGTTTTACCTCTCGAGGGATCTCAAGAGGCTTGCAATCCCCACCAGGCAGTGTACCTGACCGATGTAGTATAGTGAAGTGGCAAGTACCGGGGGATTGATCGTTCTCTAGGGGAATAGTGTCGTTAGGATTGAAAAACTTCTCTAATAGGTCTAAGGGTGAGGGAAGATTCTTTTTGTATTTTTATATTTTTATGAAAGCAAGTAAAATCTCGGGTTTGAAGGAGTGGGCGGAATTAGTTGCTAGTCAACTAACCCAAATAACTACAAATGCAAATAAAATAAAATAACTGAAAATGAAAAGGTTGTGAAACTTATATGGGGAGAAATGTGTTTACTTAGATTTCCTTACTCCCTAACTATCTTTTACCGGTTGATTAGTGTGTATTAATTGCGTAGATGACGGGTGTATTCCTTAATACCAATCGTGGGGTGGCGTACGTACTTCCCCAACTCTACAAGCTCCTACTTCACTCCTATGTCGAGCCGGCTAAGAAGCTCCTAACATGGGATCACTAGAATTCGCTCATGCATTAAATACAACCATAATAACCTTAGTACGCATTGGTTCATGTTTCTTAAGACGTTCAAGCAAGTTACCGTATAGGAGGTTAGCCAGTTTTCTTAAGCCTAACATCGAAAAACAATCATCCCATACAATTAATAACACACTAATAACCAATAATCAATAGTTAGGTTTCATTAGATCTAAGCAAACACAAGATAAATCTAGCCTAGCATGTTAATTAAAAGACAAGAACAAGATATAATCAAACAACACATAGACATATTGAATGATTAAATGATTACTTATCTTCAATTAAACATGGGAGATCCAAGGGTGTAAAACCCTTAAAAATGGCAGAAAATTCGTCTTAGGGTTTCTCCTCACAAGTTGCACACTAATGACAAAAAATTGCAAAACTATATATAGAACTTAGTAGCTGACGGCGTCACGTTGTAGATCTTGACGCCGTCACCTCGCCGTGGCTAGGGTTCCCGGATGGTCTTCCTGACGCCGTCCCCCTTTAATCCTCCAAAATCCTCCCTGGCTTATCAAGGCTTGACGACCTTCTTGACGCCGTCCCCCTTTAATCTTCCAAAATTTCTCTGGCTTATCAAGGGCTGACGGCGTCACAATAGAGCTTGACGCCGTCACATGTACTTTTCCAGCAGCTTTGGAGACTTTGTCGTTTTCTTCACTTTTATGCTCCAAAAACGTCCAAAATGCTTCCTTTTCCAGATTTCTTCTCCAAAGTACCTAAAATGACAAAAGGAACGATTTAGGGCAATATTTGATCAAATAAATACGATTTAGGGCTTAAATGACCCCCTAAAAGCGGTACACTTTTCGCTTCATCATTTATCTTGTTTTGGAGGGAGTTATCTTGAGCACTTTATGAAAGATTTAGAAAAATCTTTTTGAAAAATCTTGAGGAAAATGTGCTCAAAATAGAAAAGATTTGGAAAATCTTTGAAGATATGATAGGAGAAATATCTTCATTTGTTTTTAGGATAAGTGTTTGAAAAGAGAAATTGGATTTGCACAACACTTTCCTTTATTTGAAGTTCGGGTTGTAAGCTGAAATACTTACAAGCCATTGAAGAATTTTTAGTATAAGTGCTCGAGAAAATTATTTATTAAGCACTTTCCTTTCTTGAAAGCACGGGTCCTGAACTGATGTGTTCAGAAGCCATTTGAGAATGAATTTTGAGAAACGACATGTTTTGAAAACATTTAAATGAACTCTCGCTCAAGCATCTGTACATGCCCGTATCATTGTTGAATGACATTTCTAGGTACGTACAGAATATCGATTATACGAGAGACATGTCGGAGAGGAATATTTTTGGATTTTATATTTTATATTGTTTTTGTATTTTTGAATTTTCTATTTTTATATTTTGATTTTGATGGTTTTTCAAATTTTGTATTTTGTTTTTGTTTGTTTTTTATAAAAGAAATGGAAAATCAAAAATAGAAGATAGAGAGAATGATTTTGAAGAATTTACAGAATTAGAACCCTCTGATGAACTGGGTTCTGAGATAGTTGAGTCACCTGCAACTAAAGATGAAGAGTATTCACAAATAACAGTGTTAGAAGAACATGAATCATCACTCTTAGGGTGTTCACTATCAACGGTTGTAGTGGATTCTTCATCCCTATCCTGATGATTTTCACTATTATTTGTCTTGGTGCAGCTATCAAGAATCTTTCCTGTTGGAATCCATCTAAGACCGACTGTATTAAAAACTTTTCCCGTGGGAATCCACCTAAGGCAGGATCTAGGAGTTGTTTTCTTTTCAGATACAACGGAAGTCTCATTTTGAGAAAAACTACGTCCTGTAGGGATCCACTTGGTAGAATTCTTAGCTTTTTGCTTCTTATCAACGGGTGTGTTTCTAGTTGGTGTCTTAGAGGATTGTGCCTTAGCACGCAAATTTGCTTTCTTGATATACTGTGCCACACATGCATCATGATTAGCTGAAAAGACACATTTTTGACATGTAGGACAGACAAATTCAACATTCTTGTTCAAAACAGCAACCTTAACTTTGTCACTACAGTCATTTGAAGCTTGTTTTCTGTTCGAAGAGGAATTCTTAGTGTTGCATTCTACTTGTTTAACATTTTCTTTTTCGCAACTACTCTTAGATGCAGGCCAATCCCTAGTCTTTTGTTGAGAGTTCCTAGGTAGTGGTTTACAACTACTAGCAGTGCCTTGTAATGTTGTAGAATTCATCACCGTAGACGGTGTTCCTAAAATTCCATCTTTTCGAATCTGTGCCTTTTTCCTAGCTTTTTCTAGATAGGAATTGTGGACCATGTTGTTTGAACCAACAGATTCTTTAACAGTATTTGTGGTCACATTTGGTGAGCTATTCCTGGGGGTACACACATTAGGATTCAACTTGTTGTCCTTTGAATTTGTAGTAGCATTCCTAGACTCTTTTGGATTATTTTTTGCACTTTTGTCTATCGCCCTATATATTTGAGATGTAGAGGCAGATGCAATAGTGGGACTAATCCTATTAAGGTCAGGTGCTATCACATTTGAGTTTTTGACAACAGCTTTTCCTTTTCCTTTCTCGTTTTCCTTAGGCAAGGGTGTAGAAATGGACATTTTTGGTCTAGCAGACTTATTTTCCTCCCCCTTTCCTTTTTGACTATCAAGCTGAGACTTCAAAAGATTAATTTGTTCTTGCATGTTTTTGTAAGAAAGCTCATACGACAATTTGTCATACTTGCATTCTTCTTTTTTCTGATCAAGTTGTTTAAAATATGTTACATTTTGTTTTTCAAGCTTAATAAGCGCCTTTTCATATTTTGAAACAATTTCGGAAGTCTCAGCTCGAAGTCTTTCATCATCCTCAACAAAATATGTTTGATAAATAATGGACATGATATCAGTTGAAAGAGCTTCTTCAGAGAGTGCGTCATTTTGTTTTTCCAAAACTTTGATTTTTTCAATGTTTTCATTGGCTTCAAGTACCAAGGATGTGTGGTCATTGACAAATTCAGTTACTTCTTTGATAATTGCGTTCTCAACATGAATTGCTCTTGCATGTATGCCAGATACAATGGGAGTAATCTCTGTTTCGAACATCTTTTTCTGTTCAGTTTCAAAACTTTTGAACCAATCGTTGATTTTAGCATTTGTTTTGGTTGCCACAACATCTTGTAGCATTTCAACTCTCCTTTAAAGATCGGCCAATAGTATTCTAGCTTCACTTGCGGAAGTGTCGGTAGAGTACATTTGTTCGATGTTAGAAAGGTGTTTTGAAACAACTTTGAATTTTGAGGCAGCCACTGGTTTTTTGAAAAACAAAGGTGACTCCTTTTTAACAAGATGAACACCAGCATGTTTGTTAGCTTCATTATAATCAATTGGTTTGATTTCTCTGTTCAATTGTCTCATTTTGTTTCGACTCTCTTTCATAAGCTCAATCGTTTCATGCGAATCATAACAAGTAGGTAGATCATGCACATCATTTATAAGATTACCATTAAATAGCACATTCAGTTTTTGCTGAGCTTTCTTGAAATAACAAGGGTTTGCACAACCGAGAGCCATTTTCTTTCTTGTATATAAAATCGGGTTTTTGTCGTTAATTAACATATTAATCGTTTGAGTTGAATGACCCGTTTTTACAAGAATTTCTTCCAACTTTTTAATAGTTTCCTGTTTGTCAAGTACTTCATCAAGAAGTTCATCTTCTCGTTTTGAAAACTTTGAATGCAACTCGTTCTTTTCTTTTTCAAGATCAGAACAAATTGATTTTTGTTTAGAAAGTTGGTTGGTTAGATCAGAAATTTCTGCTTTTAGGGATTTAATTTGCATGTTTAGTTTAACATCAAGAGTGTCGTATTTGATTTGCAAATGTTTCTCCCTTGAAACAGAATCACTGTAACCATTTTCAAGTTCTGACAGTCGTTTGTGGTGAAATTCAAAAGCTTTTTCGTTCATCTTGTATCTCTCAAGCTCAGTGGTCAATTTTTCATTAGCGGCTTTAACATCGCTATTGATCTTTTTGACCTTTTCAATCTCAATACGACAATTATTCAGTAATGATTCAAATAAAGCACGGGTTTCCTCATCATTAGCGACATTTTGTGCAACTTGAACTTCATTAGGATCCATATCTGGAGTTGCCAAATTAATATTGCTACAACTTGGCGAGTTCGTATATGTATCATAAGTAGGTACGAGAGGCACAGAATGTGGTTTTTGTTGAGCAAACGGATTAACCTCATTACTTGAAATTGATGTCTCATGGAGTGGTTCTTTGTCATAAGTAGGAGGAATGTCAGAATCGCTGCTTGATGTTGATTCTTGCTGATTAGGCAGAGGGTCGGAGATTCCAGTGATTTCTGTAGAATTATCATTAATTCTTGTTGAAACCATGAAGTCGTATTCCTCAGCAGTCAAAGGTATTCCCGAATCATCCTTTTTAGCTAGCATCAACATGTACTGGAGCTTTTCTACCCTATCCATTGCCTGGACATTACCAGCTCTACCTATATCACTCCTTTGGGTTGCGAAAGAAGTCATGAAGCAATAATTCTCATTATGATTGACCCCATTCTGATTTACAAACTGATCCATTTGATTTCTCGTATATTGCCCTGCATATTGCATTTGATTCCCCATTTGAATACCCGTAGCATTTCCTTGCTGATTCCCGATAACGTCAACCATTTGTCCTTCTTGATCTATATATGACTGCATGTTGTCAGTGTACGGTGAGTTCCATTGGTTGTTGTTATGTGGTGGGATGTTTAATGCTTTGGTGATTAATGCAAACGCATGTGCCAAATCAGTTGTGATATTGTTTTGGTGAACGGCCATTGATGAAGTTGTATGATAAAGATGATGTTGGATCGGTTAAAGAACTAGGATTTGGTTGGTTACGGTTCACGAGTTAACTTCAAACTGGATAAATCCCAAACTTAAAAAATTACAAAGTCGCAAACTCTTAAAGTCACAAAGTCACAAACCACACGTCAAAAGTTATCAAAAGCAACACACTTCAAAAGCAATAGTCATAATATTATGAGATTGTGAAACACGTTTTACAATAATATGAAAACACGTTGTGCAAACACACTGATGAAGCGAAAAGTGTACCGCTTTTAAGGGGTCATTTAAGCCTTAAATCGTATTTATTTGATCAAATATTGCCCTAAATCGTTCCTTTTGTCATTTTAGGTACTTTTGAGGAGAAATCTGGAAAAGGAGGCATTTTGGACGTTTTTGGAGCATTAAAGTGAAGAAAACGGCAAAGTCTCAAAAATCGGCTAAAAGTTACTCTTGACGGCGTCAGACTTTACTCTGGACGGCGTCATGCCTTGGCAAGAAAAGTTGGATGTGAAATTTACTCATGACGGGCCAGTGAAAATAGCATGTGAATTCTGACGGCGTCACGCTTTAACTTGATCGAGGGCGTCACGGCTTAAATCATAAGGGGACGGCGTCACGTTCATGGTTCGACGGCGTCAAGCCTTGATAAGCCAGAATGGATTTTTGAAGAGCTAAAGAGGGACGGCGTCAAGATGGTCATCCGGGAACCCTAAAAGCGGCGAGGTGACGGCGTCACACTCCATAAGGTGACGCCGTCAGATGTCAAAGTCTATATATAGTTTTCTAATTTTTTGTCATTAAAGAGAGCTTAGTGTGTGGAATTTTGGGAGAAAACCCTAAGACGATTTTAGCTACTTTTTCAGGGCTTTTTGCCTTGAGATCTTCCATGTTTCATTGAAAGATAAGTTATCAATTAATCATTCAATATGTCTATGTGTTGTTTGATTCTATCTTATTCTTGTCTTTTGTTTAACATGTTAGGCTAAATTTATCTTGTGTTTGCTTAGATCTAATGAAACCTAGCTATTGATTATTGGTTGTTAGTGTGTTGTTAGTTGTATTGGATGATTGTTTATCTATGTTAGGCTTAAGAAAACTGGCTAACTTCCTATTCGGTAACTTGCTTGAACGTCTTAAGAAACATGAACCAAATGCGTACTAAAGGTTTTTATGGTTGTATTTAATGCACAAGCGAATTCTAGTGATCCCATGTTAGGAGCTTCCTATCCGGCTCGACATAGGAGTGAAGTAGGAGCTTGTAGAGTTGGGGAAGTAAGTACGCCACCCCACGAATGGTATTAAGGAATACACCCGTCATCCACGCGACTAATACACACTAATTAACCGGTAAAAGATAGTTAGGGAGTAAGGAAATCTAAGTAAACACATTTCTCTACACATAAGTTTCTCACCACATTTTCATTTTTGTTATTTTATTTTATTTGCATCCGTAGTAATTTTGGGTTAGTTGACTAGCAACTAATTCCGCCCACTCCTTCAAAACCGAGATTTTACTTGCTTTCATAAAAAATATAAAAACATAAAAAGAATCTTCCTCAACCTTTAGACCTAATTAGAGTAGCCTTTCACACCTAACGAACACTATTCCCTGTGGAGAACGATCAATCCCCCGTACTTACCACTACACTATACTACATCGGTCAGGTACACTGCCTGGTGGGGTTGTAAGCCTCTTGAGATCCCTCGAGAGGTAAAACCTGTTGTAAGGTTACAAAACCACGCAATCAAGTTTTTGGCGCCGTTGCCGGGGAATAGTTATTGTTTAGGTTGAATTTTTATTTTATTAGGTCTACTCACTAGATTCCTTTCTAGTGAGATTTTTATTTTATTTTTCTAGGTTTTTCTTTAGTCTATCTATTTTCTTCGTGCTTTTGTTCGTATAAGATTTCCATTGACTCTTCCGTTCACCATTATGGAGAACGCGAATCCACCATACCACCAACCACGTAATTCACCCACTCCATATGACATCTTGATGTTTAAACAACATAAAGATGAACCTCTCTATGATGCATGGACTCGTTTTAAATATTTACTCCAAAAAGTCCCTCATCATAACTTCGATTTTTGGTCCCTAACTCAAATCTTTTACAATCATGTCGACCGACATGCCCAAAGGGACATTTACCATATTGCCGGCAGGGATATTAGGGAATTAAGTGCTGAGAAAGCATGGGAAGCTATTGAGAATTGTGCCCAATATTATTATATGGTAGACAACCCAACAAACATTAATAAAAGTCAATTGACCACAAATTTCAAGGATCATGAAACAAGTTTGTTTGGGGATGAGGGTAGAGTTGAGCCACCTAGCTGCATGTCATGGTTAGGCACTACCATAATACAGGGTGAACACTTAGGTGATCTTGATGTGATGGAGGATCTAGCCGAGCATGATCACATTGATCAAAAAGACCTAGGTTTTATGATCGATGACGATGAATCTCAAGAAACACATGATGAGTCTTTTGGGCAATTTGAATATAGCAGTCAGAATATTGAGGATGATCCTTATGATTCGGATATAGAAGTTGAGATGCCTAGAGAAGCACTTGAGATACTAGGGAAAATGTTAGGGTTAGATTCTACTAAAACACATGATGAGGATATAGGTGATCTTGACACAAGGAATGATGAGGTAAGTAACATAAGCCCACCAAGTACCCCACAAGTCCTACCATCATTTGAGGCACACACACCGCCCGTGACTTACCCGGAAGAAGTTGAGGAGACTATAGGAACCCCAATAGAGGTAGAGCCCTTGGACCAAACACAACTAGAAGAAATAGGTTTGAATGCTTTTAGTGATCACAACCTTTCTTTTAGTCCTATGGAAGTTCCTAGTTTTGATGAGCCGGAGCCTCAACCAAAACCGTTACCTAATCTTCCATCCTTGGATGAAAATTTAGGAATTGAATTAGGTCCCGATCCACCCATCAAAACATATAGTCCGGGTAGTCTTAAGTTTAAGGTAGTGGACATTAAGCCTTGTAGTGAGGAAGACAATATAGGAGTGAAAAATGACCTTACATGTCTACATCACCCATTCATGATTGATCACAAGAAACATTATGGGTTTAAACCGGGTCTATTGGGTCAAGATGGATTCCCAATTAGGAGTCTCTCGAAGTTGATAGAAGATGATCCCTTTTTAGGAGAACACTTTAACTCACCCATTGACCAAAGTGAACTAGGTAAGGTTATGATGAAAGGAGCACACCCCTTTGAGCATATAACTCATCCACCAATCTTTCCTCACGTGGCATACTTCCACCAAGATGGTGTGTATCGCTACTATCACCCGCACTTAACCCTAAGTGTAGGGAAAACCTCCCCTATTTCCGTTAAATAAGGGTAGAGTCAGGCTCGTGACTCAAACAAAAACAAGCGCTTCTTGGGAGGCAACCCAAGCTTTATTTGTTTTGTGTGTTTATTTATTTGTTTGTTTGATTTTATTTGTTTCCGTATGTGTGTTTGAATTTTATTATTATTGATTCATGTTCAAAACTAAATTGTGAAAATGCTTTATCTTGTTTTTAACTTCGTCTTAACTACATATAAAGGTATTTTGCAAAAGTTTAGTGTAAGGGAAATCTAAATCGGTTTATTAGAACACAAATGAACATGAATCGTAATAATATTAAATTAACATACATATTAGTGTTTGTTTGAGTCAAATGCTTGTATCGAGTCATAATGATGTTTTGCAGGAATTCCAGGAAGTAAGGTATAGGTTTTTCCAAAAATTTTCCGGAAACGTAACATGAGAATTCTGTCAGATTATTTCTGACGGCGTCAGGAGTTACAACCTGACGGCATCAGATTTAATTTTCTGAAAATTTTTGAAAGTTTTGTTTTCATAAAAAGTTTTTATTAAATCTCTAACTTATAATCTCCAGGAATCTGCAAAATTATCATTCCACAAGCATTATATCCTTATATATAGATTTTATCCCGCCGATGTTATGCAGGTTTTCGTGTTTGTTTTCTCAGGTTTAACAGGTTATTTTGGACAAGGAGATGTTTTTGGAATCAAGCTTATGGCGATGCATTAGTCATGGAGCTTCAACATTCTCTTTGGAGGAAGATTTAACCGTGTAATTTCATTATCCACCGAGCGAATCAGGGGAGTATTTGATTTCATTCTTTTACTTTTTGCTTTTACATCTTATTATTTGAACATTGGGGACAATGTTCATCTTAAGTGTAAGGGGAGGGTAAAAGTACGATTTTAGAGAATACAATTGCGCTTGATTGTTGTTTTATTTAATAGTAGATGTGTAATAAAACTAAGATAAATACTTGTTAAGGTAATTTTAGTGCCAAATTTAAAATTTTTTTTACAACATATAGGAGTGAAACTTTGATCTTAATGAGCATCTCACGGATAGGAGTTATATGACTAGCACAAAAACCGTACCACTAAAAAATTTTCCACCCCAAATATGTGAGGTTCGCCCCTAGAATTGGTAGGAAAAGCATTTATGCTATGATGTGTGTACCGGTAGCACTTAGATTCTAGAACTTGCGTTAGGACCATTCCAAGGCCACAAGTGAGACTACATTCGTGTAATTAGATTTACTACATGATAAGAGGCATTAGGATTAACCCATTGTTTTACACCTGTGTTTTTGTTATAATTACTTTGGCTACATTGGTCAAGTAATTCTCCCACACCCTTTGCGTTGTACTCATTTTTAGTACACGATACCCCTAGTACACCCCTCAGAGCCTATCTTTTCGTTTCGACCTTTAAGCATTTTACTTAAAGGAAGAATTTGTTACACCCCACTAAAATGTACACCCAAATCGCCTTAGCCTACCTTGTATGCACTCATTTTTAGTGCATTATTGTTACAACATTTGTTTAAACCCAAGTTAATTATCTAGTTGATTACATGGTTGCTAAGTCGAGTCATATCCTTGTACATATTGTTTTGGGACGATTGGGACTCATGGGTAAAGTACTAGTATAATGGAGTAATGGGGAAGAACATCATTTATTACCCCCATATGTGCTAAATGTTTTAAAAGTACTCCAAGTTTTTCAATTATCTTAATTCGAGTCATTAGATTAGTATTTGTAAAGTTATGTAAAAATTCAAGTGTAAGGGGAATGCAATGCCCCTATGATGTATTATTTTGGATGGTAGGGCAAAAGTGTATGCAAAAAAAAAAAAAAAAAAAAACATACGGACTACCATCCCGTTTCATTTTATGTTTGTTTTATATTTTTGTTATTTTGTTATTTCGTTTCTAGCTTAAGATCGAGTCTAGTCTTGGCTTAGCAACATTGTATAGTACATGTAATTGATCAAGATCTTTAACTCGCCACCAGTAAAATATCCCGTATCCAACAAAACCGTGTTTTCCTTTTCCCTACACCTAACGTTATAACCCATTTAAAAGCCCTCTTTGATAGTTTATCTTAGGTGCTTACGCCTAGTGGAGGAGGTTTTCGATCCTTTCCCAAGCCTATGGTAATCTATTTGCTATGACAGGTAGTGAGAGATATTATCCGTTTTCATTTATGAGATTTATTTTGATGACACTTGAGAGATGTGAGTATCTAAACACTACTTGTGAGGTGCTAGTATGTAATCTCCGTGCTTATTATGATTGAAGTGGAACGATTATTTGTTGTAATTACTTTTATGTTAGCATTAAATGACCCCTAACTTGTATTTTGATTAGAATAAAAGCGCATTTGCTTGAGGACAAGCAAATCTCAAGTGTAAGGGTATTTGATGAAGCGAAAAGTGTACCGCTTTTAAGGGGTCATTTAAGCCTTAAATCGTATTTATTTGATCAAATATTGCCCTAAATCGTTCCTTTTGTCATTTTAGGTACTTTTGAGGAGAAATCTGGAAAAGGAGGCATTTTGGACGTTTTTGGAGCATTAAAGTGAAGAAAACGGCAAAGTCTCAAAAATCGGCTAAAAGTTACTCTTGACGGCGTCAGACTTTACTCTGGACGGCGTCATGCCTTGGCAAGAAAAGTTGGATGTGAAATTTACTCATGACGGGCCAGTGAAAATAGCATGTGAATTCTGACGGCGTCACGCTTTAACTTGATCGAGGGCGTCACGGCTTAAATCATAAGGGGACGGCGTCACGTTCATGGTTCGACGGCGTCAAGCCTTGATAAGCCAGAATGGATTTTTGAAGAGCTAAAGAGGGACGACGTCAAGATGGTCATCCGGGAACCCTAAAAGCGGCGAGGTGACGGCGTCACACTCCATAAGGTGACGCCGTCAGATGTCAAAGTCTATATATAGTTTTCTAATTTTTTGTCATTAAAGAGAGCTTAGTGTGTGGAATTTTGGGAGAAAACCCTAAGACGATTTTAGCTACTTTTTCAGGGCTTTTTGCCTTGAGATCTTTCATGTTTCATTGAAAGATAAGTTATCAATTAATCATTCAATATGTCTATGTGTTGTTTGATTCTATCTTATTCTTGTCTTTTGTTTAACATGTTAGGCTAAATTTATCTTGTGTTTGCTTAGATCTAATGAAACCTAGCTATTGATTATTGGTTGTTAGTGTGTTGTTAGTTGTATTGGATGATTGTTTATCTATGTTAGGCTTAAGAAAACTGGCTAACTTCCTATTCGGTAACTTGCTTGAACGTCTTAAGAAACATGAACCAAATGCGTACTAAAGGTTTTTATGGTTGTATTTAATGCACAAGCGAATTCTAGTGATCCCATGTTAGGAGCTTCCTAGCCGGCTCGACATAGGAGTGAAGTAGGAGCTTGTAGAGTTGGGGAAGTAAGTACGCCACCCCACGAATGGTATTAAGGAATACACCCGTCATCCACGCGACTAATACACACTAATTAACCGGTAAAAGATAGTTAGGGAGTAAGGAAATCTAAGTAAACACATTTCTCTACACATAAGTTTCTCACCACATTTTCATTTTTGTTATTTTATTTTATTTGCATCCGTAGTAATTTTGGGTTAGTTGACTAGCAACTAATTCCGCCCACTCCTTCAAAACCGAGATTTTACTTGCTTTCATAAAAAATATAAAAACATAAAAAGAATCTTCCTCAACCTTTAGACCTAATTAGAGTAGCCTTTCACACCTAACGAACACTATTCCCTGTGGAGAACGATCAATCCCCCGTACTTACCACTACACTATACTACATCGGTCAGGTACATTGCCTGGTGGGGTTGTAAGCCTCTTGAGATCCCTCGAGAGGTAAAACCTGTTGTAAGGTTACAAAACCACGCAATCACACACGTTTTACAACTCACACTACATGCAAACAACACCTCAAACACACATGGATATAAAATATATGACAAGCACGTCAAAAGTAACACACGTCAAATGAAAACACAATACTAGTATTATACTCTCTATATTATAATGCATGCATGCAATGTCAGTATCAACTTCAATATATAAAAAACACAATACTTCAACCAACTCAACAGCTTTTTATGAAGAAACTTAAGTAAAGTAAAGATACTCGTCTAAAAAATTTCTGGTTCGATGAGATGAGTGCTTCGACAAGATCAACCTTGGTTCGACTATTAAGTTAATGAAAGATGCTCAGTTACTAATTTGTTCGATGAATCTCTAGTTCGACTAAGTGAGTTAGTTTGACTGCAAGGTTTCTTGATCACAAGAAGTTCGACTAACTTGTTCGATGAAGAGAGGATGCTCGATGAAAAAAAACAAGTTCGACTATGTTGGTTTGGTGAAATATTGTTCGATGAGTTGTTCGATTAAGCTTTATTTGGTGAAAAAAAAATTGTTCGGTTAAAACATGTTCGATGAAACAGTTCGATGAAATTGTTCGGTGAGAAAGTTGGTCAATGAGAAGTTTTTCGGTGAAAACTTGTTCGATGAATAAACCAATCTCGATGAAGAATTTGTTCGGTGAAAGTTGTTCGATGAAGTTATTGATCGACTAGAGTAATTCGACTAGAGAAGAGTTATTCGATCATGTAGTCTAACTCGACTAATGACCAAGTTCGACTATTTTAGTTCGATGAAATGAGATGCTTCGATCAAATGAGTTGCTCGTGGTGAACAGTTCGACTACTTTGTTTTGTTTGACTAACTAATGAAAACAATAGCAAAATAGATGAAAACAAAACAAAATAGATGAAACACAACAAACGAAACAGTAATCGTGAAGAAAAAAAAATCCTAGATCTTTATATTTTGCTTTGATACCACTTGTTAATGCTTAATATTAGTCTTTATCACACAACAACAATATGAGAATAATAGAAGATTAGAAGAGAGAAAGATAGAGATGGTAACTTCAAGAGATTAGATTGAGAAGAGGAAATGAGATACAAGATGAGAATACCCTTGAAGCAACACACACATCCAACCCTTCCAAGTGAGGAGGGGAAGGGTATTTATAGGCTTCAAGGATGGAAGGCTTGGGTGGGCTTGGATTAAGCTTGGGCCTTTTACATGGACTATAATCATACATTTAATCTATAAGGTTAATCCAAGCCCATTGACTAAATTAACTAAACTAAACAATGACACGCTTTATTAAACTATTACAATGATGAATGACCATCTCTTTAAAATAAATCCTAACAAAGGGCCACATGAAATCATAACTTTACATGCCTAAAAATGTAAGAATTCGATCTAATGTTTCTGTTTTCTAAGCGACCTAAAAACTGATCTGATTCGACCCATCTTCTATTCGACCTAAATCTGATATGTTCGACCCTAATATGATCTGTATTACATGCCTTCTAAATCTGATAAAACCCTAAATAAATTAATATGAGGCGTATGAAATTAATGGGGTAGATTAGGGCTCATTTTTGTGATTTTATGTGAAGTTGTATGGCGTTAAATTGATGTGTATACATGTGGTGTGAGTATGTCGACAAGAAGGGCTGTTTAAGCGTGTAAAATATGGACTAATAAACCTATGAAACATGCATGTACGATCAGATCTAAAAAAGGATTAGACATAGGTGATTGTTTGGTCTCATTAAGCCCCATGTGTGCTCGTTAATTTTGATGTCATGAGTATACTTGTGCGTGTGTTAAATGGATGGTTTTATAATGTCTTAAAACTTGTTAAAACCTGAATTAAATAAGGTCTAAGGGTCGTGGTATTGGTTTGGTTAAACTTAGGGTTGTTTCTGTCTCAACTGCATGCGGTCCAGGATTTTGGGTCGTGTTGCAAGGGTCATAAGTTAATGATACAAACGTGTTTTTGCAATATTTTTTAGGCTAAAACTAAATTCAGGATGTGTGCTATCTGGATATCAAATTTCATAATTTTTGGAGGTGGGAAGAGTAGTTGTTTGATTTTTGGGAGTTCATGGGTCAAAACTGTATTTTGGATGTCTAAAAATCAGTTGGTGTTTTTGATTTTTAGTTTTAAAACCATAAGGAATTAAGAGTTCTTATTTGACTGGGATAATTTTTAAGATGTATATGGCTTACTGGAATTTTGGTGGATTTTTATGAAGTGTCAAAATGGGTTCGTTAAGGGCCAACTTTCTGGGTGTCTGTGCAGTTATCTTTCTGGACAGGTCTGGGAAAATGATTTTTGTTTGGACCTTTGAAATAAAATCTAGAAAAATTAAAGTAATTACCTAACATGTATAAGTATCTATGATAATTATTTGAGCACCTACGTAGGTACATAAGTATGGTTTTAAATTCATAAACAAAGGGATCTGAACGCGATAAAATCTGAAGTATAACATAAGCTAAGGGTTTGGTTTAACCTAACATGTTTTGCTCCTAATTCATTTGAAAACCAATCCGAGGTAATTTTAAACCTATGTTACGAATACTTACTATTTCACATGTGAAACCCAAAAACACATTAATGAATGAGCTAATAAGTACTTAAAATCCGTTATGATATTAAATGAACGTATAAGTAATATATGATTATAATTCGTGTAGATTCGGTGAAGAATGATTGATCCACCTTTCCTTGTGTTCTTTTCCATTTGCTTTCAATCTCATAAGGTTGATTCATTTACAATTATACTCCAAAGAAATACAAAGGAAATATGTATTCCCGAGTCGTTTTCCCAACAAAGGAATGAATGGAATTAGTGATTTCGAGTCATGATTTTGTGTCGTGAATAGTGAAATAAGTAAGATTTTGGATTTTTAGACTAAAATTGATAAACATAAACTAAAAACAACTTAATAAGCAAGTAAAATAATAATACAAAGTCACCGGATCTAAACACACAAGTTGTGTTGGGGATACTTTGAGTATATACTTGATAGCACGCGGAATTTACTACCAAGTACTTAGAAGAATATGTGTTTGGTGATTGTATGATCTTATGAATATAACAATGATAATAAACAATACAATTGTTTATCCAAACAATTTGCTTTCACTATATTGAACGATTAAACGTGAAGCTCTTAACAAATGCTTTTACGTATAGGATGTATGGATATCGATTATGTGTGATGTATATAAAACCCTAACTGAGGATCTATCTTTATAGCACAAAGAGTCCTTTACAAGTAAACTATATTCTATACAAATAAGATATACATCATATCCATTCCATATTTATCTTCACACGGTTTCACCTTAATCTTGTAAGCAGTCCTAACTTTTCTTCATCAGCAGTACTAACTGTTCTTGTATTCTTCTCTTCATCAGCAGTACTAACTGTTCTTGTAACCGTATTTATCTTCACACGGTTTCACCTTAATCTTGTAAGCAGTCCTAACTTTTCTTCATCAGCAGTACTAACTGTTCTTGTACAAGTTACCATCAATTCAGTACGAATTGGTGAAGTCAGCAGTACAAACTGTCAACCCCAGCAGTACAAATTGTTAGCAAAAAGTTTTCAGAGATAAAATCAGGTTGTAAGTTTAATGTGGATTTGAAAACATTGTTGTCCACTTATAGTTTTTAGCAAACTATCAGCTATGAACGGATTTGACATGTCTTTACCAATAGCCGTTTGCTATGGACTAGGCAACTCTTCACACTTAGATTTGGTGAGTTGATAACCAACCAGTTTTTGGTAAACTGTCAACCATAAACGGATTTGAGGAGTCTTTACCAGAAACCGTTTAATCTGGACTAGTTGATTCTTATGTTGGTTAGACATGGTGAATCAATTACCATTTGTTGTGTGACAAGCATACACACTTGACAATCTAAACCACCATACTTTCCAAAGCACAATCCAAAGCAAAAAGCTTTTCTTAACCTGAAATGTTAGTCCAAAACCAAAGAAAACACAATACACAATATTCTCTTTTAACAGTTATCACAATTGACTAACAGTACCAAAAATTACCAAGCAGTACTAACTATACAAATAGCATAACTAGCAGTACAAAAACCAAAAACATTTAGACATTAATCTTTTGAAGGATTAAGCATTCCAATACCTGTTACCAAGTACTGAAATCTGCTTACATCAAAACCTTTTGTTAAGAGATCAGCAAAGTTGTCATCAGTGTGTATTTTAACAACTTTTATTAACTTCTTTTCAGCACAGTCTCTTATAAAATGATGTCTAATTTCAATATGTTTAGTTTTTGAATGTTGAACTGGATTCTTAATGATACACATTGTACTGCTATTGTCTATATGTATAATTGTGTTTAAGAAATTGTACCCATAATCAAGCATCTGGTTTTGAATCCAAAGAACTTAAGCACAACAACTTGCTGCTGCCACATATCCTGCTTCAGTAGTAGATGTGGCCACCATAGTCTGCTTCTTACACTGCCAAGAAATTAATCTACAACCCAAGAACTGACATCCACCTGTTGTAGATTTTCTATCCATGCTAGCACCAGCATAATCAGAATCAGAGAATGCCACTAGATCAAATGCAGACTCTTTAGGATACCATAGCCCCAAGTTAGGCTGACCTTTAAGGTATCTGAAGATTTTCTTTACTGCTGTGAGATGAGACACCTTAGGATTTACTTGGAATCTTGCACAGGCACAAACAGCAAACATAATGTCAGGCCTAGATGATGTAAGGTACATCAGAGACCCAATCATAGATCTATACATGTGCACATCCACATCTTCACCACTGTGATCCTTTAATAGCAAATGTGTCTCTTTGTCAACTGGTGTACTAGCAATCTTGGCATCTGTGAATTGGAATTTCCTCAATATTTCACCAACATATTTATCCTGAGAGATAAATATTCCATCTGGCTTTTGTTGTACTTGAAGACCTAGAAAGAAGGTAAGCTCTCCCATAGAACTCATCTGAAATTGGTCTTTCATCAGCCTTTCAAACTCCTTACACATCTGTTTCTTTGTAGAACCAAAAATGATGTCATCTACATAGACTTGTACCAGTAGAATATCACCCTTGTTCTTTTTAATAAAGAGAGTTTGATCAATTTTCCCTCTATGAAACCCATTCTTCAGAAGATATTTAGCAAGATTTTCATACCAAGATCTTGGAGCCTGATGCAATCCATATAGAGCTTTCACCACCTTATAAACCTTGTCAGGATGCTCTGGGTCTATAAAACCTAGAGGTTGTGAAACATAGACCTCCTCATCAATAGTATCATACAGAAAGGCACTTTTCACATCCATTTGATAGACCATAAACCCCATAAATGAAGCATAAGCAAGAAATAATCTTATTGCTTCAATCCTGGCAACTGGAGCAAAAACTTCCTCATAATCTATACCCTCTTCCTGAGTATAGCCTTGAGCAACCAATCTTGCTTTGTTCTTTATCACAATGCCCCTCTCATCCTTCTTGTTCCTCAATTCCCACTTTGTACCAATCACTCTCATTCCCTTTGGTAGATTAACCAGAACCCATACATTCTAAATTTTGAATTGAAGCAGTTCTTCTTGCATAGCTTCAACCCAACTTGATTCTTCTAAAGCCTTTAACACATTTTTGGGTTCAATCTGAGATAGAAAACATACAAACATACACTCATGCTCATCATCATGATGTTTCTCCTCATATACCACACTGAGAAATCCATGATGATCTGGGTCTTGTATTTGCCTTCTAGTCTTGACTCCAGATTGTACATCTCCTATGATATTGGTAAGTGGATGATTCCTATGTACAATAGTATGGGGAGTAGAAGGAACTGCATAGCTGGTAGGCATGTTTTGCAGACCATCTCCAAAGAAATCAAACTCATCAACTTGAGAAGCAGTATCAACTGGTGAATCAAGATGAGGTTGACTTGGTCCAGCAGCATCACTAATTTGCTCAACAGTTGGAACTTGTGGCTGAGCAGTACTAACTCCATTTGTACTGCTCGTTGGATTTTCAGCTTCTTTACCATTCTGACCACTGGTTTTAGCAACATCTTTCTCTTTGTCTACACCACTTGATGAAGGAATATCATCTTTCTTTGTAGAAGACTCATTCACTGGACTTTCTTCCATGACTGGTATGAAAATGCAATCATCATCTTCCTCCTCTGAACCTGCATCATGGTTAGTATTTGTACCTGTAACAGGCACATAATTCATGGAATCTGAAAGACTGTCAATATCAAATATCCAATCTGGACCTACACCTGCAACATTTGGTTTATTCTCCAAAAATTCTATGTGCAGATTTTCTTCTACATGCTTGGTGCTTGTATTGTACACCCTAAAAGCCTTACTGTGCAGAGAATAACCAACAAAGAAACCTTCCTGAGATTTCCCATCAAACTTTCCTAGTTGGTCTTTGGTATTAAGGATAGTAACATGACAACCAAAAGGTCTCATGAAGCTTAAAGCAGGGGTTCTACCTCTAAGAAGCTCATAAGCAGTCTTATTGTGAGGTTGCACAACTAAAACCCTATTCAATACATAACAAGCAGTGCTAACTGCTTCAGCCCAAAATGAAACTGGTAGCTTAGAGTTAGCTAACATTGTCCTAGCAGCTTCTATAAGAGTCCTATTCTTTCTCTCAGCTACACCATTTTGCTGTGGGGTTCTAGCTACACTAAACTCCCTCTTAATACCTTTTTCTCTCATCCATCACCCTATTTTTGAATTCAGTCCCATTGTCACATCTGATTATTTTAACTTTCTTATCAACTAGGTTTTCTACTTCAACAATGAAGGTCTTAATGATTTCACTAGTTTCATCCTTAGTTTCATCCTTAGTTTTCATAAAGAACACCCAAGAAAAACCTACTATAATCATCAGTTATAACAAGACAGTATCTCTTAAAGTTCAAGCTATTCACAGAGGTAGGACCAAACAAGTCCATATGCAACATATATAAAGCTTGAGAAATAGAGTTCTGGGTCTTTGGCTTACATGAGGCTCTGTGTTGCTTACCTTTAAGGCAACAAACACATGTTTGGTCATTGAGAAAAGTTTTGTTTGGTAAACCTCTTACCAACCCATTTTTAGCAATATTGTTAATGGTTTTAAAATTAACATGACCAAGCCTTCTGTGCCACAACATTGATTCTTCCAATGTGGCTTTTGCAACAAGACAAGTAAGTCCAACCTTAGGAACTAGTTTATTCATCTCAACACTGTATGTATTATCCTTTCTAGGGATTTTAAGCAATACTTGACTTTCATCAGGTAGCTTGAAATCAGGAGAAAGAATAAGACAATCAGTATCAGTAAATAAAACTTTGTTCTGTTTATCACAAATTTGTGATACACTGAAAAGATTGTACTTAAGTTCTGGTACATAATACACATTTTCAAAATCAAGATTACCAGTTTTAATTATCCCTTTACCAGTAATCCTTCCTCCAATACCACCACCAAAGACAACTGGTCCTCCATCCAGAGCAATAAAGTCTGAAAGATATGACATGTTGCCTGTCATGTGCCTTGAACATCTATTGTCTGAATATCCTCTATCTTCTTTTCCATTTGAAGGATGTTCCTGCACACAAAATAAGGTGTTAGTTTCTTTTGGGGATCCAAACCATCACTGGTTTGGATCTGCCTTGTGCATCAAGATGAGAAAACTTGTTAGAGGTCATTGATGCACCATTGGGTTTGGTAGAATTTCTAACCCAATGTGCTGAGGCCTTGACAGCATTGCCCCTTTTTCCCTTAACATTTAAGTGCCTAGCAGTAGGATTTGCTGGTCTGGCAGTTGGAACTGCTGACCTAGCAGTTGGAACTGCTTGTTTAAATTTAGGCACCCACTTCTGATTGGTCACTGCTGTTTTCTCATAAAAATGCCTTTTAACTGTTTGTGCATGATTTGAAAATTGTTGTGCACTTGAAACAGTTTGCTTTTTATTAAACCACTTATTTTGACTAGCAGTTGAAACTGTTTTGATTCCAGTCTTTAACATAACAGCTTTGGGTGACATCTTATGATTTGCATTAGGGCTTGTCAATCTAGTTGAACTATTTTGAGTTACTGATGAACTCAAATAAGTACATTTTATTACCATCATTTATCCTATTTATTTGACTTGTTTTATTATATTATCTGTGAGAATTGATACTTAATCGTTTACTTTTGTAATTCTCAGGTAAAAACAAGCATTTGGTGAAACTTGGCGATTTTGGACTAATTATGGAGCAAAACATGCAAGAAGTTAAGAGTCTACTGAAATGTACAAGATCAAGACAATCTGCTCCAGATGCGCCGCATCTCACTTATTACATACGGTGCATCACTATCAAGATTTCACCAGATACGATCCAAGATACAAGAGGACATGCGCCGCATCCAAGAATGAAGATACGCCGCATCTTCTGGCGGTGTACGAATATTCCTGAATATATTAATCTTGGACCCCACGCGAAGTTAAGTCAATGCGCCGCATCTATTTACTAGATGCGCCGCATCTTACCCTCAGACAGAAACTATAAATACCCCAAGACCAGACGAATTTCGTAGCACATATATTATATACGAGACCGAAGTACAGAAACCCTAGGACGAATTCAGTCAAGGCAGCAGCACAAGACACACCTTGAACGAAGATACAAGAGCTATAAGAAGGTCCTGCATGTATTTAATTCATTAAGTAGTTTTGTTTTATTGTGTTAGTAAACTTTAATTCATCAGGATTGGTGGCTTGTATAATGTGACAACGGAAAGATTGCACTCCCTTAAAACTGCTTTCCCATTAATTAAAGTTTATATGTTGATGTCTTTGGTGACTTTTATTAGTGCATTGATAACCTCTGTGTCTAGCTGAGCGTTGATCGGGTCGCCATGCCTCTACCCTCGCCTATTTATTAGATCGCCTATGCATTCTATCGTCTGTAGAAAAGTAGGAAGAAAGATAAATAGGATAGTCATAAGTAATCATTAAGGGTTTACTCGCCGATAAGATTAGAACCAACGAGAAAGGACTTAATCTCGGTGCGTTGCATCGAACTATACACTTCATATAAAACTAGCAATAAAACAAGTGACAAACTACTTATCTATCAGGACAGGTCTTCTTATTGTCTCGTGTATTTATCTGTGTACGTGTGTGCTTCTTGCTGATTCGTGCCTATTAGTTTAGTTTATTATTTAATTGCAACCAATCGTGCCAGTCTCTCAGGCTGAAACCCCCTTGCGTTAGATTAGGTTGTATAGCTAACTTAATATATTAAAATACTGATTAGAATAACTAGATAATACGTTCCACTCTTAGTGATCGACACTCTACTTACCATTATATTCATACTGACCGGGTACACTGCTCGTTAAGTGTGTGTGTTATTGATAAGTCGGCTAAATATAAATTTAAAACTTGAGTAGGCATTAATACTGCTAAACCGCAATGACACATCGCACGCATCAGTTACCCTAGCATTGTTATTCCAATTCACCCTTGTATTCCCAGAAACCTTCTTTTTCCATGGGTTAGAATCACAATAAGCAGCCATATGATCAAAACTTCCACAAACAAAGCACACTTTTCTAATCATGGCAAACTTATCATCCAATTTCTTAGATTTTGAGTGATTCTAGTTTCTATGACCACCCTCAGAACTTGGTGATCTGTTCTTAGTCCTATACATCTCAGCATATCGAACACTTTTCCTAACTGGTTTTATGTTTTCAGTCTTAACCACTTTAGGAGCATGTTTAACTTCTACCTTAACAACATTAGGTTTGTCCTTAACCTCTACATCCTCATCATCAGATGTCCAATCCTCAATAGTTGGTGCATCTCAGTTCCTATCAGAGGACATCTTTTCCTCAGAAAGAGATTTATCACTAGCACTCACAAAAGAATCTTCTGGCTTAACAAATTTAACAGGATTCTCACTAATCTTAACACCATATCTAGGAAAATCCATATCCTTAAACTCTTCTAAACCTGTATGAGCTAAATCAATTCCTGGTGGAACAAACATTCCTCTAAGGGGGGGGTGCAACTGACTTATAACCTAAACCAGATTTAGCTTTGTTAAGTATTTGACTCTCTACTATCTTCTTAACTCCGTTTGAAGTATGTTCAAGAGTATCTACACTTAACTGGATGTTTTCTTTTTCCTTTTTAAGCTTCTCTAGTTCATATACAAGTCCACTCATTTTATTATCTTTTATTTGCAATTCCCTCTTTAAAACACCTATCTCATCAGAGAAGTTTGACTCATTCTGTCTATAAAACACAATTTGTTCTTCCAAAACAACTAGTCCTCTTTTATGATTTGTCAGACTAGAATTTACTTGATTAAATTCTACTCTAAGATCATCATACTGTTTCTTAACATTTTCATAATCTTTTAAAGCACGATAAGAGTTTGAACATTTTTGAAGTATATGTACCTCAGAGTCTGAGAAATCCATCAAACAAAAGTTAGTTGGTTCCTCTTCTTCCTCCATGAAGCTCCAATCAAATCCAGCTCCATCTACAGCTACCAAAGCCTTGGAAGAAGGCTCTTCAACATTAACTGTTCTCCTTGTTCCTTGTTGATTCTTAAACCCTTGACCCTGGTTGCTTTGTTGTCTTGGACCTCTACATTCCCTGGCAAAGTGCCCCATCTTGTGACAATTAAAGCATTCCACCTTAGACTTATCATACCCAGCAACATCTCTTCCATTGAAGGTGATCTTATTCCCAATCCTTTGGTAATACTTCTTAGCCCTGATGCTTATCAAAGCCAACTGCCACTTTAAATCCATAGCCTCCAAATCATCTTCAGCAATTTGAAGAAGATCTTCATTAAAGATCTTTGACCCACCAGACTGTTCTGACACAAATGCATATATGGTTTCTTCAGTCAAGCCAGCAGTACTAGTTTTTACACTAGCAGTGCTAACTGTTGGTTTAGCAGTACCAACTGCTTCTTCATCTTCATGATTCGAACTGTTTGAAGAAGATACAAAAGCCATATTCCCTGAACTAGAACTGGTGTTACCACTCTTCTTCACCTTCTACTCAATAATCTTAAGATTGTTGTAAAGCTCATTCATTGTCATTTTCTCCAGCTCTGGTTTATTGCTCCAAACCACAACATAAGTGTTCCATTCAGCAGGTAAACTATTTAGAAACTTCATGTTGAGGTCTTCATGTGGAATCACAATCTTCAACACAGTAAATTGACTGATGATCTTTTGAAGCCTATTAAAGATATGGTCCAAAGTTTCATTGCTTGATGCAGTGAAGTTCTCATAACTTTGCTTAAGTAGGGTTTTCTGTGCCTTTTCGGTAGCTTCATTGCCACCAAATCTTTCCACCACTGCTTCAAAAAGAGTTTTAGCAGTCTCATAATGGCTAAAATTCAGCACTTGATCATTAGGAATTGCCATTAGTAACAAATTCCTAGCCTTCTGATCATTCTTCTTTTTGATTCTCTCCTCGTTTGTAATTGGCTCAGTGTTAAGCTTTGTGATCTTGGAACCATCAGCACGTGTTTCTTCAACAGCAATTGGTTTGAAGGAATCACCATTGATAATGATATCCCATAATGCATAGTCTTGCACCATGAAATATTGCTCTATTCTGAGCCGCCATAAATCGTATTCATTCTGTTTCAGCATGGGGAGTTTAGCAAGGATTGAGGTTTGAGGTGTCTCCATGTCCATCTTTTTGGTTGCTAGTGAGTAAATACTTCTGGATCTTCTAAACTCAAAGTATCAGAAACCTGGCTCTGATACCACTTGACCGGATCTAAACACACAAGTTGTGTTGGGGATACTTTGAGTATATATTTGATAGCACGCGGAATTTACTACCAAGTACTTAGAAAAATATGTGTTTGGTGATTGTATGATCTTATGAATATAACAATGATAATAAACAAGACAATTGTTTAACCAAACACTTTGCTTTCACTATATTGAACGATTAAACGTGAAGCTCTTAACAAATGCTTTTACGTATAGGATGTATGGATATCGATTATGTGTGATGTATACAAAACCCTAACTGAGGATCTCTCTTTATAGCACAAAGAGTCCTTTACAAGTAAACTATATTCTATACAAATAAGATATACATCATATCCATTCCATATTTATCTTCACACGGTTTCACCTTAATCTTGTAAGCAGTCCTAACTTTTCTTCATCAGCAGTACTAACTGTTCCTGTATTCTTCTCTTCATCAGCAGTTCTAACTGTTCTTGTAACCGTACTAACTGCTTAATTTAATTCCCAACACAAAGCACAATTAAGCTAAAACGTAAAGAAACCTAAAAATGCGCACTTACGGGCTAATCCCGAGCCCTAAAAATTGAAATCTAAGAAATACTAGTCCTAGCAATGCAAATCTATTTTTCCTAGGTCCTAAATAATAAAAGAAAATTATGGGAAAAAGAAAAATAATTTTTTGGTTTATATTTTAATTTTTATGAATTAAAAACTATTTAGAAAAGAAAATTACGTAAAAAAATATCAAATTAAGATGAAAAATTATGCAAATTTACAAAAAAGTAGCTTCAGATGAAAAGATCCTAGAAAAAATAAAAAGAAGCTAACTGCTTATAGAAATAAACAGTTAATAAGCAAAAGAGGGAAATAAGCTTTAACTGTAAAAGATGGTTAAGTGAATTGATGTTGCAAGTGATAACAGAAAAGTCCCAAGGGCGCTATTGGTTCAGGTGTGTTGTGCTTAAAGGTTGAGGGTGTTGAGGTCTAGGGTTCGAGCCCTGGTGGCTCCCCTGGACTTCCACCTTTCCTTTTTGTTTTTATTTTTAAAACTTTTCTTTTGAGACTTGAAAATAAGCTAATATTAAGACTTTTTGTAAAAGAAATATTCTTGGTTTTAAAGAAATAAGCCAGAAAAAAGGCTTTCTAACTCAAACTGCTTAAAGGAAAAGAAACTAAGATTAATGGAGAAAAAAGCTAAATAAGCTAACAAAAGCTAAAGTTAAACTAGAATAAGCTATACTAAACTAAATGCAATCTGAATAAGCTAAAAGAAGCAGAATAAGCAACACTAATAAGCAATTAAGCACTGATGAACAAGTTAAGCAAATATGTACTGATGTGCAGGTTTAAACAGTCCAAAGAGTCACTTTCTAGCTTAATTTTAAGCACTAAGATAAGCCTCAAAACCCACAAAAGCTGCACATCCTAAAAGTTCATATACCAAAAAGCTTAAAAACAGAAATTCAGACTAAAAGAGCTTAAAATGAGCTTATAATCTAGCTTAGAAAAGTGTTGCTTGAGGCAAAAGTACCCTGGTGCATCAGTCAACTAACACTTCTGATCCAACTATTTAAGGACTTTAAAAAGCTATAAATAAGCTATAAAATGAAATAAACATTTAAGAAACAGAATTAAGACTTAACTAATTAACTAGAAAAATGGTTTTCAAAAGCTTTTGACTTCTAATAAGCTCTAATAAAACCCCTAGAAAATTGATGCAAACTGTTATATGCTTTAAAGATTCTGATGACAGAAAATCACATAAATGACCAAAACTACCTCAAATTTATGTGGAATTAAACCAGCTTCTTAGAAATCAACTTATACCACTAGAATAAACACTAAATTTGCAAAAACAAGGACAAAAGCTGCTTATCTCAACAATAAGCTTAAACTAGCACATTTGGATCTATAAACTACCATGCCAACTCAAGACATCTAAACTCACTAGAATCAACTTAGAACTACTGATTATCAACTAATATTACTTAAAAACAGCTAATCAAAGTTTAGCAAATAGCAAATGAACAGTAACTAACTCATTTGACCCATTTTGGGGCTTATTCCAAACACCCCCTTAACAATCTGATTATGCTATTTAAACTAAGACAGGCCAAATTAAGCTGATATTTCTAAACACAGATGATTAACAAACTATATTGAAGTATAAAAAGCAATTGTGAACTATTAATAAGCAGTAAGAATAAGCTAACAGTTTTAAGCTAATTTTTTTGATTTTGTGTTTTTGTGAAAAACTAGAAGAGAATAAAAACAAGCTACTAAATAAACAAGCAACAGTTTATAATAGACAGAATTAAGCTAAATCTCAACTAATAAGCACTGGAATAAGCAAAATAAGCAGTTTACACTAAATAAGCACTTTAAATGGAGAACTTACAAAGCCCTTGCACAATCAGGGCAAAATATGCTCGCGGAGCTACTCTCCAAGCTCTAGCTTGTCAGAAAATAAGCTAGTAACAGCAATAAGCCCTTCCCTTTCTGGCTTATCATCCAAGTGAGCTTAATTTGATTTTTTTTTTACTTTTTATTTTATTTTATTTTATTTTATTTTTGAATTTAAAACAGAAATAAACAATAATAAACTCACAATAAGCTATAAGAGAGCTTACATGAGCTTATAGAACAGTAAATAAGAGCTTATGCAAGCTTTTTAACTAATAAAGAACTTAAATGTGCTTAAAAGTAAATGAAACAAGTAAATAAAGACAAGTAAATTAAGAAAACTTAAATTTCATTAAAAAGTAAAGATTACAATGCTGTTTTAAAAGTAAATGACAGAAAGTAAAGATTACAATAAGCTAAAAGGTAAATTAAGCTAAAAATGGTCTAAAAACAAGGACCCTTTGTGTGTGTAGAGAGGCTGCTATTTATAACTGAGGAGAGAGCTCTAGGGTTTCTGCAGAAGCTTCATGATCACTGATTCTTGTCCCTTGATCTTTGCTTGGTCACCAATTCATCATTTTCGGCCCTTGGATTGCTTGAGGTGATGTCTTGGCCAATGGGATTGCACCACTTTGCCCATGTGGCATTCCTTAGTCTTGTAATCCTTCTAGAAAGGGTAATTAATACTTAGAAGCAGGGTAACTTAGGGAAGGAAGGTGAATAGTAACAATGACGACGCGCCCTTTTTATCCCTTGTTTGACCGGTCATTAATGAATTTTGACCTTCGGGTTAAAATAAAAAGATGGATCGGGTATGGTATTGGATGGGTTATAAAAGAAATAGATACGGGTTTTATTAGAGAGTTGGATTGGGCTTCTGTTGGACTGGTTTTTGGGATTGGATTAAATTTTGGGTATTTATATTAGTTATAAACTTAACAAGAGTTAGTTTAAGACTAACTTTGCAAAGTCCAAGGACTAATGGTGACAAATTATTAGACTTCAAGGTAAATTTTGGCACTTTTAGCATAGATGTGATCCAAACTTGTAAATTATTCCCCGGCCTCGGCTTTTGATACTCTTTCCATTTCTCGTGCTCGGTTTTGTCCATTTTCTCAATATCCGTACCTGCACATGCATAAACACAAAAACACAATATATTTGGCATATTTGATTAGTTTTTGGTCATTTTGGTCCATTTTATTAGGTAAAAGGTATGTGTATTTTAACCCATACCAAAATCTCTAAGACTAAGGCATTGTCGTGTCCTCACGCAATGTTATCAACTCACGCTTTTGAAACTAAAAATTTCAAACCTCTTTTTACTAACTTTGAGAAGTAGCAAAATATTCAAAAGAGATTAAGAAATCAAAAGTTCTAAAAATGCCCCGTTGTTCCAATTTATTCACACTTATACTATTTTTGTACTTTTCTCTTTTTAATGTGACAGTATGTTGACTTTCATTATTTCACAATAATCTTTTAGGATCACGGAGTAGGAAACACAACTCATAAAGAAGTGACCATACGGATAAAATTATTCGTCCTTGATTTTTCACAAGTCCCTAAACCAAGCTTAAAAACGAAGTCATTGTTAAACATAAGTTAGATGCCAACACTACCCATAGATGCTAAGTGTGAACTTCTCGCTCCCTTATTCCTATTTTCCTCTAAGTATTTTATGGAAAACATGATTTTTTCTTGGTTTTCATAGATTTTTAATCCGATAAAGGAACTAAGTTTAGACGCTAATTAGTTTAAAATCCTTCCCTTGAAAACCGTTGCCCATAAAAATGATGTCCACATCAAGGTCCTGATTTAACATGATTTTGGGGATATCCCTTTTATTACGACCGAAACAACTCATCTACGAGTCCAGAGACAGAGGCTTTTATTAGGATATCCCAGGAGTCAAAATTTGGCCTTATTATTATTATTAAGCACATATTATTCCTCGGCCTTTTAAACAACCTAGACAACGGGAGCGAACCGTCAAGAATCGGGAGTCTTATTTTGACCTTGGATATTTTTCCTCTGCCTTTTTGAAGTCTGAGTCAATGGGAGCGAACCGTCAGGAAACAGAAAACTTTTATTGGCTTTGGATTATTATTATTTATTACCTCCACCCCTTTAACAACTGAGTCAACGGGAGCGAACCGTCAGGAAACAGTAGCCTTATTTCGGTTTTGGTTTTTTACATATTAATTAGGGCCAAATTCCGAGTCCTGCGGTATTTCAACATCCGAAAAAATAGCACGTACTATCAGGAATCAGTTGTATTATTTTCCCACAACACTGGCAGTACCTTGATGTGTACCCAACTCTTATAAGCAAGGATACTCTAAAGAATGAGTAAAAACTAATTATCGCCAAAACCGTGCACCTTTAATTATTTAAAAATTTATATTTTTGGGTTTTCTAACTGATAGGAGCAAAAAGTCACAAATAACCTCGATGGGCTCTAAAGAGATCCAACTACTCCACGCTTAGCATCTAACTTATTTTTAACTCTATCATTTCTTGTTCTTCGCAAATTTAAAATCTTAAATAATAAGATCCGCGAATGCTTAGTCTAATAAAATCAAGATGCACATATTTAAAGTCAATTATCGGAACTTGCAAACTCTTAAAAAGAATTCGCGTTTTATAGCTCCTTGTATAAAAGACTAGCATAATCTTATAGATTATAAAGGTTAAGGGAACAAGCTAAAGCTTAACACGCTCGATCAAGTCAAAATTTTATTCCTACTCTCACCAGCCGAAAGTCAACAATGTGTCAAAACACTTATGATATTTTTGCAAAAAATTTTAAATTTTCTCATTTTGTCAATTTTTTTTATTTTTTGGAGGAAAAACGGGGTTGCGAGAGTAAACGGCAAAGTGCAAGGCAAACATCAAATCGAAAGATTACCCCCCCCCCAAACTAAAACGAAACATTGTCCTCAATGTTTTAAAAGAAGGATTCTCCTACATAAATCTAAGGTCGTTTTATTAATTATGCCAAAAGATAAACGTTAGTCGATAAGATTAGGATATCGGATTTCCCATAAAAGCAATGAAGGATAAGACTCGAGTGGAGAAAGACAAAACCGCGAGCACGAGAGTCTTCAAACTTCGGGCAAATCTTGGACATAAACAACAATAACCACAAAACACGAGAAATGAAAGAGGTAGACCTCCTCACGTCACACTTATTAGTAAGAAAATAGAAAGAAGATAGAATGATAAGCATGGGGTGCCTCCCACGAAGTGCTTGTTTTTTAACGAGTCGTAGAGCTTGACTCGCCCCAAATTTAATTGTTCTTGGGAGAGCATGTGGAAAAGATAATCTCCATCGGAGCTCCGTTCAAGAGGTTTGGATAAACATTGAAGCATATGAAAGTTCCACACCGACTAGATACCCATAGTTCTAAAAAAAATGGAGATGCCGGGGTCAAAGATGGTGTCTTCACTCCCGATGGAGTGAAGAAGAAGAGAAATCACATCATATGTGATGAAAGGTAGAAAGATTTTAATCACAATTAAGATCCATTCTTCATCCTCAAAGGCAAATTTTTCATTTTCCTTATTTTGTATGTCATCATTGAAGCTCTTATGGTTATCATCAAAAAAAACCTCGGGAGGGAGGGTCGGGATGATGTCATCGATAAGCAAACTCTTACGACAGAGTACATCTCAACCCAGGTCATGATCTTCCTTAAAATCAAAGTAATCATACTCCGGTGGAGATATGATATGAGTGAGTTCACCGGAGAACTCCTCGTGAAGAGAATCAATCATATGATGTAAATCTGTAAACTCGGATTCCGTTATGGACTCATCACTCTCCTCCATCTGAATATAAAATATCGGATTATCTGAAATTAAAGTAAATTCAGATCCGAAATCAAACAGAGGATTGGTGATAGTCGTTTTGAATGTTTCGGAAACAAGGCCATCAAATTCCTTTGGAGGATTGATTTCAACTTCCTTCGGAGGGAGAGAAAGTGATGGTTCTTTGTTCAATAATTTCTCAAGAAAAAGAATGTCTCCTTCCGGATTAAGATAAGAATCATCCATTTCCAGTGAAATTGAATCTTCTTTAGTAAGAAAGGCATCAACCTCTTCCAAGAGAGGATCACCTCCCTCAACCGGAGTGAGGGAAGGGGAAGAGTCGGAAATGATAGGTTCTGAAGACGGAGTGGGATTGCCGCTCGGAGGTTTATCTGAAATTTCAAGAACTTCATGGGCATACTCCTCGTCATAATTGTCGTCGACCTTATTGTTAGCATATAAAGCTCTTATATGTTGCATCTGCTCCTCTGCTAATAATTCTGCCATGCTTCTTTTGTCTTCCTGCTTTTCGACGGGTGTGATAGCAGCTGATGAATTATTATAAAACTCCCTAATTTGAATAGATTCATCATCGTCATCGTAAACAAAAGTTTTACAATATTGGGAACTTACTCTAGCTGCTTGTTCTTCAGCTAGAAGTTCTCCATAAGTTTTTTGATGAAGAACTTGTTGGGTAAGTTTAATAACCAAATCCTCAGGTTTATTCATTACAGCTTGAAATTCTTGGATAAATTCTTGAGGAAATGGCTGAGGTTGTGTTTGAATTATCTGGTATTGTGGAGGTTGTTCATGATAAGAATAGTCATAATTGTTACAAGGGCCACGCTCATAGACAAGCGGGTTCCTCGTTTGACAATCGGAGTTATAATGTGGACCTCCACAGTAATCACAACAATATGATTGTTGTGATTGATTCGGTGAAGTATATGGATATTGGTCATAACCAAAGTTTTGATTGTTGCATGGAACTTGCTCATAGACAAACATATTCCTTGCTTGACAATCAAAACTTCGGTGCGGACCTCCACAATATTCACAAGAATATGTCTCCATCTTATGATGTAGGGGTTGGTTAAAAAATTGGTTGTTTCATTGTCGGGATTTTGGTCACTGACAAACCCGTTTCCCTATTTTAAAATGCTACAACCTGGGCAATTTTCACCATTTGGAGGACCCCCACACCATTCATAACCATAATGGTAAGATGAAGACATAAAGAAGAATTACACGGATAGAGGGTGAGAGATAAAGAATTAAACGAATAAGTGGAATAAGAAGAATATTTTTGGATTTTTAAAATGGAAAAACAAACTACGATAGAAGAAAAACAAAATTTAAAAGAAAAACGAAATTTAAAAAGGAAAATATTTTTGGGTTTTTATAAAAATAATAAGAAAATATTTACAAGAGAAAATGATAACTTCACGAGGAAGGGTCTTCAAAACACGAATCGACGAACGAGAATCAAAAATTCACTTCACACCTTCCCCGGCAGCGGCGCCAAAAATTTGATTCGTTTACAATTATACTCCAAAGAAATACAAAGGAAATATGTATTCCCGAGTCGTTTTCCCAACGAAGGAATGAATGGAATTAGTGATTTCGATTCATGATTTTGTGTCGTGAATAGTGAAATAAGTGAGATTTTGTATTTTTAGACTAAAATTGATAAACATAAACTAAAAACAACTTAATAAGCAAGTAAAATAATAATACAAATCACAATTAAGCTAAAACGTAAAGAAACCTAAAAACGCGCGCTTACGGGCTAATCCCGAGCCCTAAAAAGTGAAATCTAAGAAATACTAGTCCTACCAATGCAAATCTATTTTTCCTAGGTCCTAAATAATAAAAGAAAATTATGGGAAAAAGAAAAATAATTTTTTGGTTTATATTTTAATTTTTATGAATTAAAAACTATTTAGAAAAGAAAATTACGAAAAAAAATATCAAATTAAGATGAAAAATTATGAAAATTTACAGAAAAGTAGCTTAAGATGAAAAGATCCTAGGAAAAATAAAAAGAAGCTAACTGCTTATTGAAATAAGCAGTTAATAAGCAAAAGAGGGAAATAAGCTTTAACTTGAAAAGATGGTTAAGTGAATTGATGTTGCAAGTGATAACAAAAAAGTCCCAAGGGCGCTATTGGTTCGGGTGTGTTGTGCTTAAAGGTTGAGGGTGTTGAGGTCTAGGGTTCGAGCCCAGGTGGCTCCCCTGGACTTCCACCTTTCCTTTTTATTTTTATTTTTAAAACTTTTTTTTTAGACTTGAAAATAAGCTAATATTAAGACTTTTTGTAAAAGAAATATTTTTGATTTTAAAGAAATAAGCCAGAAAAAAGGCTTTCTAACTCAAACTGCTTAAAGGAAAAGAAAGTAAGATTAATGGAGAAAAAAGCTAAGTAAGCTAACAAAAGCTAAAGTTAAACTAGAATAAGCTATACTAAACTAAATGCAATCTGAATAAGCTAAAAGAAGCAGAATAAGCAACACTAATAAGCAATTAAGCACTGATGAACAAGTTAAGCTAATAGGTACGGATGTGCAGGTTTAAACAGTCCAAAGAGTCACTTTCTAGCTTAATTTTAAGCACTAAGATAAGCCTCAAAACCAACAAAAGCTGCACATCCTAAAAGTTCATATACCAAAAAGCTTAAACACAGAAATTCAGACTAAAAGAGCTTAAAATGAGTTTATAATCTAGCTTAGAAAAGTGTTTCTTGGGGCAAAAGTACCCTGGTGCATCAGTCAACTAATGCTTCTGATCCAACTATTTAAGGACTTTAAAAAACTATAAATAAGCTATAAAATAAAATAAACATTTAAGAATCTGAATTAAGACTTAACTAATTAACTAGAAAAATGATTTTCAAAAGCTTTTGACTTCTAATAAGCTCTAATAAAACCCCTAAAAAATTGATGCAGACTGTTATATGCTTTAAAGATTCTGATGACAAAAAATCACATAAATGACCAACACTACCTCAAATTTATGTGGAATTAAACCAGCTTCTTAGAAATCAACTTATACCACTAGAATAAACACTAAATTTGCAAAAACAAGGACAAAAGCTGCTTATCTCAACAATAAGCTTAAACTAGCACATTTGGATCTATAAACTACCATACCAACTCAAGACATCTAAATCCACTAGAATCAACTTAGAACTACTGATTATCAACTAATATTACTTAAAAACAGCTAATCAAAGTTTAGCAAATAGCAAATGAACAGTAACTAACTCATTTGACCCATTTTGGGGCTTATACCAAACACCCCCTTAACAATTTGATTATGTTATTTAAACTAAGACAGGCCAAATTAAGCTGATATTTCTAAACATAGATGATTAACAAACTATATTGAAGTATAAAAAGCAATTGTGAACTATTAATAAGCAGTAAGAATAAGCTAACAGTTTTAAGCTAATTTTTTTGATTTTGAGTTTTTGTGAAAAACTAGAAGAGAATAAAAACAAGCTACTAAATAAACAAGCAACAGTTTATAATAGACAGAATTAAGCTAAATCTAAACTAATAAGCACTGGAATAAGCAAAATAAGCAGTTTACACTAAATGAGCACTTTAAATGGAGAACTTACAAAGCCCTTGCACAATCAGGGCAAAATATGCTCGCGGAGCTACTCTACAAGCTAGTAACAGCAATAAGCCCTTCCCTTTCTGGCTTATCATCCAAGTGAGCTTATTTTGATTTTTTTGACTTTTTTTTTTAATTTTTTTGATTTGTTTGAATTTAAAATAGAAATAAACAATAATAAACTTACAATAAGCTATAAGAGAGCTTACATGAGCTTATAGAACAGTAAATAAGAGCTTATGCTAGCTTTTTAACTAATAAAGAACTTGAAAGTGCTTAAAAGTAAATGAAACAAGTAAATAAAGACAAGTAAATTAAGAAAACTTAAATTTCATTAAAAAGTAAAGATTACAATGCTGTTTTAAAAGTAAATGACAGAAAGTAAAGATTACAATAAGCTAAAAGGTAAATTAAGCTAAAAATGGTCGAAAAACAAGGACCCTTTGTGTGTGTGGAGAGGCTGCTACTTATAGTTGAGGAGAGAGCTCTAGGGTTTCTGTAGAAGCTTCATGATCACTGATTCTTGGCCCTTGATCTTTGCTTGGTCACTAATTCATCATTTTCGGCCCTTGGATTGCTTGAGGTGATGTCTTGGCCAATGGGATTGCACCACTTTGCCCATGTGGCATTCCTTAGTCTTATAATCCTTCTAGAAAGGGTAATTAATACTTAGAAGCAGGGTAACTTGGGGAAGGAGGGTGAATAGTAACAATGACGACGTGCCCTTTTTATCCCTTGTTTGACCGGTCATTAATGAATTTTGACCTTCGGGTTAAAATAAAAAGATGGATCGGGTATGGTGTTGGATGGGTTATAAAAGAAATAGATACGGGTTTTATTAGAGAGTTGGATTGGACTTTTGTTGGACTGGTTTTTGGGATTGGATTAAATTTTGGGTATTTACATTAGTTATAAACTTAACAAGAGTTAGTTTAGGACTAAATTTGAAAATTCTAAGGACTAATGGTGACAAATGATTAGACTTCAAGGTAAATTTTGGCAATTTGAGCATAGATGTGATCCAAACTTGTAAATTCTTCCCCGGCCTCGGCTTTTGATACTCTTTCCATTTCCCGTGCTCGATTTTGTCCATTTTTCCTTGATTTTTGTCCATTTTCTCAATATCCGTACTTGCACATGCATAAACACAAAAACACAATATATTTGGCATATTTGATTAGTTTTTCGTCATTTTGGTCCGTTTTATTAGGTAAAAGGTATGTGTATTTTAACACATACCAAAGGTACAGATATTCCACCCTTTTTCAGTAAGTGTTTTTCTCATGACTCATTTCGTTATGATATGGTTTGTTTCGTTCGTGACTTCACTATTTGCATTTAAATCCTTTGATACTTTATAATCCATTAGATATTATGACTTGTATGAAAAACCTTTTTGAATATATATCTCGATGATGGTTTTGGGAAATACTATTTTTAAAATGATTTCTATGACTACGAGGTAACACCATTTTTTATATAAAGGTTTAATGACACTCATAAAAACGGCTTTTAAAAGAATACTTTCATTAAAACAACATTTAAATGATTTTCATAATTACATAATTTGGTTTTACTCTATCCTTAGGGATTTCTCATGACTAATTGTTTTCTAATATTTGTTATGCTTTGATCCGTATTTGTTTAGTTATTTGTTTGATTATCCGTTTCATGCTATATTCATTTCATATAGCTAGCATCTTAGTTGGACAATTTATAATTGTCCCTCATCATTATATTGTATGTTCTTTGCCTATTATGTTGCCCATATTTGTAGTCAATCATGGGGAGTCCATGGCCTTGCCATTGATGCACCAATGGTATTAACACTATCTGTGGAGGTGGGGTTTTGTCCACGACGTTCTCATTTGTTATATAGCTGTATATATAGCGCACCTGGCCCGTGTTTATTATATGTTTGTTTAGTCTAGAACTGGCATATGTATCTCTGTTTTGAAGGGAGCGTATGGATGCATCCTAGGTACTTAGTTCAGTTTAGATATATATACTTGTGAATGGACTTGAGTGTGTGCAATACACCCCATTTCACTATTTGGTACATTGAGCTAGCTACTCCATGTACAATTTGATATATGATTTGTTGGGCATTTCCTTTGATATTGATATCCACTTTATGTTCATTATTATACTTTGATCCCTTTCATATGTTTCATATTTTGTTTGACATCATGTTTAGCAGATTCTCTTGGATTTATTCACTTATTCATTCGCATACGCTTATTACCTTTCATTTGTTTATATCTGTTCACTGAGCGTTACCTCAACCGCTTTTTCTATCCTCTGCGGCACGTTATAAGCGGGATGTTGGGCATGAGTGTTGAGAGTAGGAGCTAGAGGACCTACCCATGATTAGTTTCCCCATTGTTGGATTATAATTATGCTTTGGATATGTATTTCTTTTTAGACTATTGTTTGGATTATATTTTGGAAGTCCTTGTAACTCTTTACTTAGTATTTTAATAAGAAGTCTTCCGCTTGCGTTTATATGTTCTGATTGACACCATAATGTTACACTTAGGCCCTTTTCGGGTTGGGGTGTTACAATTATGGTATCAGAGCTTAGGCTCCGACCTGTAGTACTTTAAGATTATGACCTGTGAAAGATTTGGCCCTTAGGTTTGCACTATAGGAGTTTATGAAACAACCTTTGAGAATTTGCCTTAGGATTTCCACTCTGAAGAAACTTAGGTTATGACCGGTGAGGATTGGGTAGACTATAAGACATTTGTTTAAGTATCATTGCTTCCACATCACTCTGATTCGTGTCTTACTTTTAGTTAAGCCCTTTTAAGATCACTTTTTCCGGAGATTAGAAACTTATTACTTTGCACAACCTAAGATTTGTGACCGAGTAAGTTTAGAATGCGTTGAGAATTCTATAGTAATGCCTGACACTATATAAGAATTATTTTCTGATTCCGACCTTAACCTCTGATTCGTTTGTTAATCATTTAGATGCCTCTTAGATCATTCTGAGAATTCTTGTGACCATGATGTGTTTGACACATTCTGTGATTTCTCCTGCTTTTGCTAAGTATATTTAAGTTTCCCTACATTATCAGATTTCACCTTACCCATCCCTATTCCTATAAGAAATCTTGTGGTGATTAACCACGAGTATGGGAATGTTTTCCTCACTTCTGAATGATAAGATCCACTCTGCTGATCTGTCTTTTTGTGGAATGTTAATTTCGATGTTATTCTGGTATGGATGAGTTGACTAAGCATCAAGATGCTAACTATTGTCATACTGTACACCTTTGACAATTCGAACATCATGAATTCTTTTACCATGATTTCCGATTGGTTAAACCGTTGTTATCGTTACTACCCTGGAAACTCGTACGTTATTTTTCGCGGTTGTGAAGGTTTCCTAGCACCTATTTTGTACACCGTGGGATGGATCTCACCTTGAGAGTCATTTTGCAATCTGAGTTTTCTCGATGTTATCCCTGAGCGAACTACCAAGGTTTCCACCGGAGTGTGAAGTTGATTTGACCTGGTACTGAGAGATGGTTTAGTCACGACTCGAGGTAGAATATGATATCAATAAAGGCATGTTTATATGATGCAAGTATTAAGACGTCTGGCCAACGTGATAATAGTTACATCATATAACCTGAACTTATTGGGATCATGGGATGTCTTTGAGAAGTGCCTGAGAATAGTGAGTGGAATGAGTCAGAATTCTATCGGAATAGAGCGACGTTTTGCCTGATTTTGAAACTCCGTATCGAATAGCACCAGTTGAATTGAGAGAACTGTAGGAGTAGCTGCAAGAACTACCGGAAAGTGGTTTCATTTTTCTGAGCATATCTCTGTGGGGGTGCTCCAGTTTTTTTTGCGATGAAGAAGGATGGTAGTAGGAGATTATGTATTGATTTCTGGAAGCTGAATCGTATTACTATTAGAAACCGTTATTCACTACCTCGAATCAACAACTTATCCGATCAACCTTAGGACGTGAAGACTTCTCTAAGACCGATTTAAGATTTGGTCATCATCAGTTGTGTGTGAGGAGCAAGATGTTCTTAGGACTACCTTTCATACTCGTTATGGTCACTATGAGTTTAGTGACGCCAATTGTATTGGCTAATACTTCGAATGTTTTATGGACTTGGTGAATCATGCCTTTCGTGAGTACTTGGATAAATTTGTCATAGTATGACATTTTAGTACATTCAGAGACGAAGGAGAAACATGAAGATCATTTTCGTATTATGTTGGAAACTCTGCATAAAAAGAAACTTTATATATTCTGGAAGTGTGATATTGGTTGGGGCAAGTGGCGTTCTTACTTGATGGTATTATTAGGATCCTGCGAAGATGGAAACTATCACCAAATGGCCAAGACCGACGATAATTACAGAAGTTAGAACCTTTTTAGTCTTGCAGAAGAATTATGGAAGATGTTCACGACTGGTGTTATCGTTGAAAAAACTTATGAGAAGAGGAGAGAAGTTTAGTTGGGATGAGAACTGAGTTTTGGAAAAGCTGAAACAGAAATTAGCTTCTACTTCAATACTTACAGGTGGGTACCAATTTTGGGAGGTTTTAAGAAGAGACTTGGTTATGCCCTTATGCAGTACGAGAAGGTTATTGCTTATGCATCAATAGAGCTAGAACCGTATGAGGCAAATTATTCATTGCATAACTTGGAGTTGGAAGTAGTGGTGGTTGTTAGTAAGATTTGGAGGTAATTCTTGTATGGCGGATTATGATCTGTGCTGAAGACTTGAGGAAACTATTTAACTGAGGCACACAGTTTTTACTTCTTTATTTATCTTAGTTGTACTATTAAGATCTGGAGCAGACCTTCTGATGGAAAGACATTTAGCAAGTTGGCAGAAACCTTTAAGCTAGGGATTATTTGGTTAGTTAGCACACCTGCAGTGATCGTGTCGGAGATCCGCGTCTTACTTCATAATTCTGGGAAGATCTGCAGAAGGCTTGAGTAATCAGACTCAAGATGGCAAGCTGATGACAAGTGAATCCTTTCAGACTTATGTATGAACGGAAGTGTAGAACATCTTTTGGTGGAATAAATTCAGAAGATTGGTTATTAAAGGTCCGGGTTGATTTTAGTGACTAATAGGATAGTTATTGTTGTGGAAGATAAGCTTTGAAATTTAAGATCGGAGATTGTGTATTCTTGGGGTGTCTCCATACAGAAGTGTTAGACATTCTGGCATATGATGGAGAATTATTCAGCGATTCGTTAGTCCTTAGGTTCATCCTTATCACTACGTATATTCTGCCATTTTCGTTAGGTATTTGGTACGTTCGATAATTCGATACGAGCTTTGTTTGATTGTTTGTATGCTTCTTTGATTTGTTCGGAACCTAGATAGAAATGGTGAGACTTCCTACCGTTATCATTCCCTTCGTATTTGTCTCATGTTCGTAATCATGTTACAGTTCATGTATCTCTTTGAGAAATTACAACTATCATCCGTTACATATATGTTTCTTATTCTTTGGATCAGATTCGTTATGATTTGTTTTGTTGGAGAGCCTGAAGCTATCCTTGATTGTTTGGACCAAGTCATGAGAAAACATTTTCGTTCATTAGAATCTCTTAGAAGAGTCAATCCGAATGAGTTGATCATTTTCATTTCTTTTCGTGAATTGATACGTTTTCGTGGGACCTATCTACTTCAATTTCACGGACGAAATTTTCTTTTTAGAGGGGAAGAGTTGTAAAACCCTAAAATTTGGACTTACATTTTTATTTGACCATTTGAAGTTAACCTAAGTTTATTATGTTTAATAAGTAAATATAAACTATATGTTATAAATATAATTACTATTAATATTAACTAACCTAATTTACACATTAATAATATGAATTTGTTACATAATTGAAACTTTCCTAAACCCTCATCTAACTTGTATACGTTTGTATCCTTTTTCCCATACGATTTGAATACAATTTATGAGATATGAATCCCACAAAACTAGCCTATAAAGACGCCTCTTAAAACACAATCAAAAGCCAATTGAATTCACAATTACTACTTACCATATAGAGAACCAACGCTCCCCATCTGAGTCATTTAATTCATACGTTTTCTATCTTCTTTTTCTTTTCTTCTATGATACGACATCAACAACAACAAAAAAAGAAAAAGAAAATAAAAAGAAACTAAACACACAAAATCTCTGCTACGCTTCTCTCTTCAAGATCAAGACCAAGGTTGTTGCTGTTGGTGTGCATTCGTAGGGTACAAAGTTGTTGCTGTGGTTCGTGATCGTGGGTATTAGGGTTCGTAAATTGTGGGCTCTTTTTCTTGTCTGTTCTGGTTCTCGTTAAACAGCAGTAAGGTATCACCAAGGCTCTTGTTTTCTTCTCCAATTCGACACACATGTGATTGTATGATCTGAATATCTTTAACACACTAAAACCTTAATCGTGTGCATGCTAATCCGAATCTAAAACATTAATATGTAATTGTTATATGCTAATCTGGACATGTTAATCTTGTTAATCGTTAATGTTAGGAATATAAATATTCATGTGAAGACTCAGTCACCCCGAGTATCTATTTAGCATTAAGTTAGCTCGTAGGCTTATTAATATTAGTTTAGTTTTAGTAATACTAGTTTAGTTATATTAGTATTTGTGGAGTTGGGTCGGGTCTTTACCCATTGTCAGCTCACTCCACAGCCCACTCGGAGCACTTAAGTATGTAACTATAAATACCCTTTCCCACACTTGGGAAGGGTTGGAGCTCTTAATCATACAATTATTTTTCTCTTCATTCTCTCTCTCTAGAGTTCCCAACTCTTTCATCTCTCTCTCTCTCTATAAATTCATCCATCATCTAATCCAATCAAATCCAAGTATACAAATGTTACAATTGGTATCAAGAGCCATGATTAGGTTCGATTAATTGTGCTTGGATTCGCGGTGTTTATTTTTTCTTGTTTTATTTTTTCTTTTTGGCTCGAATACCATTTCAAGTTTTGGTATTGGTTTCTCGTTTTTATTTCTCATTAGTGTGGACTTTAACTGTTTTTTTGGGCTTTAACAGTAACAATATATTTGGGTGACCTTTTGTCTTGGGTTTGAAAAGTATACGAGGATATACATTATTGAAAACAAAGTTAATCAGTTTTGTTTGAATCATAAATCACTTTGAGCCTTTAGCTGTTTTAGGTGCTTTCAAGAACCTTTTTTTCTCTCTCTTTAAGGACGTTTTTTTTTTACTTTTTGTTCAAAATTTTGGTATCTAAAAGTTTGTTTTAGCTTAGTTGTGGGTATAACTTAGTTCCAAAAAGGTTGCTCTTGACATTCTTGACGGCGGTCTGGATATCGGGTGCTGATTCTTCATAGCGGTTTGGGTTTATTCTTGGTAGTGGTTTGCGTCTTCTTGACAGCGGTTTGTGGCAGTTTCGGTAGCGGTTTACCAAAATATTTTGGTTGTCTTTTGGTTTGTAACCAAAATGGGAAAAGTGACAAACACTGGTGAAAGGGACCAGTCTGCTACGTTTTTTTGTCCTCTTGCTCTAGCGGTTTGACCAAAAGGTGGCGGTTTGACCAAAGGTGGCGGTTTGACCAAAAGGTGGCGGTTTGACCAAATGGTGGCAGACTGATTCATGGTAGCGGTTTGATTCATGGTAGTGGTTTAGCATACAATTAACATCAAACTTCTGTCAACATCATTAGTCATACAAAAGGAAAGAACAAGAAGAAGCAAAACACTCAGATTAATCAAATCCAAATCCATTTGAAACATCAACACAACATAACTCATTTTCACAACAACAACAACAAATCTCTTAGAACAACAAATATCAAATCAACAATCCAACATAACAAATCACAAGAAAAACCCATTAACATCCAACTAATCCAAATCCATACAAACAACAAGAAACAAAGATCATTTTTTTATTCCACAAGTTCGAATCTTTTCACAACCACTGATTCAAAAAGGAAATATTACAACAACTGATTCAAAAAGCTAGTCCAACCTAACTCACTTGATCTCATTTTCAGTCTCTCTTCAATTCGGTGTGATATAAACTGAAAACAGCAAGAATCTTACCCGAAACCCAGCATAGGATCTTGAAGCCATTCACATGCTTTAGTGATTCGAAATACACTTAAAATAAAAAGGTAAAGGTTCGGTTTAATCTGTGTTTGATGAAGAGGGATTTGTTTCAGATTTGGTTGAGAGAAAAAGGCGAAGTGTTTGCGTGACTGCGTTTATTTTGGGTTAAGGATTGCTTAAGATTAGGGTTTGTGATTAAGGGTAGTGAAGTTTAAGTTGTATTGTATACCGAAAGTTTTGGGTTAGGTCTGTGTTGAAGTCAACTTGGGCCATTGTCTTGTTATTATCTGTTAGTGGGCTGCGTGAATTTCTTAAACAAGTGTGGCATTGGACTAATTAATCACAAGACTTGGGCTATGATAGTTGGCTGTGATTGTTTAATCAGTAATTGTTTGTGGGTTGTTGATAACTATTGCAAGGACGATTTGTTTTGTTTTGTTAGTGTATTGTTGAGCTGAATATTCACAAGGGACGTGATGATGTACCCTCCGAACGGTTCGAAGGACACCCCTTCGAGCCTGTAGAAAGCCCTCCCTTCGGAGGCCCAGATTAATCTCCTAACACGTTTCATTGGCGTAAAACCATTCGCCTGCGAACTGGTTACCATGTGGGAATCCGCCAATCGAAGCCTTAAGCCCTTCGGGGTATCTCCTACGAAGGAACTAGCACGAAGGACAATCCTGACCTGGTCAAACCCACGTCTCCTCTTCCCTTGGCTTTCCCGCCAAAACAGAGATCGTGGGCTACAAAGCCTTAGCGGTTACCACAAATCATGGGACGCCCCCATGATCTCCGAAACATGTGTAAATCGCCCACTAAGGCCTATTTCTCCCCTATAAATAGTTTAGTCGGGCATGAACAATGTAAGTTAACTTCATTCTCGTCATTTACAACCTACATTACCCTTACACATACTTACTCGCACGCCGGAGGTGGTTCGCAGGGTCCAACCCCTGCGCAATCACTTAACGTAGTGTCTTCGTATTTCTTATTTCAGGTTAAGAACAAGCTTGGCGCAATCTCAACACCCCATTATTCCTTTGATCACCATCGAAGGCCTGGTAGTGCATCTTTTTGTACAATCAGTGGCGCCATCCGTGGGACCGCTACAATTGGTCTCGTTATTTCCAAGCTTATAACCAACCACCTACTTTCACTATATATCCGGCATGGATCAAGGAATAGAAGATACTCCCCACCGGGTTTCTCTACCTTAGCACCAATACCAATTAACGACTCTAACAACCTTCCCCCAATAACCGCTTCCATGTTCACAACACGTTCTCACCCAGAAACAACACCCAACCATCATGCTTCGACATCAGCCAATCCGGAGCCCATTATTAGCCCAGCCTTTGTCGAAGCCAACCACGAAGTGTTGGAATCCCTCCTAAGGGCTCGTAAGAGGCAAGTCAGGAATGCTGAGATGCGAAGGGAGTTGGAATACTCAAGTGATAAGTATGATGAAGAAATGGAGATGGAACCTAGGCCTCCGACCCAAGGAGCAACTCTATCGGCCTTAAGGATTGGGTCTCCAGTCAGTCGAAGGGTAAGCAGAAGGTCCGTTGGTTTCGAAGGAGTTCCCGAGAGGGCTCCGAAAAGGAGAGAAGGGGCGGTTACCGAAGGCTCTAACGGTAGGAGCCAACGAAGGGAAGAAGTGGGGGTGACTTTGCCTCCATTGCTAGCAGCTCATCTTGGAAGGACTGAAGCTGGGATTCCGTTGCAGCCTTCTCACGCATCAGGCGTAGAAGGCAATCCGCCTACAATTAATATGGGAGGAAATCTTCCTCCCAATGGTATGTACCCCTTGTTCCAAACTCAGTCTTATCCTCAAAATTTATATCCTCCAGTAAATGGACAGCCTAATAACCCAAGCCTCCCTCAAACTTATGGGAGCATACCCTTCGGGCATCCTATGGCGTGCCCTCCGTATGCCATGGGAAACGGTTATCCGTTTTCCATAAATACCCCTTATCAGTCCTACCCAAGTCAAACTCCTATGGGAATGCCCCCAAACAACAATCCCTATAATACTGTTCCCATGTATGCACCACCTTACAATTGTCTATACTCAGACCCTATGGGTTCAGCTACACCCTTCGTTAGGTGGATAGAAGATTACCCATTGCCTGATGGGTTGAAAATGCCTTCGCACATTGGGACTTATGATGGGAAGGGGGATCCGGACAATTTCTTACACTTGTTTGAAGGGGCTATCAAAATGCAAAAATGGGTTATGCCGGTGGCCTATCATATGATTACATACACCCTACCGGATTTTGCTCGTATTTGGTGGAATGGGAAAAAGCCCGGTAGCATCGTCAATCTTGATGATCTTAAGGCTAAGTTCCGGTCACACTTCAGTCAGCAAAAGAAGTTCACAAGGACTCATTTAACGGTGCACAACATCAAACAAAAGGAAAACGAAAGCACAAGGGCCTTCGTTACTAGGTACACCGATGATACTTTGCAGATTTTGGGTCTTCATGAAGATCAGCGTATTTCGGGTTTCATACATGGTCTTCGAAATCAGAGTTTGGTGGAATTCTTGTCCACTGACCTTCCGACAACTTACAAAGGGTTAATGGAAAAGACGTATACTTGGATCGAAGCGAAAGAGGTATCCACTAATTGGGCTCCGATAGACAGAGACAGCAACAACAAGTTTTCGAAGCATTCTTCGTGGGAAGGGTCAAAGAACAAGAACAGAGACATGTTTTCTCCGTACAAAAAAGGTCCCAACCACAGTTTGTTAAGCAGTCTAACCAAGTCTCCAAAGGAAATACTTGCTACGGAGAGGGCTGCTAAGGCCTTCGAGGCACCCCCTCGTATGACAAGTAAGGGCAAAAACAGGGATACCAGCAAGTATTGTCACTTTCACAAAGATTATGGTCATGATACGAACAGTTGTAGAGAGTTAAAGAAACAGATAGAAGAAGTTGTGAAGTCCGGGCAATTGGCACACTTGGTGAAGGGTATAAAGAAGGGAAAGGAAAAGATGACCGACACTCAATTGGCTAAAGATACTACTCCTCTCGAAGCCCCAATACTAATGGTTCATTGGGGCGAAACCAGTTTGAAAAGAAAGGTGCTGATGAAGCGAAAAGTGTACCGCTTTTAGGGGGTCATTTAAGCCCTAAATCGTATTTATTTGATCAAATATTGCCCTAAATCGTTCCTTTTGTCATTTTAGGTACTTTGGAGAAGAAATCTGGAAAAGAAAGCATTTTGGACGTTTTTGGAGCATAAAAGTGAAGAAAACGACAAAGTCTCAAAAATCTGCTGGAAAGTACCTGTGACGGCGTCAAGCCCCAATGTGACGCCGTCAACCCTTGATAAGCCAGAGAGGATTTTGGAAGATTAAAGGGGGACGGCGTCAAGAAGGTCGTCAAGCCTTGATAAGCCAGAGAGGATTTTGGAAGATTAAAGGGGGACGGCGTCAAGAAGGCCATCAAGAAACCCTAACCGCGGCGAGTTGACGGCGTCAAGCTCTATAACGTGACGCCGTCAGATCTGTTTTCCTATATATACTTTCATAATTTTTAGTCATTAGTGTGCAACTTTGTAAGGAGAAACCCTAGACGAGTTTTCTGCCATTTTTAAGGGTTTTATACCCTTGGATCTCCCATGTTCAATTGAAGATAAGTAATCAATTAATCATTCAATATGTCTATGTGTTGTTTGATTATGTCTTATTCTTGTCTTTTATTTAACATGCTAGGCTAGATTTATCTTGTGTTTGCTTAGATCTAATGAAACCTAACTATTGATTATTGGTTGTTGGTGTGTTATTAATTGTATTGGATGATTGTTTATCGATGTTAGGCTTAAGAAAACTGGCTAACCTCCTATACGGTAACTTGCTTGAACGTCTTAAGAAACATGAACCAATGCGTACTAAGGTTTTTATGGTTGTATTTAATGCATGAGCGAATTCTAGTGATCCCATGTTAGGAGCTTCTTAGCCGGCTCGACATAGGAGTGAAGTAGGAGCTTGTAGAGTTGGGGAAGTACGTACGCCACCCCACGATTGGTATTAAGGAATACACCCGTCATCCACGCAATTAATACACACTAATCAACCGGTAAAAGATAGTTAGGGAGTAAGGAAATCTAAGTAAACACATTTCTCTCCATATAAGTTCCACAACCTTTTTATTTTCAGTTATTTTATTTTATTTGAATTTGTAGTTATTTGGGTTAGTTGACTAGCAACTAATTCCGCCCACTCCTTCAAACCCGAGATTTTACTTGCTTTCATAAAAATATAAAAATACAAAAAGAATCTTCCCTCACCCTTAGACCTATTAGAGTAGTTTTTCAATCCTAACGACACTATTCCCCTAGAGAACGATCAATCCCCCGGTACTTGCCACTTCACTATACTACATCGGTCAGGTACACTGCCTGGTGGGGATTGCAAGCCTCTTGAGATCCCTCGAGAGGGAAAACCTGTTGTAAGGTCGCAAAACCACGCATCAAGTTTTTGGCGCCGCTTCCGGGGAATAGTTATTGTTTAGGTTGAATTTTTATTTTATTAGGTCTACTGACTAGATTCCTTTCTAGTGAGATTTTTATTTTATTTTTCTAGGTTTTCTTTAGTCTATCTTTTTTCTTCGTTTCTCTGTTCGTAACCATTACCATCCGACATCATGGAAGGTGGTAATATCCTCGATCCCAACAACCCACCACCACAACAACACCCACCTCCTAGAGCCCATACCTTAGGAGACTACTTCCGTCCTAGCCACCATGGCTATCGAAACACCATTGAGCTCACTCAAGGAGCCAATGTCACTCCCTTGCGATCCGACACCATCCGGTTGGTGCAAAGCGGATGCGCATTCCATGGACTTCGTTCCGAAGATCCTAATCAACATCTCAAGAACTTTCTCAAAATTACTGATTCCATAGACCTTGATGTTGCCACTCGAGAGACGACCCGACTGCGTCTTTTTCAATTCTCTCTGCGGGACCAAGCTAGTCAATGGCTAGAGCGCCTACCCGCAGGATCCATCACCTCTTGGGATGATCTCACCACTCGTTTCCTTGCTCAGTTTTTCCCACCAGGAAGAACTACCAAGCTAAGGAAGGATATCTTGATGTTCGAACAACGTCGAGGCGAAACCCTATATGGGGCATGGATTCGATTCAAGGACTTACTCCAAAAAGTCCCTCATCATGGCATAGATCTCTGGCTTCAAATTCAAATCTTCTATGACCATGTTGACTACCACACCAAGCGTGCCATCGATCGAGCCGCCGGAGGCAAATTGCGTAATAGAAGCGCTGAGGAATCATGGGAAATCATTGATGAGCTTGCATCCGACGATGATGAATTGTGGCAAGTTTCCCACGACGTACGCTCGGCGGTCAAGACATATTCATCGCCCAATAAAGCCAATCAAATCACCGAGGAAAGCGTTAGTGAACTTGAGAAGAGGGTTGCATATCTTATGGAAAAGCAAAAGAGACCCTTAAGTCCACAAAAAGCAACAGTTAACTCGGTCTCAAGCATTAAGCAAATACCATTGTCCGAATCACCCCGGAGGGAAAATACTAAACCCTTCCATAAGCACGCTCAACCCAACTCACCACCTCAGGAACTTAGTCCAACATTCGAAGCTCGAATGAGAGAATACATGTCAAAACACTCCGAACGGTTGGCAAAATTTAAGGAAGCTATCTACAAACAAAAGGAGGAGATGGAAGAGAAGATGGCTGAGATGATGGGCCTTTTGAAAGAATACACAACAACAAAAGCTCCTGAAAATGTGTTAGTGCGAAAAGACGTTGAAGTTCCCAACACTAAATGTGTTAATGCCATCTCCGTCGTCAAAGGAGGCGTAAATGAAGAAAGAGGGAAGTTGATAACTATGAAAGTTAACAAGATTGATCTCATCCCACTTAATGACGGAAAAACCAATACCTGCAAAGGCGATTCCGACAAGGGAAAGGAGGCGCCCTCTGAGGAGCGCCAATTGGTAGAACCGCCAAAGTCACAACAAGTGAGGCATTACTTGAAGCATGAAATAAACAAGGAGACCATAAACGATTGGGTGAGAAACTATCGACGTACTCATCTACCCAACAAGGAGTCCAAGAGGATGGAACCGGATGATGAATCTGACACATTACCCGGAGGGCAATTGTATGAGAGCCTCATAAGACAAAAGTTAGTGGAAAAGCAGGAATTCTACGGGGTCTTCGAAATACCATGCAACATTGGAAAACTCAAGTATCTGGATGCGGTAGCTGACCAAGGTTCCGACGTAAATTTGATGCCTTTATCCGTTTATGTCCAGTTAACCGACGAACTGCCATCCATCACCCGTACTAAACTCTCCTTTGCAAAACATTCTTATGAGTACCCGTTAGGAATTGCAGAAGATGTGTTGGTCAACGTTGCCGGATTCCTGTATCCGGTCGACTTCATGATTATTGAAAGAAATGATATGAATATGCCAATAATCCTTGGGGCACCCTTTCTCGTTACCACTAGGGCACAAATCGATTATGAAAATAGTACCATCCAAATGAAGAAGGGGAAGAAAACAATAAACTTCCCAACGATCCCACGACATATACGAGATGTTGCTCTACAAAAGAAGATGGAGGCGAACCCCAATATAATCCGTGGTAATGTTCGAGAGAAAATCCTTGCATGGGAGGCAAGGATTAAGAATTACAATGAAAATGAGATTAGAGAATGTAAGGGTGGAAACAACGATTATATTGAGACTGATGAGCAGACCAATAACCCCGTTGAATTTACGAAAGGAGACTCAGTGCTCCTAAGGCATTCAGAAACAAAATCACCTACCGATGAATCAAGTCCCTGGTGGTACGAACCATTCACAATTAAAAGTCTACATCAGGATGGGGTAGTAAGCTTGATCAGCAAGGGAGGAGGTGAAGTGACCACGAATGTCGAGCGATTGAGACACCACCACCCTGATAACAAGGATTATATCTATCAGGGATACATCATTATGAATGATGGAATCACGTAATGTACGTGACTTTGAGTCTAGCTACAAGACTCGTTAATAAAGAAAAGCGCTTCTTGGGAGGCAACCCAAGCTTTATTTGCTTTGTGTGTTTATTTATTTGTTTGTTTGATTTTATTTGCTTCCGTATGTATGTTTAATTTTTATTATTATTGATTCATGTTCAAAATTAAATTGTGAAAATGTTTGTAAAACCCTAAAATCTAAAATGTGTAAAAAGACCAAAATGCCCTACAACTTTGAAAATTAAATAAAGGCTTATATAACTAAAGGTTGAGTCCAATCTCATGTTGAGTTTAAATGATTTGGAGATTCTTGATGTTGAGTTTTGTGTTCGGGGTTGTGACGGTTACTGGGCTAGTCTAAAGGTTGAGTCCAATCTCATCCTGCGGATTAAAGAAGCCCAGAAAGATGACGGTGAACTCTGGGCCACTGTGCAGAATGTGGAAGATGGGAAGCAATCTAAGTTCCGAGTTGATGAGTTTGGTGTGGTATGGTTCGAGGATCGTCTATGTGTTCCTAACGATCCTGATTTGCGAGAGGCTGTTTTGTCAGAGGCGCATAGTTCTCCCTTTACTATACATCCGGGTTCCACCAAAATGTACCGAGATCTGAAGCAGCACTTTTGGTGGAGCGGCATGAAACATGATGTGGCTTCTTATGTAGCTAGGTGTTTGACTTGTCAGTAGGTCAAGATCGAACACCAGAGAGCCAGTGGATTATTGCAACCGTTAGATATTCCAACCTGGAAGTGGGAGGAAATTTCTATGGATTTCGTATCGGGTTTGCCACTTACCAGAAAGAAACATGATGCGATTTTGGTGGTCGTCGATCGACTAACCAAGTCGGCTCATTTTCTACCGATTCGTATGGATTACAGTGTTAGCAGATTGGCAGAGATTTTCGAGCAGGAGATAGTTAGACTACACGGTATGCCTACCGCTATTATTTCAGATAGGGATCCACGTTTTACTTCCCGGTTTTGGAAAGGACTGCATAGAGCTTGGGGTACACAACTTAAGTTCAGTACGGCTTTTCACCCTCAGACAGATGGTCAGTCGGAGCGGACCATCCAGACATTGGAGGATATGCTGAGGGCATGTGCGTTAGAGTGGACGGGTAGTTGGGACGAGTATCTTTGTCTGGTAGAGTTCGCTTATAACAACAGCTGGCATGCTAGTATTCGGATGGCTCCTTTCGAGATGTTGTATGGGCGGAAATGTAGAGCACCCATTTGTTGGAACGAAGTGGGAGAGCGTGCTATTGAGGGTCCGGAGTTGGTTCAGATCACGAATGAGAAGGTAGATGTTGCTAGGGAGAAGTTGAAAGAAGCTCGGGCTCGTCAGAAAAGTTATGCGGATAAGCACCGTCGTGATTTGGAGTTTCAGGTGGGTGATCGGGTTTTCCTTAAGGTTTCACCGTTTCGGGGAGTCAAGCGTTTTGGAATCAAGGGCAAGCTGAGTCCTCGATTCATCGGACCATTCGAGATCTTGGAACGTATTGGAGAGGTGTCCTACCGCTTAGCTCTACCTCCCCAGCTTTCGCATGTGCATGATGTATTCCATGTATCTCTTCTACGGGGATACAACTATCATCCTCTTCATGTGGTATCTTATCCTTTCGATCAGATTCAACCGGATATGTCTCTTCCGGAGGAGCCGGAAGCGGTTCTGGATCGCCAAGAGCGAGTTATGAGACGTAAAGTCATTCCATTCGTTAAGATTCTTTGGCGGAATCACCCAGAGCGGGAAGCTACCTGGGAGACCGAGGAGTCTATTCGAGCTAGTTATCCTCATTTTGTATTCTGATCTGGTATGTCTCTATTTTGTTTCCGTTCCATTTCAGTTCTAATTCTTTGCAAATTTCGAGGACGAAATTTTTCGTTTAGAGGGGAAGAATTGTAAAACCCTAAAATCTAAAATGTGTAAAAAGACCAAAATGCCCCTACAACTTTGAAAATTAAATAAAGGCTTATATAACTTATAAATAAATTCCAAAAATTATGAAATGTGCCAAGTATGACATGAAATAATTAGAGAACATCATAAAATATTTGTGCAAGCTATAAAAATTATTATTGCACATAAACAAGTTCAAAAATAATTAAGTATACATTTACTTAATTTTAAAAGTTAATTAAGTGTATTTAAATTACAAATAAATGGGAATTAATACCAAATAAATGGTGATTGACCTATCCATTAATTAGGCCGCTCCTTTTGATCCCCCCTCCTCCTAATATTCGGCCTTATCACCCTTTAAACAATCAAAATCATTTTCTCTCCCTAAAAGCAAAACCGATTGGATCAAAAACCCTAGAATTAACCACCAAAAATTCATCCGAATTTCTGGAGTTGCAAGACTAATTTTCCCTTGTTCTTCATCATCATAAGAAGCCTAGAAAAATACATTCGAAGCTGTGTGTTGCTCAGATCGTACGTGGTGAATTATTTCATCTCGCTAGTACAAATTGTAAGTTAATTCGTCTATGATTCATCCGATCCATATAATATTCGTTTCTCATTTTTCTCATGATCCTTACCTCGTATATACTCTATGAAAAATGGCTACAAGATTTTTAGATCGCTCGTGAGGCTTTGATAAATTGTGGTGTGTCGCGTGTAAAACCGAAGGGAAAGATTTCGTGCCAGCCTTTCGACTCATCCTAAATTCGGTTTGCCATTTTTCCTAAGTCTCTTATGATCTATAAACATCAAATAAAATGATAACAACATACCATGCATGATCTTTGAATTATTTGGGAATTAGATCTTAAAATCGTGTATATAACCTAAATAAGTGTATCCGAATTTTCTGGGCATGAATGATAATTTATTGGAGCTTCATATGATGGATATAATCTGTGAAAAATGCTACTTCGAATTATTGGGGCCTAATCGAATTATTTTTTGGATTTATGTATAACCGGATTTAAGAAAAAGAAAAGAAAGAAAAGAAATAAAATGTGGATCGATTTAGGGTTTATGTTTTAGGACTGTTTTTGATTAATTAAATGATGTTTAAGGATGGTCTAATGATTGGTGAATGATTGGTATTTTTAGAGTTAGGGTTTTTGTTAATGAAATGTTATACGATTGGTATTTAAATGTTAGGGGGTGTTTTGTAAATTTTGAAACTTAAGGGTTATTTTTAGAACTTAATTTGGACTGCATACTATTCGAATAAAATATAGCTTGGGGGTGTCATGTGTAATTTTTATGTTTTAAAGGATTAAAATGTATTTATTATTTAATTAGGGTTCGAATTGTAAATAATTAAAATGAAGGGACTAAACATGTAAATTCTGGAATGTTGGGGTCGAATGGAGTAATAAAATATATTCAGGGGGTTATGTGTGATTTTGGTAATTTAATGGTTTAATATGTAATTATTGATAATTAAAAGTTGAAAATGTAAATTAAGGGTTAAATATGTAACTTTGATAACTTGAGGGACTTGATGTGTAAATTATGAATACTTAAGGGTAGATTCGTATAATATGATGAAATAAGTGTCCATTGTGTAATTTTGATAAACTAAGGGTCTAATGTGTAATTATGGATATTATAAGGTTTAAAATGCAAATTATATAACTTAAAGGTGTAAAGTGTAAAATTGGGAAACTTGAGGGGCTGAATTTGTTAACTTGATAAATATGGTTTCAAAATAGGTTACTTGAGATATTTTCATGTTTGTACTTTAACTTTGATATAATTACACTTAAAACCCTAATTTATGTAAAGTCGTCATTATTAACCCTAAACTTTTGTGACTAGTTAAAATACACCCTAAAACCATAATATGTTTTGATAATGATTTAACCTAAATGAGAATATGGAAGTCTTACTAATTATGGGAACTTTCTAATTATGGAAACTTACTAAATATGGAAACCTGCTAAAAATGGAAAGTTACTTAAAATGGAAAGATGTGTAATTCTTTTCTACCCCTCTAGGTGTGAAGAAGGAGAGGACCTGATCTTTTCATCTTATTCATTTCTGGTTGTGTTTGCTTTTGGAATAAGGTACAGATATTCTGCTCTTTGTATAAGGAGCCTTCGGTCTCTATTTTGATTCATATTAGGGTTTCCCTATGCCATTGCTATGAACCCTTTGATTGTGAACCTTTGCCATGATCCTTTTGACATGATCCATTGATTTGAACTTTTGCTATGAACCCTGTGATATGAACTTTGACATTTGGACTGTGATTATGACCATATGAACCTTTGCTTTGATATATAAACCTTGACCCTTTCAGTTTGATACCCGAGCCAAATGTGTTTCCTAGCCATGAAGGTAACATGGCCGTGTCTGTGATGCACCACTGACATGACTAGTGTGTAGCCCTAGTGATTTGGTTACACCGTCCCCATTGTGATTTATGAAATGCATGCGATTATTATTATGATTATGGCCATTGTGATTTGTGGGGGGCGAATGGATGCATCCTAGGTACGTTGTGACATGTGATTGTGATATGATATGTGCTATGTGGTGACTGATGATGGGTGCAATCCACGTCTTTCACAAAATGTGGGAGCTGATCACTCCATTGGATACATGAGGACACCCCTCATATTATCTGGTTTCTAAGAGGTATCCCCTCTAGATTATACAGGCTTATGTGATGTGATATGTGTGGGCTCGTGGTGGATGACTGTCCTAACCTTTACTCTCGTACCTTATTTATATCTCTTTCATTATGCTTCGTTTGTTCGTTTCCGTTTATATTATATATCTGTTCACTGGGCTTTTTAAGCTCAGCCGCACGTTTTCTTTTCGTGTGCGGCAGGTATCTAAGCTAAGAGCTTTTGGATTATGCTTTGGATGGGATGAGAGTTAGATGAAGCTTTGACCTTAGATGACCACCTTTATCTTATGACTTTGTTTTGATCATGGATTTCATTGTATTCGTACCTTTGGATTATTTCCTTTCCTTGAACTTATGTATTATTCAAGTCGTGTTGACTTGACTTTCTCTTATGAATTTATTTAAGACTTCCGCTGTGTTATTATGTATGCTTTGATGTGTCACCATAATGTGATGCTTCTACCCTTGTCGGGTTGGGGTGTTACAATTATGGTATCAGAGCCAGGTTGCGACCTGTAGTACATAAGTCATGGCCTGTGAGTCTTATGGACCCTAGGATTTGACCCTTAAGGCTTAAGTTTTGACTGGTGAGGTTTTGGGTAGTCATAGGTTCTGTTTCGTCTTCCATTTCGTGCTTATTCTCTTATATTGTTGCTAATTGTTTTCGAAATCATTCAGATGGTGAATACTCGACATCAGGAATATAATGGAGGGACCCCTGATTTTAAGGCCATGATAGCAGAAGCTTTGGCCAACGCTCTTCCTAACTTGGTGACTCAAGTCACCAACAATATTCAGAATGGGGCAGGTTCTTCCGGAGGTGGTGGTGCAGGTCCAAGTGGTGGTGGTGGAGGTGCTCCACCAGTTGGTATCCATGTTTGGATGGAGAGGTTTAACAAGCTCAAACCCCTCTCTTTCCGGTCAGCTGCCGTCCCCACTGAGGCAGAAGACTGGATTATCCACATGGAAAAGATGTTTAAGGTTTTGGGCTGCCCAGATGAGTTTAAGACGAGATTGGCTGCATTTAAGTTTGAAGGTGATGCACAGAGCTGGTGGACAGCTTATGCTCAATCTCAGGAGCAGGGTTTTGAGGAGACTTGTACTTAGGAGGATTTTATGGGTATCTTTTATAAGCAGTACATTCCTGTGGCTGAACAGCAGCGATATGAGCGGGAGTATGGGAACATCCGTCAGGGGGACCGGGAGACTACTGGGGAATTTATGCAGCGATTTATGAGGCTGGCCAGTTTCGTTGGGCCAGAGATTACAGGAGATGCATACCGTCAGGCTAAGACATTTAAGTGGGCGTTAAAGAAATGGATATTGGACCGTATCGTGAATACGCATTATGATGATGTGGCGGCGGTTGCGAACGACGCTCGCAACATTGAGATGTTGCATAGTGATAGTAGTGGCTTTAATAAGCGTGATAGAGATGGTAACCGGGTGCATTCCAGGGGACAGAGTCAACAGGGTCAGGATCAGAGAGGTCGACAGGACCATAGGTACGATCAGCATGGTCGCCAGGACCGGGACTACAGTCAGAGGCGACAGGATTCTCGGGGTTATGATAGGCAGATTTCTGGGAGGAGTGGCTACAATAACAACCCACGTCAGTATCGTGATCAGACCACTCGGGGTGCTCAGTCGGGTTATCAGTCAGGTTCTTCTGGACAGAGGAGGACCAATGAAGTGTTACCTCCTCCACCGCTGTGTCCCACTTGTGGAAAGCCTCATCCGGGGCCATGCCACAAGGCTTCGGGAGGATGCTTTGCTTGTGGGTCTCTTTCGCACAGAGTGAAGGATTGTCCGAATGACAAGAGGAAGCAGGTTGTTCCATCAGGTTTGGGTAGGCCAGCTCCTACTTCTGGTCGGGTTTATTCTCTCACACGTGATTAGGCGGCAGGCACGTCAGGTACCATTACCGGTTATCTTTATGTTGGAGATCATATTGTTTTTGTTTTATTTGACACCGGTGCTACACATTCTATAATATCTAATACGCTTGCCAAGAAAATAAAAGTAACTCCAACACCATTGAATAATCTTATATCTATCTCTACTCCTATGAAAACCCAAGTCATCATTGATTGTGAATATGTAAATTGTCCGCTAAGATTTGATGATTGTGTTCGTCCGGCTAATTTGCTTCCCCTCGATATGATTGATTTTGATATAATTTTGGGTATGGACTGGTTGTCTTCCCATAAGGCCTCTATCGACTGTCATGCCAGAAGTGTAAGATTTGGTGATATCCATCATCCAGATTTTGTTTATCACGGTTCGCAGCCTTTGAAATCTGTTAAACTTATTTCTGCTATGAAAGCTCGGACTCTAATCTCTCATGGTTGCCAAGGGTTTTTGGCCTCTGTTAAAGATACGTCTTCTCAGGGACGTGATGTTAGTAGTGTTCCCATTGTTCGGGAGTTCGCTGATGTCTTTCCCGAAGAGCTTCCTGGTATTCCTCCCACCAGAGAAGTTGAATTCAGTATTGATCTAGTTCCCGGTGCTGAGCCTATCTCTAAGGCTCCGTACCGAATGGCTCCTGTTGAACTCAAAGAATTGAAAGTACAGTTAGAGGAGTTATTGGTGAACGGTTTTATTCGTCCGAGCGTTTCTCCTTGGGGCGCTCCTGTGCTATTTGTGAAAAATAAGGATGGTAGTATGCGCCTTTGTATTGATTACCGGGAGCTCAACCGCATTACTATCCGTAACCGCTATCCCCTTCCGCGCATCAACGATTTGTTTGACCAATTGCAAGGGGCAAAGCACTTCTCTAAGATTGATTTGAGATCGGGATACCATCAGCTTCGTGTGAGGGAACAAGATGTTCCCAAGATTGCTTTTCGAACCCGCTATGGTCATTACGAATTCCAGGTTATGCCTTTCGGCTTGACCAATGCTCCGGCCGTTTTTATGGACCTTATGAACCGGGTTTTTCATGAGTTCCTCGATAAATTTGTCATTGTCTTCATCGATGATATTCTTGTCTATTCGAAATCTAAGGAGGAGCACGAACAGCATCTTCGGACTGTGTTGGAGATTCTTAGACAGAAGAAGTTGTACGCGAAGTTTTCTAAGTGTGAATTCTGGTTAAGTCAGGTCGCGTTTCTAGGTCACGTTGTTTCTGCGGAGGGTATCACTATGGACCCAGCGAAGGTCGAGGCTATCACTAAATGGCCTAGACCTACGAATGTGACTGAGGTGAGAAGTTTTCTGGGACTCGCGGGTTATTATCGTCGTTTTGTTGAGGGTTTCTCGCGGCTAGCATTGCCATTGACACAGTTGATGAGAAAAGGGGAGAAATTTGTATGGACTGAGGAGAGGGAGAACAGTTTTGAGGAGCTTAAGCAGAGATTAGTGTCGGCACCTATTCTGACTCTTCCGTCTGGTTCGGGTGGTTACCAGATCTATAGTGATGCATCTAAAAAGGGTTTGGGTTGCGTTTTAATGCAGCATGGGAAAGTCATCGCTTATGCTTCGAGGCAACTGAAGCCGTATGAAGAGAATTATCCGACACAGGATTTGGAATTGGCTGCAGTGGTTTTCGCTCTTAAGATATGGCGGCATTATCTATACGGCGAATCATGTGACATTTTCACCGACCACAAAAGCCTTAAATATATTTTCACGCAGAAGGAGCTCAATATGAGACAGAGGCGATGGTTGGAGCTCCTGAAAGATTACGATACCAACATCCAGTATCATCCCGGCAAGGCAAATGTGGTTGCCGATGCTCTTAGCCGGAAGTCGGGTATGATTGCTAGTATGAATTTTGAGCCTCGGATTTTAAATGATTTGGAGATTCTTGATGTTGAGTTTTGTGTTCGGGGTTGTGACGGTTACTGGGCTAGTCTAAAGGTTGAGTCCAATCTCATCCTGCGGATTAAAGAAGCCCAGAAAGATGACGGTGAACTCTGGGCCATTGTGCAGAATGTGGAAGATGGGAAGCAATCTGAGTTCCGAGTTGATGAGTTTGGTGTGGTATGGTTCGAGGATCGTCTGTGTGTTCCTAACGATCCTGATTTGCGAGAGGCTGTTTTGTCAGAGGCGCATAGTTCTCCCTTTACTATACATCCGGGTTCCACCAAAATGTACCGAGATCTGAAGCAGCACTTTTGGTGGAGCGGCATGAAACATGATGTGGCTTCTTATGTAGCTAGGTGTTTGACTTGTCAGTAGGTCAAGATCGAACACCAGAGAGCCAGTGGATTATTGCAACCGTTAGATATTCCAACCTGGAAGTGGGAGGAAATTTCTATGGATTTCGTATCGGGTTTGCCACTTACCAGAAAGAAACATGATGCGATTTTGGTGGTCGTCGATCGACTAACCAAGTCGGCTCATTTTCTACCGATTCGTATGGATTACAGTGTTAGCAGATTGGCAGAGATTTTCGAGCAGGAGATAGTTAGACTACACGGTATGCCTACCGCTATTATTTCAGATAGGGATCCACGTTTTACTTCCCGGTTTTGGAAAGGACTGCATAGAGCTTGGGGTACACAGCTTAAGTTCAGTACGGCTTTTCACCCTCAGACAGATGGTCAGTCGGAGCGGACCATCCAGACATTGGAGGATATGCTGAGGGCATGTGCGTTAGAGTGGACGGGTAGTTGGGACGAGTATCTTTGTCTGGTAGAGTTCGCTTATAACAACAGCTGGCATGCTAGTATTCGGATGGCTCCTTTCGAGATGTTGTATGGGCGGAAATGTAGAGCACCCATTTGTTGGAACGAAGTGGGAGAGCGTGCTATTGAGGGTCCGGAGTTGGTTCAGATCACGAATGAGAAGGTAGATGTTGCTAGGGAGAAGTTGAAAGAAGCTCGGGCTCGTCAGAAAAGTTATGCGGATAAGCACCGTCGTGATTTAGAGTTTCAGGTGGGTGATCGGGTTTTCCTTAAGGTTTCACCGTTTCGGGGAGTCAAGCGTTTTGGAATCAAGGGCAAGCTGAGTCCTCGATTCATCGGACCATTCGAGATCTTGGAACGTATTGGAGAGGTGTCCTACCGCTTAGCTCTACCTCCCCAGCTTTCGCATGTGCATGATGTATTCCATGTATCTCTTCTACGGGGATACAACTATCATCCTCTTCATGTGGTATCTTATCCTTTCGATCAGATTCAACCGGATATGTCTCTTCCGGAGGAGCCGGAAGCGGTTCTGGATCGCCAAGAGCGAGTTATGAGACGTAAAGTCATTCCATTCGTTAAGATTCTTTGGCGGAATCACCCAGAGCGGGAAGCTACCTGGGAGACCGAGGAGTCTATTCGAGCTAGTTATCCTCATTTTGTATTCTGATCTGGTATGTCTCTATTTTGTTTCCGTTCCATTTCAGTTCTAATTCTTTGCAAATTTCGAGGGCGAAATTTTTCGTTTAGAGGGGAAGAATTGTAAAACCCTAAAATCTAAAATGTGTAAAAAGACCAAAATGCCCCTACAACTTTGAAAATTAAATAAAGGCTTATATAACTTATAAATAAATTCCAAAAATTATGAAATGTGCCAAGTATGACATGAAATAATTAGAGAACATCATAAAATATTTGTGCAAGCTATAAAAATTATTATTGCACATAAACAAGTTCAAAAATAATTAAGTATACATTTACTTAATTTTAAAAGTTAATTAAGTGTATTTAAATTACAAATAAATGGGAATTAATACCAAATAAATGGTGATTGACCTATCCATTAATTAGGCCGCTCCTTTTGATCCCCCCTCCTCCTAATATTCGGCCTTATCACCCTTTAAACAATCAAAATCATTTTCTCTCCCTAAAAGCAAAACCGATTGGATCAAAAACCCTAGAATTAACCACCAAAAATTCATCCGAATTTCTGGAGTTGCAAGACTAATTTTCCCTTGTTCTTCATCATCATAAGAAGCCTAGAAAAATACATTCGAAGCTGTGTGTTGCTCAGATCGTACGTGGTGAATTATTTCATCTCGCTAGTACAAATTGTAAGTTAATTCGTCTATGATTCATCCGATCCATATAATATTCGTTTCTCATTTTTCTCATGATCCTTACCTCGTATATACTCTATGAAAAATGGCTACAAGATTTTTAGATCGCTCGTGAGGCTTTGATAAATTGTGGTGTGTCGCGTGTAAAACCGAAGGGAAAGATTTCGTGCCAGCCTTTCGACTCATCCTAAATTCGGTTTGCCATTTTTCCTAAGTCTCTTATGATCTATAAACATCAAATAAAATGATAACAACATACCATGCATGATCTTTGAATTATTTGGGAATTAGATCTTAAAATCGTGTATATAACCTAAATAAGTGTATCCGAATTTTCTGGGCATGAATGATAATTTATTGGAGCTTCATATGATGGATATAATCTGTGAAAAATGCTACTTCGAATTATTGGGGCCTAATCGAATTATTTTTTGGATTTATGTATAACCGGATTTAAGAAAAAGAAAAGAAAGAAAAGAAATAAAATGTGGATCGATTTAGGGTTTATGTTTTAGGACTGTTTTTGATTAATTAAATGATGTTTAAGGATGGTCTAATGATTGGTGAATGATTGGTATTTTTAGAGTTAGGGTTTTTGTTAATGAAATGTTATACGATTGGTATTTAAATGTTAGGGGGTGTTTTGTAAATTTTGAAACTTAAGGGTTATTTTTAGAACTTAATTTGGACTGCATACTATTCGAATAAAATATAGCTTGGGGGTGTCATGTGTAATTTTTATGTTTTAAAGGATTAAAATGTATTTATTATTTAATTAGGGTTCGAATTGTAAATAATTAAAATGAAGGGACTAAACATGTAAATTCTGGAATGTTGGGGTCGAATGGAGTAATAAAATATATTCAGGGGGTTATGTGTGATTTTGGTAATTTAATGGTTTAATATGTAATTATTGATAATTAAAAGTTGAAAATGTAAATTAAGGGTTAAATATGTAACTTTGATAACTTGAGGGACTTGATGTGTAAATTATGAATACTTAAGGGTAGATTCGTATAATATGATGAAATAAGTGTCCATTGTGTAATTTTGATAAACTAAGGGTCTAATGTGTAATTATGGATATTATAAGGTTTAAAATGCAAATTATATAACTTAAAGGTGTAAAGTGTAAAATTGGGAAACTTGAGGGGCTGAATTTGTTAACTTGATAAATATGGTTTCAAAATAGGTTACTTGAGATATTTTCATGTTTGTACTTTAACTTTGATATAATTACACTTAAAACCCTAATTTATGTAAAGTCGTCATTATTAACCCTAAACTTTTGTGACTAGTTAAAATACACCCTAAAACCATAATATGTTTTGATAATGATTTAACCTAAATGAGAATATGGAAGTCTTACTAATTATGGGAACTTTCTAATTATCGAAACTTACTAAATATGGAAACCTGCTAAAAATGGAAAGTTACTTAAAATGGAAAGATGTGTAATTCTTTTCTACCCCTCTAGGTGTGAAGAAGGAGAGGACCTGATCTTTTCATCTTATTCATTTCTGGTTGTGTTTGCTTTTGGAATAAGGTACAGATATTCTGCTCTTTGTATAAGGAGCCTTCGGTCTCTATTTTGATTCATATTAGGGTTTCCCTATGCCATTGCTATGAACCCTTTGATTGTGAACCTTTGCCATGATCCTTTTGACATGATCCATTGATTTGAACTTTTGCTATGAACCTTGTGATATGAACTTTGACATTTGGACTGTGATTATGACCATATGAACCTTTGCTTTGATATATAAACCTTGACCCTTTCAGTTTGATACCCGAGCCAAATGTGTTTCCTAGCCATGAAGGTAACATGGCCGTGTCTGTGATGCACCACTGACATGACTAGTGTGTAGCCCTAGTGATTTGGTTACACCGTCCCCATTGTGATTTATGAAATGCATGCGATTATTATTATGATTATGGCCATTGTGATTTGTGGGGGGCGAATGGATGCATCCTAGGTACGTTGTGACATGTGATTGTGATATGATATGTGCTATGTGGTGACTGATGATGGGTGCAATCCACGTCTTTCACAAAATGTGGGAGCTGATCACTCCATTGGATACATGAGGACACCCCTCATATTATCTGGTTTCTAAGAGGTATCCCCTCTAGATTATACAGGCTTATGTGATGTGATATGTGTGGGCTCGTGGTGGATGACTGTCCTAACCTTTACTCTCGTACCTTATTTATATCTCTTTCATTATGCTTCGTTTGTTCGTTTCCGTTTATATTATATATCTGTTCACTGGGCTTTTTAAGCTCAGCCGCACGTTTTCTTTTCGTGTGCGGCAGGTATCTAAGCTAAGAGCTTTTGGATTATGCTTTGGATGGGATGAGAGTTAGATGAAGCTTTGACCTTAGATGACCACCTTTATCTTATGACTTTGTTTTGATCATGGATTTCATTGTATTCGTACCTTTGGATTATTTCCTTTCCTTGAACTTATGTATTATTCAAGTCGTGTTGACTTGACTTTCTCTTATGAATTTATTTAAGACTTCCGCTGTGTTATTATGTATGCTTTGATGTGTCACCATAATGTGATGCTTCTACCCTTGTCGGGTTGGGGTGTTACAATTATGGTATCAGAGCCAGGTTGCAACCTGTAGTACATAAGTCATGGCCTGTGAGTCTTATGGACCCTAGGATTTGACCCTTAAGGCTTAAGTTTTGACTGGTGAGGTTTTGGGTAGTCATAGGTTCTGTTTCGTCTTCCATTTCGTGCTTATTCTCTTATATTGTTGCTAATTGTTTTCGAAATCATTCAGATGGTGAATACTCGACATCAGGAATATAATGGAGGGACCCCTGATTTTAAGGCCATGATAGCAGAAGCTTTGGCCAACGCTCTTCCTAACTTGGTGACTCAAGTCACCAACAATATTCAGAATGGGGCAGGTTCTTCCGGAGGTGGTGGTGCAGGTCCAAGTGGTGGTGGTGGAGGTGCTCCACCAGTTGGTATCCATGTTTGGATGGAGAGGTTTAACAAGCTCAAACCCCTCTCTTTCCGGTCAGCTGCCGTCCCCACTGAGGCAGAAGACTGGATTATCCACATGGAAAATATGTTTAAGGTTTTGGGCTGCCCAGATGAGTTTAAGACGAGATTGGCTGCATTTAAGTTTGAAGGTGATGCACAGAGCTGGTGGACAGCTTATGCTCAATCTCAGGAGCAGGGTTTTGAGGAGACTTGTACTTGGGAGGATTTTATGGGTATCTTTTATAAGCAGTACATTCCAGTGGCTGAACAGCAGCGATATGAGCGGGAGTATGGGAACATCCGTCAGGGGGACCGGGAGACTACTGGGGAATTTATGCAGCGATTTATGAGGCTGGCCAGTTTCGTTGGGCCAGAGATTACAGGAGATGCATACCGTCAGGCTAAGACATTTAAGTGGGCGTTAAAGAAATGGATATTGGACCGTATCGTGAATACGCATTATGATGATGTGGCGGCGGTTGCGAACGACGCTCGCAACATTGAGATGTTGCATAGTGATAGTAGTGGCTTTAATAAGCGTGATAGAGATGGTAACCGGGTGCATTCCAGGGGACAGAGTCAACAGGGTCAGGATCAGAGAGGTCGACAGGACCATAGGTACGATCAGCATGGTCGCCAGGACCGGGACTACAGTCAGAGGCGACAGGATTCTCGGGGTTATGATAGGCAGATTTCTGGGAGGAGTGGCTACAATAACAACCCACGTCAGTATCGTGATCAGACCACTCGGGGTGCTCAGTCGGGTTATCAGTCAGGTTCTTCTGGACAGAGGAGGACCAATGAAGTGTTACCTCCTCCACCGCTGTGTCCCACTTGTGGAAAGCCTCATCCGGGGCCATGCCACAAGGCTTCGGGAGGATGCTTTGCTTGTGGGTCTCTTTCGCACAGAGTGAAGGATTGTCCGAATGACAAGAGGAAGCAGGTTGTTCCATCAGGTTTGGGTAGGCCAGCTCCTACTTCTGGTCGGGTTTATTCTCTCACACGTGATCAGGCGGCAGGCACGTCAGGTACCATTACCGGTTATCTTTATGTTGGAGATCATATTGTTTTTGTTTTATTTGACACCGGTGCTACACATTCTATAATATCTAATACGCTTGCCAAGAAAATAAAAGTAACTCCAACACCATTGAATAATCTTATATCTATCTCTACTCCTATGAAAACCCAAGTCATCATCGATTGTGAATATGTAAATTGTCCGCTAAGATTTGATGATTGTGTTCGTCCGGCTAATTTGCTTCCCCTCGATATGATTGATTTTGATATAATTTTGGGTATGGACTGGTTGTCTTCCCATAAGGCCTCTATCGACTGTCATGCCAGAAGTGTAAGATTTGGTGATATCCATCATCCGGATTTTGTTTATCACGGTTCGCAGCCTTTGAAATCTGTTAAACTTATTTCTGCTATGAAAGCTCGGACTCTAATCTCTCATGGTTGCCAAGGGTTTTTGGCCTCTGTTAAAGATACGTCTTCTCAGGGACGTGATGTTAGTAGTGTTCCCATTGTTCGGGAGTTCGCTGATGTCTTTCCCGAAGAGCTTCCTGGTATTCCTCCCACCAGAGAAGTTGAATTCAGTATTGATCTAGTTCCCGGTGCTGAGCCTATCTCTAAGGCTCCGTACCGAATGGCTCCTGTTGAACTCAAAGAATTGAAAGTACAGTTAGAGGAGTTATTGGTGAACGGTTTTATTCGTCCGAGCGTTTCTCCTTGGGGCGCTCCTGTGCTATTTGTGAAAAATAAGGATGGTAGTATGCGCCTTTGTATTGATTACCGGGAGCTCAACCGCATTACTATCCGTAACCGCTATCCCCTTCCGCGCATCAACGATTTGTTTGACCAATTGCAAGGGGCAAAGCACTTCTCTAAGATTGATTTGAGATCGGGATACCATCAGCTTCGTGTGAGGGAACAAGATGTTCCCAAGATTGCTTTTCGAACCCGCTATGGTCATTACGAATTCCAGGTTATGCCTTTCGGCTTGACCAATGCTCCGGCCGTTTTTATGGACCTTATGAACCGGGTTTTTCATGAGTTCCTCGATAAATTTGTCATTGTCTTCATCGATGATATTCTTGTCTATTCGAAATCTAAGGAGGAGCACGAACAGCATCTTCGGACTGTGTTGGAGATTCTTAGACAGAAGAAGTTGTACGCGAAGTTTTCTAAGTGTGAATTCTGGTTAAGTCAGGTCGCGTTTCTAGGTCACGTTGTTTCTGCGGAGGGTATCACTATGGACCCAGCGAAGGTCGAGGCTATCACTAAATGGCCTAGACCTACGAATGTGACTGAGGTGAGAAGTTTTCTGGGACTCGCGGGTTATTATCGTCGTTTTGTTGAGGGTTTTCTCGCGGCTAGCATTGCCATTGACACAGTTGATGAGAAAAGGGGAGAAATTTGTATGGACTGAGGAGAGGGAGAACAGTTTTGAGGAGCTTAAGCAGAGATTAGTGTCGGCACCTATTCTGACTCTTCCGTCTGGTTCGGGTGGTTACCAGATCTATAGTGATGCATCTAAAAAGGGTTTGGGTTGCGTTTTAATGCAGCATGGGAAAGTCATCGCTTATGCTTCGAGGCAACTGAAGCCGTATGAAGAGAATTATCCGACACAGGATTTGGAATTGGCTGCAGTGGTTTTCGCTCTTAAGATATGGCGGCATTATCTATACGGCGAATCATGTGACATTTTCACCGACCACAAAAGCCTTAAATATATTTTCACGCAGAAGGAGCTCAATATGAGACAGAGGCGATGGTTGGAGCTCCTGAAAGATTACGATACCAACATCCAGTATCATCCCGGCAAGGCAAATGTGGTTGCCGATGCTCTTAGCCGGAAGTCGGGTATGATTGCTAGTATGAATTTTGAGCCTCGGATTTTAAATGATTTGGAGATTCTTGATGTTGAGTTTTGTGTTCGGGGTTGTGACGGTTACTGGGCTAGTCTAAAGGTTGAGTCCAATCTCATCCTGCGGATTAAAGAAGCCCAGAAAGATGACGGTGAACTCTGGGCCATTGTGCAGAATGTGGAAGATGGGAAGCAATCTGAGTTCCGAGTTGATGAGTTTGGTGTGGTATGGTTCGAGGATCGTCTGTGTGTTCCTAACGATCCTGATTTGCGAGAGGCTGTTTTGTCAGAGGCGCATAGTTCTCCCTTTACTATACATCCGGGTTCCACCAAAATGTACCGAGATCTGAAGCAGCACTTTTGGTGGAGCGGCATGAAACATGATGTGGCTTCTTATGTAGCTAGGTGTTTGACTTGTCAGTAGGTCAAGATCGAACACCAGAGAGCCAGTGGATTATTGCAACCGTTAGATATTCCAACCTGGAAGTGGGAGGAAATTTCTATGGATTTCGTATCGGGTTTGCCACTTACCAGAAAGAAACATGATGCGATTTGGGTGGTCGTCGATCGACTAACCAAGTCGGCTCATTTTCTACCGATTCGTATGGATTACAGTGTTAGCAGATTGGCAGAGATTTTCGAGCAGGAGATAGTTAGACTACACGGTATGCCTACCGCTATTATTTCAGATAGGGATCCACGTTTTACTTCCCGGTTTTGGAAAGGACTGCATAGAGCTTGGGGTACACAGCTTAAGTTCAGTACGGCTTTTCACCCTCAGACAGATGGTCAGTCGGAGCGGACCATCCAGACATTGGAGGATATGCTGAGGGCATGTGCGTTAGAGTGGACGGGTAGTTGGGACGAGTATCTTTGTCTGGTAGAGTTCGCTTATAACAACAGCTGGCATGCTAGTATTCGGATGGCTCCTTTCGAGATGTTGTATGGGCGGAAATGTAGAGCACCCATTTGTTGGAACGAAGTGGGAGAGCGTGCTATTGAGGGTCCGGAGTTGGTTCAGATCACGAATGAGAAGGTAGATGTTGCTAGGGAGAAGTTGAAAGAAGCTCGGGCTCGTCAGAAAAGTTATGCGGATAAGCACCGTCGTGATTTGGAGTTTCAGGTGGGTGATCGGGTTTTCCTTAAGGTTTCACCGTTTCGGGGAGTCAAGCGTTTTGGAATCAAGGGCAAGCTGAGTCCTCGATTCATCGGACCATTCGAGATCTTGGAACGTATTGGAGAGGTGTCCTACCGCTTAGCTCTACCTCCCCAGCTTTCGCATGTGCATGATGTATTCCATGTATCTCTTCTACGGGGATACAACTATCATCCTCTTCATGTGGTATCTTATCCTTTCGATCAGATTCAACCGGATATGTCTCTTCCGGAGGAGCCGAAAGCGGTTCTGGATCGCCAAGAGCGAGTTATGAGACGTAAAGTCATTCCATTCGTTAAGATTCTTTGGCGGAATCACCCAGAGCGGGAAGCTACCTGGGAGACCGAGGAGTCTATTCGAGCTAGTTATCCTCATTTTGTATTCTGATCTGGTATGTCTCTATTTTGTTTCCGTTCCATTTCAGTTCTAATTCTTTGCAAATTTCGAGGACGAAATTTTTCGTTTAGAGGGGAAGAATTGTAAAACCCTAAAATCTAAAATGTGTAAAAAGACCAAAATGCCCCTACAACTTTGAAAATTAAATAAATGCTTATATAACTTATAAATAAATTCCAAAAATTATGAAATGTGCCAAGTATGACATGAAATAATTAGAGAACATCATAAAATATTTGTGCAAGCTATAAAAATTATTATTGCACATAAACAAGTTCAAAAATAATTAAGTATACATTTACTTAATTTTAAAAGTTAATTAAGTGTATTTAAATTACAAATAAATGGGAATTAACACCAAATAAATGGTGATTGACCTATCCATTAATTAGGCCGCTCCTTTTGATCCCCCTCTCTCCTAATATTCGGCCTTATCACCCTTTAAACAATCAAAATCATTTTCTCTCCCTAAAAGCAAAACCGATTGGATCAAAAACCCTAGAATTAACCACCAAAAATTCATCCGAATTTCTGGAGTTGCAAGACTAATTTTCCCTTGTTCTTCATCATCATAAGAAGCCTAGAAAAATACATTCGAAGCTGTGTGTTGCTCAGATCGTACGTGGTGAATTATTTCCTATCGCTAGTACAAATTGTAAGTTAATTCGTCTATGATTCATCCGATCCATATAATATTCGTTTCTCATTTTTCTCATGATCCTTACCTCGTATATACTCTATGAAAAATGGCTACAAGATTTGTAGATCGCTCGTGAGGCTTTGATAAATTGTGGTGTGTCGCGTGTAAAACCGAAGGGAAAGATTTCGTGCCAGCCTTTCGACTCATCCTAAATTCGGTTTGCCATTTTTCCTAAGTCTCTTATGATCTATAAACATCAAATAAAATGATAACAACATACCATGCATGATCTTTGAATTATTTGGGAATTAGATCTTAAAATCGTGTATATAACCTAAATAAGTGTATCCGAATTTTCTGGGCATGAATGATAATTTATTGGAGCTTCATATGATGGATATAATCTGTGAAAAATGCTACTTCGAATTATTGGGGCCTAATCGAATTTATTTTTGGATTTATGTATAACCGGATTTAAGAAAAAGAAAAGAAAGAAAAGAAATAAAATGTGGATCGATTTAGGGTTTATGTTTTAGGACTGTTTTTGATTAATTAAATGATGTTTAAGGATGGTCTAATGATTGGTGAATGATTGGTATTTTTAGAGTTGGGGTTTTTGTTAATGAAATGTTATACGATTGGTATTTAAATGTTAGGGGGTGTTTTGTAACTTTTGAAACTTAAGGGTTATTTTTAGAACTTAATTTGGACTGCATACTATTCGAATAAAATATAGCTTGGGGGTGTCATGTGTAATTTTTATGTTTTAAAGGATTAAAGTGTATTTATTATTTAATTAGGGTTCGAATTGTAAATAATTAAAATGAAGGGACTAAACATGTAAATTCTGGAATGTTGGGGTCGAATGGAGTAATAAAATATATTCAGGGGGTTATGTGTGATTTTGGTAATTTAATGGTTTAATATGTAATTATTGATAATTAAAAGTTGAAAATGTAAATTAAGGGTTAAATATGTAACTTTGATAACTTGAGGGACTTGATGTGTAAATTATGAATACTTAAGGGTAGATTCGTATAATATGATGAAATAAGTGTCCATTTTGTAATTTTGATAAACTAAGGGTCTAATGTGTAATTATGGATATTATAAGGTTTAAAATGCAAATTATATAACTTAAAGGTGTAAAGTGTAAAATTGGGAAACTTGAGGGGCTGAATTTGTTAACTTGATAAATATGGTTTCAAAACAGGTTACTTGAGATATTTTCATGTTTGTACTTTAACTTTGATATAATTACACTTAAAACCCTAATTTATGTAAAGTCGTCATTATTAACCCTAAACTTTTGTGACTAGTTAAAATACACCCTAAAACCATAATATGTTTTGATAATGATTTAACCTAAATGAGAATATGGAAGTCTTACTAATTATGGGAACTTTCTAATTATGGAAACTTACTAAATATGGAAACCTGCTAAAAATGGAAAGTTACTTAAAATGGAAAGATGTGTAATTCTTTTCTACCCCTCTAGGTGTGAAGAAGGAGAGGACCTGATCTTTTCATCTTATTCATTTCTGGTTGTGTTTGCTTTTGGAATAAGGTACAGATATTCTGCTCTTTGTATAAGGAGCCTTCGGTCTCTATTTTGATTCATATTAGGGTTTCCCTATGCAATTGCTATGAACCCTTTGATTGTGAACCTTTGCCATGATCCTTTTGACATGATTCATTGATTTGAACTTTTGCTATGAACCCTGTGATATGAACTTTGACATTTGGACTGTGATTATGACCATATGAACCTTTGCTTTGATATATAAACCTTGACCCTTTCAGTTTGATACCCGAGCCAAATGTGTTTCCTAGCCATGAAGGTAACATGGCCGTGTCTGTGATGCACCACTGACATGACTAGTGTGTAGCCCTAGTGATTTGGTTACACCGTCCCCATTGTGATTTATGAAATGCATGCGATTATTATTATGATTATGGCCAATGTGATTTGTGGGGGGCGAATGGATGCATCCTAGGTACGTTGTGACATGTGATTGTGATATGATATGTGCTATGTGGTGACTGATGATGGGTGCAATCCACGTCTTTCGCAAAATGTGGGAGCTGATCACTCCATTGGATACATGAGGACACCCCTCATATTATCTGGTTTCTAAGAGGTATCCCCTCTAGATTATACAGGCTTATGTGATGTGATATGTGTGGGCTCGTGGTGGATGACTGTCCTAACCTTTACTCTCGTACCTTATTTATATCTCTTTCATTATGCTTCGTTTGTTCGTTTCCGTTTATATTATATATCTGTTCACTAGGCTTTTTAAGCTCAGCCGCACGTTTTCTTTTCGTGTGCGGCAGGTATCTAAGCTAAGAGCTTTTGGATTATGCTTTGGATGGGATGAGAGTTAGATGAAGCTTTGACCTTAGATGACCACCTTTATCTTATGACTTTGTTTTGATCATGGATTTCATTGTATTCGTACCTTTGGATTATTTCCTTTCCTTGAACTTATGTATTATTCAAGTCGTGTTGACTTGACTTTCTCTTATGAATTTATTTAAGACTTCCGCTGTGTTATTATGTATGCTTTGATGTGTGACCATAATGTGATGCTTCTACCCTTGTCGTGTTGGGGTGTTACATTGTTTTATCTTGTTTTTAACTTCGTCTTAACTACATATAAAGGTATTTTGCAAAAAGTTAAGTGTAAGGGAAATCCAAATCGGTTTATTAGAACAAATGAACATGAATGGTAACAATAATAAATTAACATGCATATTAGTATTTGTTTGAGTCAAATGCTTGTATCGAGTCATAATGATATTTTGCAGGAATTCCAGGAAGTAAGGTATAGGTTTTTCCAGAAATTTTCCGGAAACTTAACATGAGAATTCTGTCAGATCATTTCTGACGGCGTCAGGCCTTACAACCTGACGGCGTCAGGTTTTAATTTTCTGAAATTTTTGAAAGTTTTGTTTTTCTACCGGAATCATAAAAAGTTTTTATTAAATCTCTAACTTATAAACTCCAGGAATCTGCAAAATAATCATTCCACAAGCATTATATCCTTATACAGATTTATCCCGCCGATGTTATGCAGGTTTTCTTGTTTGTTTTCTCAGGATTAACAGGTTATTTTGGACAAGGAGATGTATTTGTATTAAAGTTTTCTCGATGCTTTAGTCTTGGAGCTTCTACATTCTCTTGGAAGAAGATCTAACCATGTTACCCCTTTATCCACCGAGCGAATCAGGGGAGTATTTGATTTCATTCTTTTACCTTATTTACTTTTACATCTTGTTATTTGAACATTGGGGACAATGTTCATCTTAAGTGTAAGGGGGGGGGGGGTAAAGTACGATACTTTAGAGAATACAATTGCGCTTGATTTTTCGTTTGTTTAATGGTAGATGTGTAATAAAACTGAGAGAAATACCTGTTAGGGCAATTTTAGTGCCAAATTTAAAATTTTGTACAACATATAGGAGTGAAACTTTGGTCTTACTGAACGTCTCACGGATAGGAGTTATATGACTAGCACAAAACCGTACCACTAAAAAATTTTCCACCCCCAAATATGTGAGGTTCGCCCCTAGAATTGGTAGGAAAAGCATTTATGCAATGATGTGTGTACCGGTAGCACTTAGATTCTAGAACTTGCGTTAGGACCATTCCGAGGCTACAAGTGAGACTACATTCGTGTAGTTAGATTTACTACATGATAAGAGGCATTAGGATTAACCCATTGTTTTACACCTGTGTTTTTGTTATAATTACATTGGCTACATTGGTCAAGTAATTCTCCCACACCCTTTGCGTTGTACTCATTTTTAGTACACGATACCCCTAGTACACCCCTCAGAGCCTATCTTTTCGTTTCTAACTTTAAGCATTTTACTTAAAGTAAGAATTTGTTTACACCCCACTTAAATGTACACCCAAATCGCCTTAGCCTACCTTGTATGCACTCATCTTTAGTGCATTATTGTGACAACATTTGTTTAAACCCCAAGTTAATTATCTAATTGATTACATGTTGCTAAGTCGAGTCATATCCTTGTACATATTATTTTGGGACGATTGGGACTCATGGGTAAAGTACTAGTGTAATGGAGTAATGGGGAAGAACAACATTATTACCCCCATATGTGCTAAATATTTTAAAAGTACTCCAAGTGTTTCGATTATCTTAATTCGAGTCATTAGAATAGTTATTTGTAAAGTTATGTAAAAGTTCAAGTGTAAGGGAAATGCAAGGCCCCTATGATGTATTATTTTGGATGGTAGGGCAAGAGTGTATGCTAAAAAAAAAAAAAAAAAAAAAAAAAAAAAAAAAAAAACATACGGACTACCATCCCGTTTCATTTTATGTTTATTTTATCTTTTTGTTATTTCTTTCATTAGCTTAAGTCGAGTCTAGTCTTGGCTTAGCAACGCCATATTGTACATGTAATTAATCAAGATATTTAACTCGCCACCAGTAAAATATCCTTTATCCAACAAAACCGTGTTTATCATATCCCTACACCTAACGTTATAACCCGTTTAAAAGCCCTCTTTGATAGTTTATCTTAGGTGCTTACGCCTAGTGGAGGAGGTTTTTGATCCTTTCCCAAGCCTATGGTAATCTATTTGCTATGACAGGTAGTGAGAGATATTATCCGTTTTCATTTATGAGATATACTTTTATGACACCTGAGAGATGTGAGTATCTAAACACTACTTGTGAGGTGCTAGTGTGTAATCTCCGTGCTTATTACGATTAAAGAGGAACGACTATTTGTTGTAATTACTTTTATATTAGCGTTAAATGACCCCTAACTTGTATTTTGATTAGAATAAAAGCGCATTTGCTTGAGGACAAGCAAATCTCAAGTGTAAGGGTATTTGATGAAGCGAAAAGTGTACCGCTTTTAGGGGGTCATTTAAGCCCTAAATAGTATTTATTTGATCAAATATTGCCCTAAATCGTTCCTTTTGTCATTTTAGGTACTTTGGAGAAGAAATCTGGAAAAGGAAGCATTTTGGACGTTTTTGGAGCATAAAAGTGAAGAAAACGACAAAGTCTCAAAAATCTGCTGGAAAGTACCTGTGACGGCGTCAAGCCCCAATGTGACGCCGTCAACCCTTGATAAGCCAGAGAGGATTTTGGAAGATTAAAGGGGGACGGCGTCAAGAAGGTCGTCAAGCCTTGATAAGCCAGAGAGGATTTTGGAAGATTAAAGGGGGACGGCGTCAAGAAGGCCATCAAGAAACCCTAACCGCGGCGAGTTGACGGCGTCAAGCTCTATAATGTGACGCCGTCAGATCTGTTTTCCTATATATACTTTCATAATTTTTAGTCATTAGTGTGCAACTTTGTGAGGAGAAACCCTAGACGAGTTTTCTGCCATTTTTAAGGGTTTTATACCCTTGGATCTCCCATGTTCAATTGAAGATAAGTAATCAATTAATCATTCAATATGTCTATGTGTTGTTTGATTATATCTTGTTCTTGTCTTTTATTTAACATGCTAGGCTAGATTTATCTTGTGTTTGCTTAGATCTAATGAAACCTAACTATTGATTATTGGTTGTTGGTGTGTTATTAATTGTATTGGATGATTGTTTATCGATGTTAGGCTTAAGAAAACTGGCTAACCTCCTATACGGTAACTTTCTTGAACGTCTTAAGAAACATGAACCAATGCGTACTAAGGTTTTTATGGTTGTATTTAATGCATGAGCGAATTCTAGTGATCCCATGTTAGGAGCTTCTTAGCCGGCTCGACATAGGAGTGAAGTAGGAGCTTGTAGAGTTGGGGAAGTACGTACGCCACCCCACGATTGGTATTAAGGAATACACCCGTCATCCACGCAATTAATACACACTAATCAACCAGTAAAAGATAGTTAGGGAGTAAGGAAATCTAAGTAAACACATTTCTCTCCATATAAGTTCCACAACCTTTTTATTTTCAGTTATTTTATTTTATTTGCATTTGTAGTTATTTGGGTTAGTTTACTAGCAACTAATTCCGCCCACTCCTTCAAACCTGAGATTTTACTTGCTTTCATAAAAATATAAAAATACAAAAAGAATCTTCCCTCACCCTTAGACCTATTAGAGTAGTTTTTCAATCCTAACGACACTATTCCCCTAGAGAACGATCAATCCCCCGGTACTTGCCACTTCACTATACTACATCGGTCAGGTACACTGCCTGGTGGGGATTGCAAGCCTCTTGAGATCCCTCGAGAGGTAAAACCTGTTGTAAGGTCGCAAAACCACGCATCAGGTGCCGGAGCCGGAGACTAACGAGATAAGGGAGATAACGTTTCCCTCTATCGCAGGCAAGGTCTCTTCGAATGATCCAGTGGTCATCGAAGTCCTCATTTCTAACCAGGAAATGAATGGAGCTTGTATGGACTGCGGAAGCCCTTGTGAAATCATATATGAGCATTGCTTCCGAAAGCTCGAGCCTTCGATCAAGTCTCAAAGGGTTGACTCGAAGATACCCTTGGTAGGATTCTCTGGCAAGCATTCGTGGCCTCTGGGAGAAGTTCCATTAGAAGTAACCATTGGAGAAGGCAAGCTCACGAGAACAGAAACCCTCATGTTCACCATCGTAAGGTCCAACTCCCCCTACAACTTGCTGATAGGAAGGACAGCCATGCAAAGGATGGGCATCGTGGTATCCACCATACACGCGGCAATAAAATTCCACACACCTCATGGAATAGGAACCGTACTTTCTAGTTATCGTCATAGAAGGGAAAGAGAAATTGGTAGAAGGATCAAGGAAAGCCCTCAGGAGCCTTCGAAGGCTATTCCAAGTCATACGAGCACCAAAAATCAAGTTGTGATAAATGAGTACCATCCAGAGCAGGCGATGGTCACCAAAGAGCAACCCCCTTCAAATCCCAAGACAAATTTGGAAAAGCTGCGCAAAGCCAACAAGGAAACCCTCGCGCGGACATGTTCTGACATAGCTAAAGCCCCTCAAGCACTAAGGACCGAGGGCAAGTCCTCCGACGCAGAACATAAGCTTGATAAGTCCAAACACGTCACACCAATTAAGCAGGGGGTCAAGGTTAATTCTTCAAAAGTCCAAGCTACCGATAATCTGCAAGCTTCGAAATCATCAAAAAGGCATAGGGGGCCAGACTCTGTCAGAAATAAGATATTCGCAAGTCCTCTCGCTAAAGCACCTTCCGAACATAGTCAGGACAAAAAACAACCACCAAGGACGAAGGAGAAGTGAAAATTATACATAGACGGGACCTCGAATTTCGATGGTTCGGGAGCGAGTCTAATCCTAATCAACCCAAAAAGAAAAGAGTACGCTTACGCATTGCGATTTGAGTTCAAGGCTACGAAAAATGAAACAGATTACGAAGCTCTATTAGCTGGCCTCCGGCTCGCAAAAGGCATGGAGGCTGATGGCCTCTCCGCCTTCGTAAGCTCACAGCTAGTTACCAACCAAATCAAAGGCTCCCACGCGGTAGAACAGCCTACAATCAAGAAGTATTTGGACGTGACCAAGGAGCTTCTTCAGGAATTTAAACCATATGAGGTAACGCATGTTCGTCGAAGCCAGAACAAGAAAGCAGGCACCCTGAGCAAGCTATCTTCAACGGCTATGGCTCACCTGCCCGAAGAGGTTTTAGTAGAAATATTGGTCCATAGGTCAATCGCACAAGATGAAGCCTCTAACGAAGGCTCTAGCTGGATGGCTCCAATAAGGACATACTTGATAAGTGGTATTCTACCCGATAATCCAAAAACAACACGAAAGATCAAAGTTAAAGCCCCTCAATATAGGCTTATAGGGGAAAACCTTTACAAAAGGTCTTGCTCGTCCCCATGGCTTCGTTGTGTGGGACTGAAGCAGGCTTCAAGCATCCTCTATAATATTCATAAAGAATCTTGTGGAAGGTACGTAAGCCCTAGATCCATCGCCTCAAAAGTAGCAAGATGGGGGTACTATTGGCCATCTATATTGGAAGATGTAACAGAAGTAATCAAAACATGCGCGACATGTCAGACATACTCAAGAGCTCGGAACCCTTTAAAGTATGATACGTCTTCTATCGCACTAGCAAGACCTTTTGGCCAATGGGGAGTCAGCATAATCGGACCCCTAGTAGCAGCCCTCGGAGGGGTACAATTCTTGGTCATAGCCATAGACCACTTCACCAAATGGGTGGAGGCTCAGCCTTTGGCATCAATAACAGGAAAGCATGTGGAAAAATTTGTGTTGGAACACATAATCTGCAGGTTTAGAGTCCCACAAGTCATCACTTCCTATAAAGGGAAACACTTTGCCGAAGGGGTATTCCCTCCTTTCTGCAAAAGCCTGAATGTGAAGCAAATATTCACTTGTGTCGACAAGGACATTGTCATTGAAATCGAGACAAAGTTGGGGCAGTATCAGCATGAGTGGGTAGATAAGTTACCCAAAGTCCTGAGGGCATATAAGAATATGTCCTTCAAATAAACGCAAGCAAAGCCAAGTCGAAGGGTCCAGTGGCAAAGAGAGATGTTGCGAAAACAAAGCATGCGAGCCCGAAGAACTGGATACTAGCTTTCGTAAGTTTTTACATATAAGACTTATTTAAAAAAAAAAAAAAAAAAAAAAAAAAAAACACTTAGTTGTTTTTCAATTTCATGTAACGCATTCTTCTTACATGGGAAAGAAGCATTAATGGTGGGTGTCCTAGTGTTCATTTCTACAAATGATGTAATCCTCCCTACCCACTTAATGATATAACGCATTTCCCTCAAAATCTCTTGTTTCGTTTTATACAACAAAGATTTGTTCAGCCAAGTACTTTACAAGTTTCAATATCGAAGGATGAAGCAAGACACATGTCTTGTATAAAAATAGCATCCATTACAATTCACATTAACTTTCCTATAAAGTCTTAGGGTAATAAAAGCCCTCTGCAACTTAAGGATAAAGACGGAGTGGGTCGCGACCCTCTGTCGCAGTCAAATTATACGATTGCCAAAATCTTGGTCCAAAATACACACAATGAGGATATAATCTCAGGATGTATGTTTACGTTTTTTAAAAGAAAAAAAACGTAAGAGAAGATAAGCATGATATCAAAAACGGGATGTAATCCCTACGATTGGCATTTATAAGGCCATATCCAACATAAACATGAGAATAATTGTCTAAGTTTCAGGTCGAAGCCCAGACATACGAAAGATAAATTGTTCAAACAGGCACACGCCTGACAAAAGCACCATAAATTGTTAAACACAAAGGCACATGCCTTCAACCATGGTAAATTGTTTAAAAAGGGGTACATACCACCCCCAGAGACTGAATTAATGCCAACATGGCAACCTTCAAGCATTCTTAGAAGAGTTTGGATCCTCTTGGTGAACTAGAGACATAGGCTTCACAGATAAGGTCCTCTTGGTTGGAGACGGAGGTTGTATCTTCTTTGGTTTTTTGGAGAGGAGATCTTCGATGGAGGCTGAAGGATCTTTGGTTGCTTCGGCAAGGAAGGGGTACTCTGCTGTGGTGAACGCATTGCCGGCTTCATCATATTCTCGCACAGAATTCGGACGGTAGTATGGTACCTCCGACAGCACAACTGGTTTTTTGGTCTCAGCAATCTCCTCCAAAGTTGTGCACTTGCCATGGAATATAGCCGCATTCACTAGCTTCCCCACAACCTCTCCCACCTCATCGTTATGGTATAGCTCCATAGCAATGTAGGGGACAACCTTTGATACAACTTCAGCCCTATCTCTCCTCAAACTTTGGCATTCAAATTTCAACTTATCCAACTCTTGACAGCGCTCGACATCCTGCTCCACCAATCTGGTCCTCTCAGTCTCCAAACCAGTACATTTAGACTCCAGGGCACTCACCTGGGTCTTATAACCAACAACCTTAGCCTCCTCCACCTTTAGCCTACCACACTCAGCATGCGACTTCTTCAACTGCTCTTCAAGATCTTCCATCTTTGCTCGAAGGGCCTCGTATCTGGGATGCTTCTCAAAATCTACCATTGCTTCATCACATCTGGACTCCAACTTAGCATAGTTCTCCTCCCTTTCTTTCTCCCTAGCTACGATGACAGCAACCTCCTCTTTAGCCTCCTTAACCTTGTTAATCAACGCCCTTGTACGAAAACTAAAATGGTTATCCAACATGGCCTGCCTGGTGTAACTCTTGTCATAGAGATCACACATCTTCTCAATAGACATCTCATTCATCGTTTTCCTCCAAGAAGCAGGAGTGACATTTTCAACAAGCAAGCGGCAGGAAAGGGCATCAGGCAGCTCCTTGGTGTTGGGCAGCCCTAAATAAAGAACAAAAGCAAGAAGAACATAAGAGACGGAGCATTTTAAGAAAAGAAAAGTGAAGAGTGGTTTGCTCACCATGGATGTCATCATCACCAATTTCTTCAGTCGAGTACATCAGGGTTTTCCCACGAGCTTTCTCTACTTTTTGTTTGATATTCCTCGATGTGGGGGTAGGAGCATTGGATTTCCTCTTTGGGGCAACCATGATAGCTTTGGCACTTGTACCTTTCCTAGTCCTCACCATGTTTGCAATACCAGAGGAACCCATGATCTTCAGTTGATCAGAATCGGAAGGTGGGTCATCGGAATCAGCAATGTCCTCCACAAAAAGAGGGGCTTCCTCAGTACTCACTGCTTAGTAGGAGGAAGTATAGAAAAAGGTTTCACTGCAGAGGCATCGACATCATTATTGTTAACAGATCTAGATGGAGATCCCACTCCATAGCTTGCATCTTGAGGATCCCTTGGAATGAAACTAACTTCTTTGGCACCTCCGGCAACAACAAAATTTCTGAAAGCCATCTCTGCAAAAACAAACAAAAAGGAGATGAATATCGGCAGATAAGTTATTTAAATTATTTAAATAAGATATGTACATACTTTTTCCTTCACAAATTATTTCAGGATGCAACGGAGAGCCTTCCTAACTCTCAGCAATACCAGCCATGAACCGGATAGGTTCGGGGAATGTCTGGACATTAGCAGGATGTTGTGCAAGTCACTGATAAAAGGGCTCGCTCCTTACCTCGTAGGGCAAAGGGTCATTATATTTCTTCTCATAATACATAAACGCTTCGTCAAGCAAAGCTGGGTACTCGGACGGTATAATTGTACTTTCAACATAAAAGAATTGACCTTTCCAATTTCTTATATTCGAAAAGGGCTTCGTCACAAGGACGGGAACATCATGTTCACCTCTTTTGGCAATAGTCACCCAATCCCCGCCGGGATACAAATTTACAAAACCCCTAAGAACATCTAACGAGGGCTCATGCCCATAAGCTTTACACATCACGATGTAGGTGGTCTGATCCGTGCTAAAGTATATATATATATATATATTATATATATATATATATATATATATATATAATTAATATCAGACGACGGATACGCGTGATACGCGGGAATTGACAAGTCAACCTCTTAGGAAAAAGGTTATCTTACAAAACCCGTGAATACGATGTGTGTGTGTGAAACCAGGTAAGTGATTACCCAGGTCGTGTCCCAACGAGGTGTGAATGGGCGATATCGTTTAAGGTTTGGAATTAGAGTGACTGATTATTGGGATATGAAATTTTGATTTTATTATAATTCTAATTAAATAATGAGAAACAAATTCTCAAAATAAAATTAAGATTAAAGCAGATTATATTAAAAACGCGTAACAGGAATTCTAAAAACGGGTTAAAAAAGTAAAATCTATAAAAATAAATCCTACAAGTACCAAATTATTTTTACTAAGTTATAAATGATAAAAGAAAATTTTAGAAAAAAGATTTATATTTTTCTGATTTATATATTTTTTTATTATGAATTAAAAACTGTTTTAAAAAGAAAAATGCATAAAAAATATTAATACTATTCTAAAAATTCTGGAAATTTTTGTGAAATTACTTAGCACAAAAACAGTCCTAGGAAAAATATAAAAAGGTGCCAGCTTATTGGGATAAGCTGGTAATAAGCAAAATGATTCGGATGGCTTAAAATAGAAAAGTAGGTTAAGTAATAAAGTGTGTAGAGTTAAACCAGAGAAGTCCCAAGGGCAAACGGTAAGTGTGTTGTGTGTTGAGTCCAATGACCTGGGTTCGAATCCCAGTTCCTGACCTTTTGCTAATTATTTTATTTTTGGAATTTTCTTTTTGCTACTTAATAATAAGCTAATAACTAACAACTTTTACAAAAGAAATTATTTTAAGAACTTCACAAATAAGCTGGAAAGAAGCTAGAAATATCAACAGTTAGCTATTAAGTTAGAATGAAACTAAGAATAAGCTATAAGCTGATTTTTAAGCTAACAGGGATTGGAATAAGCTACTATGGACTAGTGTGACTATAAATAAACTTAAGAGACCAGAAAAAGCTATGGGAATAAGGCCATAAGCAGTTGAGCAGATTTGAGCTTAAAATGAGTTTTGGCACTAAAATAAGCTATTAAGCTAATAAGGGCTTATGGGAGAATGGAAAGAGCTGTTTTCTACTTAGAATATGCTAATAAGCTAAAGTGATCCAGAAAAAGCCATGGAAATGAGCCAATAAACACAAAATAAGCAAGAACACCCCTAAGGTCTGCTGATGCAACCTTGGTGCAAGGCAAAGTTTTGGATTCTAGGCAACTTGCAGGGCTGAAAGGAGCTTATAAATAAGCTCCAAAATCTACAACAAGCTCAGAAAACTCAAGATAGTACTATAAGCTACTCTAAAACCAAAATTTAGACAATAAGCACAAGTAAATAAGCAGTTAATTAGCTGATAATGGGGGTTGAAAAACATGCAGGCTGCAATGGTTCTAGGTGATCAGGAGTTGTGCAGATGTGTACAAACCAATTGATACTTAACCAACTCTTGTGTATCCACTAAATGAACTTAAAGCACCATATAAATGCCAAAGATAAGGTCCAAATGAGCTTAATGCTTATTATGGCTTATTTGATCAGTCCATGGTCTATATTTTCCACAATTGGTTTAAAATCACAATCCCTATCAAATGGACTTAAAGGAACTTAGAAACAGCTTATCTAAACTATTTTAAGCAAGATCAAAGTTGGGAAAATGGTCAATGAACAGTGAGACCCCAAATTGACCCGTTTGACTAACTAACCCAAACACTCCTTTATTATGGCTGATTTGAGATTAGAACAAGAAACCACCAAAATAAGCTTAGATTCTGACTTGTTAATGATTGTCTAACTTGATTAAGTTGATATAAGTAATTTTCAATATGTGAAATAGCACTAGTTAATGGAAAATGAGATTTAAGCTTAAACTAATTATCAAACTAGGCTGATTTTAGCTATTTAATGGAAAATGAGATTTAAGCTTAAAATAATAATCAAACTAGGCTATAATTACTTCAAGTAAAACAGATAAGCAAAGAGAATGACAATAAGTACTCAAATAAGCTAATGTACAGTAAAACATGCAATTTGAAAATATGTTTACAAATTGCTTTTGCTCAAAACAAAGAACTGATAACTTAGTACCACATCAACCTATAGCTTCCCAAGAAGCACTAAACCATGGGCTTCCAAATTTCTACATGCTCCAGCTTGTATTGTGCAACAGCTTATTTTTTTTAGCTTATTTTGACTTTTATTGACTTTTTTGGATTTTTAAGATTTAAACTGGATTACACTAACATAAACTTATCAAAAGCTATAGTGAGCTTATGTAAGATTATAGAAACAGAAAAGAAGCTATTTCAAACAACAATTAACTTGATTCGAATTGTCTGTTCACTCATAAACTTGAAAACATTGAATTTTTATTAACTTTTGGAAATTGCACAAAGATAAACATTAAACAACCTGAAAGTAACTTGCAAAGATAACTGGAAACTAAAATTTATAAAACTTGAACAATTAAAGTACAATACGATTAAATGAAAATTAACTACTTGCTATTATAGGCTACAAAGTGTTCTATTTATACTAAAACTAAGTGGGATTAGTCTTGTCTTGTTCTCTGACCATTTCTGCACACTTGGATCCTCTTGAATTCATCTCAGCCCTTTAAATGGGTTTTGGCGCCAAAAATGATGGTAGTGGGAAAACCACTTGGTTCTGATGAAGTGTGATGGGGAAGAAGCAATTAATGCTTCTTGGCTTGTTAGGTGGAGTGGGATAGGAGGAGGGGGTGGATGTGTCAGGGATGAGGTGGCTATGGTGGTATGGTTTTGGGCGGGCAATGGTTTTAGAAGAAGGATTTGACCAAAGTCAAACCTGGTTTTGCTAACTCACAAAGAACAAGGCCGGGTTGGGTTTTATTTAAATTGGGCTTGGTTTAGTGTATGGTGTGGGCTGGGTTTAGTTTTTTAGGCTGGGTTTAGTTTTTAGTTAGGATTTAGAATTGGATAAGATTTAATTTTAGGGACTAAAGTTGCCAATTCTGAAAATCCAAGGACCAAGCTGCCTAAAAATGAAATTTATTTCCAAGGACCATTTGTGTCATTTTGGTATTTTTGGGGGTTGACTTGACTTTGTCTATGAATTTTGTCTTCACTTGATCAATTGTTGTCGAGTCGATCCAAAAATATTCGTTTTTGTTCCGTTTTCAATCCTTCAGTACCTGAAACACATAAAACACAAACCAAGGATATCTGCAATATATATTTGGAGTTTTAGGTCATTTTAATGTCTATTATGGGTATAAAATGATGAGTATTTACATACTCATCAATCCCCCACACTAAGCTATTGCTAGTCCCTAGCAATTCGATCATATAAAGTAATGAAAGGATCAAAAGAATACCAAGCATACCCCGTTTTGATTTTTTATAAAATGCAAGAAATTTAAACTAGAACAAAATATATAACATGCTTGATTTCCAAAAATGGTATCATGGAACGGGATTCACACAAACTGGGTGTCTCCAGGGAATTGTAATCGTCATCCTCTTTTTTATACTCCCAACTAAGCTTAAACTCAATAAGCAAACGCTTTTGTAAAAATGCTAACACTACTTATATCAATAATCTATGTAAGCCGAAACTTAACTTTTCACTCCCACATTTATCAAGTTTAGGTGACTGTGCTTGATTTTCAAAATTTTGATACCAAAAATCGACGTTTTTATAAAACCGTGACTAATACTAGTTGAAAGATAGATTTAAAATTTACAACAAGCAAGCTTCAAAATTTATTGCATTTTGCAATATCATTCCTTTTTTTTTTTTTCTCTTTTCATTTTTTTTCATCATTTTTTTTTAACTTGTGCAACATAAACTACCGGAGTTTCACGGGAACCAAGACCTTACACCTTCTGGAATAAAGGGTCCAAGGGCCGTTACAACGGAGAATTCCAACACTCTAAACATTCGTGAAATGAGGATCCAAGGGTGTTAGACCAAGACCTCACACGTTCCTGAATTAGAGATCCAAGGGCTGGTGTAAAAGGGTAGCCAAGACCTAAACGCCTTCCGGAAATAAGAATCCAAGGGCCGATCTTGAACCATAGCTTTTAGCACATACATTTATTACTTAACTTTTACATTATTATGACATATGCTTGTTCCGAAGTTTAAATAAAGCTTTGAACTAGTATTTTTCAAAATCGTAAAGAAAAATGATTTTGTGTGTTCAAATTTTGAAAAATAAGCACTAATTAAGTCAGATTAGTTATCTCCTGGGAGGAAAAGCCATAGATTACTTATATAAGCTCTAAAGAAAACCAACTATTCTACGCTTAGCTTTTTCATTTGCACATATCGTAAAACCTTAGTCTAATCGTTAAGGAAGCAGCCAGATCAATACTCTGGCAGAGTCGGGATTCCCTTTGTTCTAACCTAATCAAGACTAAACACTTCTTCTTTTTTATTGCAATTTTTTAACTAAAAACGAAAAAAATTTAAAATTTTGGCCAAAACGGGGGTACTAGGGCACTAGAAGGTACAATGTGACAAAATTCGTGAGAATTCCCCCCCCCCCCCACACTTAGAATTGAATATTGCCCTCAATATTCTAAGTACCGGCTATTATGCCGACACTTAGAACGTAAAAAGGTAATACTAATAGCCAAGTGTGTGAAAGAAATCTCTATTTTCACAAAAAGGATTAAAAAGATATCCCTAGATAATCGTTAGCAAAAGGATAGGATATTGGGCGGCTGGATTGAAAACAGGCGTAGCAATCATCACAATCCAAGGGAAACCTAAAAACAGAGCAAACAACACAAAAGAGCACAGCACAGTGGGATCCCCCCACACTTAGTGTCCGAAATAAGAGAGAAGATAGAAACATGGGCGTTTACCCATGCAATGCTAATGTTTTTGTTAACCGAGTCACTAGCTTGACTCGACCCCGAATTCATTGGTTCATGGTGAAGCAAGTGGAAGAAACAATCTCCATCGGACTTTCATTCAATGTGTTTAGATAAACATTTGAACATAAGAAAGTTCCACACTGATGAGATACCCTCGATATTTTAACAGTAGAAACTATAAGGGATGATACCGGGGTCAAAGATAGTGTCCTCATTCCCATAGGAGAAAAGGGAAAGAGAAATCACGCAATATGTGAAGAATGGTAAAAAGGTGTGTATCACAATGAGAATCCATTCTTCATCCGTAAAAGGAAAATCACCATTTGTTTGAACTTGTAGCTTAACCTTGAAGCTTGTATGGTAATTTTCAACAAAAATTCCGGGAGGAAGGGTTGGGGACGGTTCTTCGTTCAATAAATTTTCAAGAAAAAGGATGTCCCCCTCTGAATCAAAGTAAGTATCATCAATCCTTGTCGAAATTGAATCATCACTTGCAAGAAAAGCATCGACCTCATCCCAAAAGAAATCACTTCCCTCAATCGGTGTGAGAGAAGGGTAGGAAGAGTCGGAAATGACTGGTTCAGAATAAGGAGTGGGATTTTTAGTTTCATCCACAGAATCAACAATTTCAACACGATAAACCGATTCCAGAGGTAGGACAAGTGGTGTGCTCTTAGAGCTAGCAATTTTCACCACTTCCGATGTGATCTCCGATTCTTGTTCATCATAGTCAAAAACACTCTTAACTTCTGCAGCACAACTCTCAAACCATTTGCTCGAACCAGGAGTAATTTTCATCGCTTTGAGCTCAGCACGTTTATTTGAAACACTCTTAACCGTGAATCTTGAAAGTTTCGAATCACTTCTTTTGGAAGCAATTACGGTATCAGATTTTTGATCAACCATAGCAACGTTGCCTTTGGTGGTTAGAGATTTAGAATTCGCATTAATGTTAAACGTAACTTCTTCGTTATCAACCCGAAGTGTTATTTCTTCGCCATAAACATCAATCAAAGCACGCCCGGTCCTTAAAAAGGATCTCCCGAGAATGAGAGGTACTCGGGGATCACATTCAAAATCCACAACCACAAAATCGTCGGGGAAATGAAACTTTCCTACTTTGACAAAAACGTCTTCAGCAACGCCTTTAGGAGTAGTAACAGTGTGGTCCGCCAATTCAAGAGTCATCCTTGTGGGAGTAAGTTCCGGGAGTGAAAGCTTTTTCCACACGGAAAGCGGCATCAGGTTGATGCTTGCACCAAGATCGGCCAAGGCGTAGCATTCAACCATCCCCGGGAAATCACAAGGGATGAGAAATTTACCAGGCTCTCCTAATTTTTCTGGAAGTTTCTTAAGGTGTACAGCTGAGCAATTCTCATTTAAATGGGTTTTTGTTAATTCAAACAATTTCTCTTTGTTACTTAAAAGACTCTTGAATTGAGAAGCGAATTTCGGCATATACAGCAAGGCATCAGCAAAACTAATATCGAAGTGTAGTTTCTGGAAAATTTCCAGAAATTTCATCATTTGGGTGTTAGTTTTCTCATGGAGCCTTTGATTATTAAGCCTTGAAGGATATGGAATTGAAGTCTTAGGATTAGCTTTCGGAACATCGGGTTCCGGAACTTGAGTTTGGACATCTGGAGGTTGGACGTGTGCGGTACTTTGTGGGCTTGAGAAATGCACCTTGTCCGTTGTCACCTCGGTATCTCGATTCACTTCCCTCGGTGGAGGGGGCATAGGAGTCGAGGGTCCATTATGCGTCTTACCACTACGAGTGGTGACGGCTTTCAACTCAGCATTAGGATTAGTAATGGTATTGCTCGGAAGTCGTCCGGAAGATGAAGAAGCTTGGTTCAGGTTCATATTCATGAAACTACCCATCATATTCTTCAACTCATTTGTTTGACGAGACATTGTAGTATCAATTTCCTTTCTCAACTCGACTTTCATATTATTGATTTGAGTCTGCATTGAACGCATGCTGGACTCAGTAATTTTCATGAAATCATTAGTCAAAGGAGCTTGAGGATGTTGTTGATAAACATGTTGATTCGGAGCTTGATAAGGCTGGTTGAAATTGTTACGGTTCTGGTTGAAATTCTGAGAATTGTTGAAATTTTGTCCTTGATTCTGAACAAAGCGATTTTGATTATTTTGATTTGGCACGGGTGGAAAACCAGGTGGTAGCATAGCATTTGGTGCTCGGTAATGAGTTTCCGCTTGCGGTCAGTTTTGATTGTAGTTTACTGCAGCTACGGAAGCTTGGTAAACAGAAGCATCGGTTGCTTGACAATCGTAATACGCATGCGGGCCACCACAAGTTTCACACACTTTGTTTATGGCTTTGATTGGTTCCGGTTTATGAATCTCACTCTTAATTTCTTTCACTTCTTTCATCATGTAACGAATTGCGTCCGTTAGAGCGGCTAACTCTGATGAGTTACCGGATGAAGAAGCAGGAGTGAGAGGAACATTCACTTTGTTTCGAGAAATAGGAACTTTTGACTTATTCTCACAAATTTCAAGCACATCTTTAGGTCGACGATTCAAGATATTGCCACCAGCGGCTGCGTTAAGAGAATCTTGATCGTTTCCATTCAACCCATTATAAAACGTATTGATCTGTTGTAACTCCGTGAAATCATGATGCAGGCATTTTCATAGGAGATCTTTGAATCGTTCGCATGCCTCTCCGAAGTTTTCAACGAAACTTTGACGAAATCCAGAAATTTCATATTTCAGATTAGTCGTCTTTGAAGGAGGAAAGAAATAATTGACAAATTTCTGTACGAGATCTTACCAAGTTTCAATGGATCGAGGGGGTTCTTTTTCCAGCCAAATCCGGGCTGCCCCTTCGAGAGAAAATGGAAATAGCATCAATTTGATAACTTTTTGCGGCACATCCTTGTAATTTATGGTTGAGGTCAACTTGTTGAACCAACGGATGTGTGCATACGGATCTTCTCATTCAAACCCGTGGAATTGATTTGTAGACACGAGTTGAATCAAATGCGTTTTCAATTCAAAATGATCAGAATCGATTGGTGGTAAAACGATGGCATCTCCGTAACCCTCGGTGGGTGCTTGGAGCATCTCAGCCATTGTTCGATTGTCTGCCATATTATCAATGGGAACAGTACGAATCTCGTGTTCGACTATTCGGGCAGCACGTCTACGATTACGTCTTCTCGGAATATCTACAAGTTCACGTAAAGGACTTGTCGACGTAGAAGAACGAGTGCGCATGCACTAAATAAAACAATTCAATTAAAACAAGATCGAAGCAAAACACAAGGAACTTAAACCTTAAATCAACAAGCGTACGGTAGCTCTCTGAAAGAAAAACGCACAGAGTGGCGGAGGAGCAAAGGTGGGCAATAAATGCTCCTTAAAAACCCGCTCCTTTCGGTTTGTCAATTTAATGCCAAACCTCCTGAAACCTCCGTTAGAGTTTGTTTATCAATCAAAGGTGAGCCGAATTCGCAAGCGACACAAAGGCAAGTTTTAAATCTGGTGTTTGGGAACTTATTATGATAATACTCCAAGTTGAGGAATATTATATTGATTTTGCTTTTATCTTTTATTTAACAATAAAACGAGAATGTTTTTGGGTTTTTGTTTTTATATGATACTATATATATAAAAGAAAAGAAAAATATTTTTTTTATATGTTTTATGAAAGTGGAAACTTCTGAAAGAAGGATCACAAGTCACTAATCGTTTAAAATCTCAACGATATTGTCGCAACACAACCTCCCCGGCAGCGGCGCCAAAATTTGATCCGTGCTAAAGTATATATATATATAATTTATATCAGACGACGGATACGCGTGATACGCGGGAATTGACAAGTAAACCTCTTAGGAAAAAGGTTATCTTACAAAACCCGTGAATACGATGTGTGTGTGTGAAACCAGGTAAGTGATTACCCAGGTCGTGTCCCAACGAGGTGTGAATGGGCGATATCGTTTAAGATTTGGAATTAGAGTGACTGATGATTGGGATATGAAATTTTGATTTTATTATAATTCTAATTAAATAATGAGAAACAAATTCTCAAAATAAAATTAAGATTAAAGCAGATTATATTAAAAACGGGTTTAAAAAGTGAAATCTATAAAAATAAATCCTACAAGTACCAAATTATTTTTTCTAAGTTATAAATGATAAAAGAAAATTTTAGAAAAAAGATTTATATTTTTCTGATTTATATATTTTTTATTATGAATTAAAAACTGTTTTAAAAAGAAAAATGCATAAAAAATATTAATATTATTCTAAAAATTCTGGAAATTTTTGTGAAATTACTTAGCACTAAAACAGTCCAAGGAAAAATATAAAAAAGGTGCCAGCTTATTGGGATAAGCTGGTAATAAGCAAAATGATTCGGATGGCTTAAAATAGAAAAGTGGGTTAAGTATTAAAGTGTGTAGAGTTAAACCAGAGAAGTCCCAAGGGCAAACGGTAAGTGTGTTGTGTGTTGAGTCCAGTGACCAGGGTTCGAATCCCAGTTCCTGACCTCTTGCTAATTATTTTATTTTTGGAATTTTCTTTTTGCTACTTAATAATAAGCTAATAACTAACAACTTTTACAAAAGAAATTATTTTAAGAACTTCACAAATAAGCTGGAAAGAAGCTAGAAATATCAACAGTTAGCTATTAAGTTAGAATGAAACTAAGAATAAGCTATAAGCTGATTTTTAAGCTAACAAGGATTGGAATAAGCTACTATGGACTAGTGTGACTATAAATAAACTTAAGAGACCAGAAAAAGCTATGGGAATAAGGCCATAAGCAGTTGAGCAGATTTGAGCTTAAAATGAGTTTTGGCATTAAAATATGCTATTAAGCTAATAAGGGCTTATGGGAGAATGGAAAGAGTTGTTTTCTACTTAGAATATGCTAATAAGCTAAAGTGATCCAGAAAAAGCCATGGAAATGAGCCAATAAGCACAAAATAAGCAAGAACACCCCTGAGGTCTGCTGATGCAACCTTGGTGCAGGGCAAAGTTTTGGATTCTAGGCAACTTGCAGGGCTGAAAGGAGCTTATAAATAAGCTCCAAAATCTACAATAAGCTCTGAAAACTCAAGATAGTACTATAAGCTACTCTAAAACCAAAATTTAGACAATAAGCACAAGCAAATAAGCAGTTAATTAGCTGAGAATGGGGGTTGAAAAACATGCAGGCTGCAATGGTTCTAGGTGATCAGGAGTTGTGCAGATGTGCAGAAACCAATTGATACTTAACCAACTCTTGTGTATCTACTAAATGAACTTAAAGCACCACAGAAATGCCAAAGATAAGGTCCAAATGAGCTTAATGCTTATTATGGCTTATTTGATCAGTCCATGGTCTATATTTTCCACAGTTGGTTCAAAATCACAATCCCTATCAAATGGACTTAAAGGAACTTAGAAACAGCTTATCTAAACTATTTTAAGCAAGATCAAAGTTGGGCAAATGGTCAATGAACAGTGAGACCCCAAATTGACCCGTTTGACTAACTAACCCAAACACTCCTTTATTATGGCTGATTTGAGATTAGAACTAGAAACCACCAAAATAAGCTTAGATTCTGACTTGTTAATGATTGTCTAACTTGATTAAGTTGATATAAGTAATTATCAATATGTGAAATAGCACTAGTTAAGCTACACCTATATTTGACTTATTTGACTGATTTTAGCTATTTAATGGAAAATGAGATTTAAGCTTAAACTAATTATCAAACTAGGCTATTGTTGGGAATAAAATGTTCAAGTCAAAGAGCCTGCCAAAGATGTCAAAGAGCCTGCTAGTTGATTTTGAAGAGTATGAAGATGTACTAACAGTACCTTCTGGGTAGAAGGTACTGCTAGTTGACAAAGGGCCTGCCAAGCTATATGTCAAGTTGATTAGATATTTTGTAATAGATATTTAGTTGAATTATTAGTCTTTGTACATTGTTATACGTTATGTAGAAGTAGTTTAGTCCTCTGTGGTTCACAGAAGAATATTGCAGAGTTGTACATTGGTAGTTGTATTTAATTGTAGGCTAGAATAGTCAAAGTATCTTATTATAATCAACCACTTGACAACTTGTAATAAGGTGTCCTTATCTTATAAAAGGATACCTTAGTCACACTTCATGCATGCATATCTTTCCAACCATTAACCAAAACCGAACTATTTCTCAAGTAACTTAGTTACTCAACTCACAAATCCTTTTACAATCTAAGATTCAAGATTACTTTGTAATCCCGGTGATATTTAGATCATCCGTATTATTTCATCAATAATATTGAATCGTTTTGTGTTAACTAAAATTGTGTTCCTTGTTCATTACATACTCACGTTTACATAACTCACCACTTTTGTGTTCTTTTAAGTGTGTTGTAATAGATTCCGCATGCTAAACACATTCATACATAAATATCTCTCAAACACGTTACTAAGATTCACATCCCAAGTGTTCGAAATCCCTTCCCACAAGTGGTATCAGAGCTTGGCTGATATTTACAAATTAAAAGAACAATGGATGTTGAACATATCCAAACAAATGTTGCAGCTAAACTTCCATTACTCAAGCAAAATGAGTTTGATATGTGGCGACTGAGGGTAGAACAATATTTCCAAGTGCAAGACTATGCACTTTGGGAGATCATTGAAGAAGGCAACTCATTTAAACCCTCAATCACCACTACCACAGTAAACGATGCTCTTGTAACACAAATACAAACACACCCAGGAAGTGCAGAAGAAAAAATTCAGAAGCGAAATGATCTAAAAGCCAGGAGTATGTTACTGATGACTATTCCAAATGATCAGCTTTTGATCTTTAACAAATACAAAGATGCTAAAACCCTTTTTGAAGCTATTGTGGCTAGATTTGGTGGTAATAATGCTACCAAGAAAACACAGAAAACACTTCTCAAACAGCAGTTTGAGAACTTCACAGCCACAACAAATGAGTCTTTGGACAGTATGTTCAATAGACTTCAAAAGCTTTCAAGCCAGTTAGCCATCCATGAAGTGATGATAACTCAAGAAGATTTAAACTCCAAATTTCTTAGGAGTTTACCCACAGAATGGTCCATGCATGTCATTGTCTAGAAAAACAAGCCAGATATTGATCAGATGAGTCTTAATGATCTCTACAACAATTTCAAAATAGTAGAGCATGAAGTAAAGAAGACTACTGGGTCAAGCTCAGGAAATATGGCTTTTGTTTCATCTCCACACATCTCAAAGATTGTTGATGAAGAAAAAGATGGCAGAGAAGAAGGTACTGCCAACACAAACTTTGGTACTGCTAGTACTTCCAGTAGTACCAAAACCATTTTAGATGAAACAATTGGGTGTGCTTTTCTTACATCTCAACGCAATGGGTCCATATTAACTTTTGAAGATCTTCAAGAGATTCATGAAGATGATCTTGAAGAAATGGACATTAAGTGGCAACTCTCACTTCTGAGCATCAGGGCTAAGAAGTTATTGATGAGGACTGGCAAGAAGATAATGATAAATGGAAATGAGCCTGCTGGGTATGATAAGTCCAAGGTGGAGTGTTACAACTGCCACATGAAGGGTCACTACTCTAGAGAGTGTAGAAGACCTAAGAAGCAGGATGACAAGAGTAGAGGGTTTGACAACAGGAATAAAGGAAGCTTTGAGAAGAAAGGAAGCTTTGAGAGCAAGAGTAAGGTTGTAGAAGTTGCTGAGCCCAAAGCAATGGTTGCTATTGATGGCATGGGTTTTGATTGGAGTTTCATGGGTGAAGATGAGTCAACTTCAGATGAATTGGCTTTGATGGCATTCTCCACTCCTGAGGTACAAATTACAAAATGTTCTACTACTTGTAAAGCTTTTGATGAATTAAAATCTTTTATAAAACTTTATGATGAGCTGAAAGTAGAAGAAAGAAAAACAAATCAAAACTTAGTTAATTATAAGTGTGGTATAGCCAAGCTTGAAAAACAAATCATTCACTTTAGAGAAAATGAACTTACCTTTTCTGATGCAAAAGCTAATCTTAATAGACAAATATTTTTGAAAGATTCAGAAATAGAAATGCTAAGAACTGAGTGTACTAAAGTGACATTGGCTAGAGATAATATTCAACTGACTGTTACCAAATTGGAAATTGCTTCTGAGTGTACTAGAAGCATAGTTGAGAATCAGATGAATAAGAGAATAAAATCAGGGATAGGATACAATAAATGTCCACCTCCTCATAGAGGAATTCCTTGTCCCCCAGGATCAGATCTTGCTGAATCAGGTTTGCATGAAATCATTAACAAACCATTGGCTAAACCTGTAGAGAAAAGTGAACCTTCTGAGAGTGCTAAGATTGCCTCACCCTCTAAGGTTCTCACTGATAAGAAACCAGATATTCTAATTATCGAAGATTGGGTATCTGATGATGAAGATGAGACTGTTCCTATCAAAGGAATCAAAGTAGGACCAATCAGTCCTAAGAAAATAGAAATTAAGGCTAAGGCTAAAGCTGTTTTGAAAACAGTTGAAAGTTGTGAAAAATGTAATAACAAACCTAGAGGAAGCCAAAGAAATTGGAACAACCTTAATTCACAACAACTAGGTGATGACTTTGTTATGTTCAATAAGGCTTGTTATTACTGTGGTAGCTTTAATCATCTTCATGCTTATTGTAATAAATGGGTTTCTGGGAGTAAATCAAAGTCTAAAACAAATGTTACTCACCCCAGAAAAAGTTTTGTTAAGTCTAACACCACAAAAGTTAAACATACTGTTAGACAAAATAAGCCTGTTATTACAAAACCAACTGATAAGGGTACAAGAAACACTTTCAAATATGTACCAAAAGTTGTGAATAGTCCTATTCAAAAGAAATATGTGGTCAAAACACAAATTTGGAAACCAAAAACCAAATGTCCTGCTAGACCAAATGGTACTGCCAAAATTGGTACTAATAGACCAAAAACCACACAATGGATTAAAAGGGAAAGTGCTGTTAAGTCCTCAGCATGTTGGATTTGGAAACCAATCCAATCAAAATGTGCATCAACAATCCTGAAAAGGAATGATTTCATTGATGCAAGAGGCAAACCCAAGTCTGTCATGGCTTGGGTACCCCAAGGAAACTAATATGTTTATTCATGTGCAGGAACATTCATCTGATATTGGAGATCAAGGATATGTAGATAGTGGATGTTCAAGGCACATGACAGGAAACATGTCATTCCTCTCAGACTTCAAAACCTTTGATGGAGGATATGTTACCTTTGGGGGAGGAATAAAAGGAAAGATCACTGGTAAAGGTACTATCAAAACCAGTAAACTAGATTTTGAAAATGTGTATTTTGTGAAAGAACTTCAGTTTAATCTCCTTAGTGTCTCACAAATGTGTGACAAAAAGAACAATGTTCTATTTACAGACAATGAATGTATGGTTCTTTCTTCTGATTTTAAAATGCCTGATGAGAGTCAGATCCTTCTTAAAATCCCAAAAAGGAACAATATGTACAGTGTTAATTTAAAGAACATTGATCCTAAGGAGAGTTTAACTTGTTTGGTAGCAAAAGCCTCATTGGATGAATCTATGCTTTGGCATAGAAGGCTTGGTCATGTAAACTTTAAAACAATCAACACTATTGCAAAATATGATTTGGTAAGAGGTTTACCCAAAAAGATTTTCCAAAACGACCAATCCTGTGTTGATTGTCTAAAAGGCAAACAACATAGAGCTTCTTGTAAGCCCAAGACCCAAAACTCTATTTCTCAGGCTTTATATATGCTTCATATGGATCTCTTTGGTCCTACTAATGTATGTAGCTTGAATGGTAAAAGATATTGTCTGGTTGTTACTGATGATTATAGCAGATTCTCTTGGGTTTTCTTTTTAAGATCTAAACATGAAACTAGTGAGATTCTTAAATCTTATATCACTGATGTAGAAAACCAATCTGATAAGAAAGTCAAAGTCATCAGATGTGACAATGGGACAGAGTTCAAGAATAGGGTTATGGATGACTTTTGCAAGGAAAAAGGCATAAAAAGGGAATTTGGTGTAGCTAGAACCCCACAGCAAAATGGAGTAGCAAAAAGGAAGAATAGAACACTTATAGAAGCTGCTAGAACTATGTTAGTAGACTCTAAGTTGCCTATTTCATTTTGGGCTGAAGCAGTTGGTACTGCCTGTTATGTACAAAACAGGGTTCTTGTGACAAAGCCACATAGAAAGACACCTTATGAACTTTTCTTTGGTAGAACACCATCTTTAAGTTTTATGAGACCTTTTGGTTGTCATGTCACTATTCTCAATACCAAAGATCATTTAGGCAAGTTTGATGGAAAAGCAGATGAAGGCTATTTGATAGGGTATTCCTTGCAGAGTAAGGCCTATAGAGTGTTTAACACTTGCACTAGGCTAGTGGAAGAGAATCTTCACATAGAGTTTCAAGAGAAACTAACAAATGTGAAAGGAATTGGACCAGATTGGATGTTTGATATTGATAGGCTTTCAGAATCTATGAATTATGTGCCTGTTTCAGGTACAAATACTAATGATGATGCAGGTTTTGAAGAAAATGTTGAAACTCCTAAAGATCAAGATTACATCTGGATGCCAATTTGGAAAGGAATGGATCTATCTTCAAGTCAAGAAGAACCTTCAAACATAAGAAATGAAGGCAATGAAGAAGATCATGGAACTCAGAATCAAGAGAATCAAGAAAGTGGTACAAATGACAATGGTACTGCTAGTTCACCAGATGGTCCTGCTAGTTCAAGTATTGATACTGCTGAGCCATTGAATGTTCAAATAGATGATTCTTTACCAGAAGAGGTGGGGATTAGCAATCTTCCATATACCTATGAAGTTCCTAAAACACCCAACACTAGAATTCTCAAAGATCACTCAACTGATGATGTGATTGGTAGCATAAATTCTGGTGTTAGAACAAGATCTCAAGTTGGTTTATCTCAAGTCTTATCTTCAGACGAAGAAGGGTTTATCTCCTCTATTTATGAAGAAAAGAATCATGATATTTCCAATATATGCCTGTTTTCATGTTTTCTATCTCAGGCTGAACCCAAAAACATAAACAAAGCTTTAGATGATGCAAGTTGGGTGGAAGCAATGCAAGAAGAGCTTCTCCAATTCAAGATTCAGAAGGTTTGGATATTGGTTGATTTGCCCAAAGGTCACAGGGCAATTGGAACCAAATGGGTTTTCAGAAACAAGAAAGATGAAAGGGGTATAGTGATCAGAAACAAAGCAAGATTGGTAGCCCAAGGATATACTCAAGAAGAAGGGGTAGATTATGAAGAAGTGTTTGCTCCAGTTGCAAGACTTGAAGCAATTAGGCTTTTCTTGGCCTATGCTTCATACATTGGTTGCACTGTCTATCAAATGGATGTTAAGAGTGCATTTTTATATGGTGAAATTGAAGAACCAGTATATGTCTCTCAACCTCCAGGCTTCATTGATGCAGAGTATCCAGACAAGGTTTATAAGGTTACCAAGGCTCTTTATGGCCTACACCAAGCTCCTAGGGCATGGTATGAAACATTGGCTTGTTTTCTACTAGAAAGTGGATTCCAAAGAGGCAGGATTGATCCAACTTTGTTCATCAAAAGAACAAAGAAAGACATCTTGCTAGTGCAGATTTATGTTGATGACATTATCTTTGGATCAACAAACCAAGACTTGTGTGTAGAATTTGAAAAACTTATGCATAGTAAGTTTGAAATGAGTTCCATGGGGGAACTTACTTTCTTTCTGGGTCTCCAAGTGAAACAATCTCAAGAAGGCATATTTATCAGCCAAGATAAGTATGTGGCAGAGATCCTAAGGAAATTTCAGTTTGCTGATTCTAAGGTTGCAAGTACACCAATGGATCCAGATAAAGGGCTACTCAAGGATGCTGAAGGAGAAGATATGGATTTGCATAATTATAGATCAATGATTGGGTCTTTGATGTATCTTACATCATCAAGACCAGATATCATGTTCTCAGTATGTGTATGTGCAAGGTTTCAAATACATCCCAAAATCTCTCATCTCACAGCAGTCAAAAGAATCTTTAGATATCTTAAGGGTCAACCTAGGTTGGGTCTTTGGTATCCAAGGGAATCATCTTTTGAATTGGTGGCTTATTCGAATAGTGATTATGCTGGTGCAACTCTAGACAGAAAATCCACAACTGGTGGATGTCAATTTCTTGGTTGCAGACTCATCTCTTGGCAATGCAAGAAACAAACAATGGTGGCCAACTCTACAACTGAAGCAGAATATGTTGCAGGTGCAAGTTGTTGTGGGCAAGTTCTTTGGATCCAAAATCAAATGCTTGACTATGGGTACAATTTTCTTAACACCATTATTTATATTGAAAATAGCAGTACTATATGTATCATTAAAAACCCAGTTCAACACTCAAAAACAAAACACATTGAAATCAGACAACATTTCATAAGGGATTGCAATGAGAAAAGGTTAATTCAAGTTGTTAAAATTGATTCTGAAAAGAATTATGCAGACCTTCTCACCAAAGCTTTTGATTTAGGTAGATTCAAATATCTTGTAGGAGGTATTTGAATGATAAATCTTTGAAAAACATGTGTTTTTGTTCATAAAATTAACTGGTATTGGCTTTTAAACATGGTACTGCTAGTTAGTCAATAGGTACTGTCAGTTCATAATTGGTCCTGCTAATATAAAAATTTGCTATGTTTTGTTCATTTTGATGCTTAAATGTTTAAAATGCTATAGATCAAGTGCTTTGCACTTTGTTCTTTTGGTTTGCAACTAACACATTTCAGGTTGATAACAAAACAAGAGATCTTTCAAACAAAAAGGGGAAACATAAGTTATATTAATCTCAGGGGAGGTAACAATCTCAAGGGAGGGTATGATAGCCCAGAATGGAAGAAAAACCAATTTATGAAGGAAAAAGACAAGAGCATACAAGATGATGCAAAAGTTGAAAAAGAGAGAATTAGATCACATATCTAGAAGGGATGAAGCATTTCTAAAGGAGAAAGTTCTATCTAGATCAAACTAAGGAAAGTTTCAACTCAAAGGCATGTAATTAGATGATTTCACTTGTTGAACCAATCATCCAAGATACACAGCATCATTGCCTTTTTAATTTCCTCCATCCAAGGAAATTGCACCATCTTTAGGCCAATATGGCTTTTGGTATTCAGTTCACCAAGTTTTTACAAACTTAAGAGCTGGCTAGTCCATAAGCAAACGGCTTTTGGTAAAGACAACTCAAATCCGTTGATGGTTGATAGTTTACCAAAAACTATATGGTTGTTAACTAACCATACTTAATTGTAAATAGTTAGCTAGTCCTTAAGCAAACGGCTTTTGGTAAAGACAACTCAAATCCGTTGATAGCTGGTAGTTTGCTAAAAACTATAAGGGATTTTTACAAAACTTTCAAAGGTACTGCTAGTTCAAAAATTGGTACTGCTAGAGTAAAATGGTACTGCTAGATAGCCGTTGAGCCTGTCAGAAAATGTTTTAGCCGTTGGGCCTGGTAGTTAAAATTAGCCGTTGGGGTAGTTATGTAAATTACTGATGATTATATTATATTATATTTTACATATAAAAGATCTTTTTAACCGCCTTTACATTTACTTATTATAATCTTTCTTATTGTCGGTTAAAAGTAATTCTCAAATATCATCTTTCATCAGTCCTTATCACAATTAACTTACACCTTTCATCTTCTACCAGTACCACCAACAAATCCCACCATCATATTCAAAATTTTCATTATGGATACCACAGTTGTTCTAAACTTTGTCCAACGTCACAATCAATTAGCATTTTTGGAGAAGTCAGAGGATAATGCCTCTTTTCATCAAGTAGTGGACTTTTTAAATAACTCCTACATCAGGTTTGCTTTACTAGTCAATCCCACTATTTATGAATCTCAAATTTTACAATTTTGGCAAATTGCTAAAATTAAAACTTCTGAAAATGGGGAACAAAGGATTAAGGCCAATGTGGATGGCAAACATTTGACTCTTACTGAGTCATCCATAAGAAGACATCTTCATTTGGATGATTCTGATGGTATTAGTCAGTTGCCAGATACTGAAATTTTTGAAAATTTAGGAAGAATGGGGTATCATGCTACTTCTACAAAACTCACTTTTCTAAAGAAGCATCTTACTCCACAATGGAGATTTTTGATTCACACAATCCTTCATTGTTTGAGCCAGAAGAAAACCTCTTGGGAGCAATTCAGTGGAAACATGGCTTCTGCTCTCATCTGCTTGGCTACAAACAGAAAATACAATTTTTCCAAACATATTTTTGAAGGGTTGATTAAAAATGTGGATAGTGAAACAAAGTTTTTGATGTATCCAAGATTTATTTCATCTATCATTGCAAAATCAAAACATTTGTTGCTTCCCCCACACACTCTTTATGAAACACCAAAACTTTCTCACAAAGTATTTTCAAATATGAGAATTGGTTTCAGAGGGGAAGAAATACCACTATTTGATGAAATGTTACCACAACATCCTGAAGAACCAACACCATCAGCTGAATCACCATCATCTAGTTCTTCAACTGGTTACATCTCACCAACACATCAAACATCACCAATACCATCTCCAGTACCATCAGCAACACCACCAACATCATCACATCATGTATCACAAACCCAATCTCCTCAAACAATGCAAGAACTAAAAGACAATGTGAAGTTCTTAGAAGATGCTCTTAAAAGTCAAAGCAAGAAATTTTCTGAGATCAGCATCAAATTAGTCAAGAGGGTAAAGAAATTGGAGGGTGAAGTGAAGAAGCTAAAGGGTAAAAGATCTGCAAAGGTTTTTTTATCTAGTTCTTCAAAATCAGATGCTGATAGGTTAGGTCACTCTTCCAAAAAGGGGAGGAAGGATAGTTCTGAAGATGAGGAGGAGGCTCAATTTGAATTCCATGAAGGAACTCAAGTTTATGATGAAGAGCCTGCTGGTGCAGGGCAAGAGCCTGCTAGGCCAGAACAAGAGCCTGCTAGGATTGAGAGGCTATTGGCAATGGAGTACAAAGGGTCTGCTGAGAAAGTGTACAAAAGAAAGAGGGACTTAGAGCCTCAAGGAGAGATTTGTTTGTTCAAGGGAGGTTATTTATTGCTGATGAGCAATCCACTGCTCCATCCCAAGAACCAACTCCAAAGGATAAGGGCAAGAGCATTATGGTTGAAGATGAGCCAAAGCCCAAAAAGTTAAAGAAATCAGAGCAAGCACAGATAGCTAAAGATGAAGAAGAGGCCAAAAGAATTCATGAAGAAGATTTGAAAGCACTTGAAGCTTCAAGACTGCTAACAGAGATGAAAGAGCAAAAAGATGCTCAGTCTCTTCTTGATACTCAAATTGCTCAAGAAACCTTTGATGCACAAATGCAATGGATTATTGCTAATGATCCAATTGTGAAAGGCCAAGCTTCAATGATAGTAAATGACAAGAATCTCAATTCTGATGAGAAGACAGCAGAACCTGAATCTTTTATCAACAAGAAGTATAAAGAAGCAGCTCTGGCTGACATTTTTGAAAAGATGAAAGAAAGTGAGAAAAGAGGTTTTAAGGTGGGCAAATCATGGAAAGATCAAGTGACTTTCATGAAGAGATTTCTAAAAGGTCAAGCAAATTGGACTGATTATCAACTGAAGAAGAAATCTAATGATGAAATCTACTACTTGTATCTTCAAGCCTACAAAAGTCTTTACTACAAAGTTCCATCTGATGCAAAGCCCTCAATAAAGAAGAAAGATGCTGGCTATGTCGTCGAAATATTCACAAGTCAACCTCTCACGAAGAAAAGTCAACTCGCGACGGTTTAAATGCGACAATCGATTTAATAACCGGATAAGCGTGTACCCGGGTCGAGGTCCCAGCGAGGCGTGAAATTGAGGATATCTATTTCGGTTTGGTATTAAAATGCTTGAAATGACGAGAGTATGCCGGTTACTAATATCTACTAAAAACGAAAATTAAATAACGTAAAACAGAAACTACGAACGAGTAAAAACGTAAAATCTTTGAAAAACTAATCCTACGGGTATCAAAATAATTTTCATAAATTCTAAATGACAAAAGAAAATTTTGGAAAAAAGAAAAATATTTTTTTTGACTTTTAAATAATTTTTTATGAATTAAAAACTGTTTAAACTAATTTAAATTACTAAAAATACTAAAACTATTTTTAAAAATCTGAAAATTTTACTGAAGTTACTTTATTCTACCAGAAAGCTAAGAAAAATTAAAAAAATACAAAAAGCTAACTGATAAGCTGTCTAAAAGCTCTAACAGTTTAATAAGCTTGAATAATGAAGGCTATGTTAAATGTTTAATTTTGTAAAACTTAACACAAGCACAACAAGAGCAAACTGGTAAGCTTGTGTTTGTGAGTTGAATGACCCAGGTTCGAACCCCAGGTCTGTCAATTGCAACTATATTTTTTTTTTGTTTGATTTTCTTTTGAAAATTAGTTAAGCAATAACTAATAGGAACTTTTTATAAAGCAAAGAAAAAAAAATTTAGAATCTATCAATAAGCTCAGAAAGACTGAGCTTATCAACACAGTAAGCTAAAACTAAGGCAAATAAGTAAAAAAATAAAGTTGAATAAGCTAAAAAGGCTATAAGGATGAATAATAAGCTAATCTAACTACTTTCTATTCTGAAATAATCAAGATAAGCTAAGAACAGCTACTGGAAACCACAAATAAGCACCAATAATCAGAAGCAAGCAATCACAAAAAAACTGATAAAGTCCAAAAAAAACCTTTGAGGTCTGCTGAATTCAGTCATACACAGGGCAAAAGTGGCAATTTCAAGGCACAAAATAAGCTAGTGATACAATAAGCTAGTACATAAAAGACCAAAAACAGCATCACCTACCTAGCAAAGAGCTTAAATACCAACTTTTGAAACAATATGGGCTTAATAGGAGCTTTTTATGGGGCTTGTAAGGAGGGCTGCTAATGCAGTCTGCAATGTTTGTTTTGTGCAGACTTGATTGTGACCAAACTCCTTAGACCCAAATGGGATTCAACCAACTCTATAGCATATACTAAGTGGACTAAGATTAACATAAAAACTACAATGACAAGCACAAAAAAACTGCTTATCTCAAAGATAAGCAATTATGATTAGAATAATATCTAGAAACTAGCAGGTTCAAACAAAATCTCAAAAAAAACTTCAAATAAACTCAACTCCTACTGATCACTACTACCCTAAGCTAACTTAAACCTGATCAAAATATATGGGCATACCAACTAATCACTACCAGAACACAAAAGCAGATAAAAAAACAATATAAGCAATAAGCAATAAAATAAACTACACTATTGGATTAAAAAGAAGAACTGAACTGAATATTAAATTAAAATAAGAGTAAATTACAACTGAAAATTAAATTAAAAAGTACCTTAAATAAATAAAAATGCTAAAATAAACCTAGAAAAAAAAAAACGACTGCTACTACTCGGCCCTATTTATACTAAGAAAATAACAAAACCCTAGTTCGAATGTGTTTTTCGTGTGAGTGTGTTCCCACTTGCTTCGTGTGTTTCTTCCATGGCCATTGGATCATAACTTGGTCACCACACTTGGAAATCTGAGCCGTTGATCTTTCTTTTGTCCATGGATCGCTGAGGTGGATGGGAGGGGACCAAAGACAACCCCATGTGGGTTTTTTGGACGGAGGTGAGGGGTGAGAGTGATGGTTTGGAGGTTAGGGATTAATGGCGGGTAAAGGTGGGTTTAGGAAGATGATGTACAGTGCTTATCTGAGGGTTAGGGATTTTGACTTTGATTTGGGGGTTTGACCCCGGGTATTATTATTAATAGAAGTGTGGGTCGGGTTTGACTGTTGACCCGGTATTTAACGAAAACGGGTAGTGGGCTTGTGGGCTTTAAATGGTTTGGTGATGGGTAATGTTTTGTTGGGTTTTTTTTTTAAATATAGGATCCGGTTGTGTAGTAGTTAGAATAAATGTTGGATTTAATTTAGGGACCAAGTTTGTAATTTATGAAACCTCAAGGACCAAATCTGCCACATCTTCAAAGTTAATCCAGGGACCATTTTTGCCAAATAAATATAATCCAAGGGTCATTTTGATATTTTTGAGCTTGAATCAAATCCGCATGAAAAACGACTTTCCCGGCTTCGGTTTTTGACTCTTTTCCAAATCAAGCTCGGTTTTGTCCGTGTTTGCCCTGTTTTCAATCCTTTTGTACCTGAAACACACAAAACGCAATCCAAGGATATTTGTAACATTATATGGTCCATTTGGGTGTTTTTGGTCGTTTTTGTGGGGTTTTCCGGGTATAAAATGATGAGTAAAATGCCACTCATCAATCTCCCACACTAAGCTATTGCTAGTCCCTAGCAATCCGATCATATAAAGTAATGAAAGGATAAAAAATGTCAATGTTACCAAAAATATACCACCCCGTTTTGACTTTATAAAATGCAAGTAACTAAAACGAGAACAAACGTAAATAATATGCTTGATTATCAAAAATGGCATCATGGAACGGGAATCACACAAAATGGGTGACTCCGGGGAATTGTAATCGTCATCCTCTTTTTATACTCCCCAACTAAGTCTAAAACCCTTGTGCAAAGGTTTTTGTAAAATGCTAACACTACTTATATTAGCAACCTATGTAAGCCAAAACTTAACTTTTCACTCCCACAATTATTCATAAGTTAAGTGTGTGTGCTTGTTTTCAAAGTTTTGATCGTAAAAATCAACATTTATTAGGGTTAAAAACCGACAATGATTTAGAAATTAGAGATTCAAAGGTGAGATCACTCCATGTAGCGACTTTCTTCTCAGCTTGTCCTTAGTAAACTTAGGAGGCTAGGTTTTTACACCCTCGAGAATAGTATCGGAGCTCACGGGATCTTTGAAGTCAACAATTTCTAAATCACCGTCCAACTTTTAGACAATATTGACGAATACTAGTTCAACTTTCGATTTAAATTTAAGAAGAAGCAAGTTTCTCACATTTATTCATAAACAAACATAAACATTTTTTTTCATTTTTTTTTTCATCACTTTTTCACTCTCTTTTTTTTTTTTTTTTTTTTAAAAACTTTTTACTTGTGTACCCTAAACGATGGAGCTTCATGGTGAAATTCCAAGACCTTACACCTTTCGGAATAAAGGATCCAAGGGCCGTTACAACGGAGTGTTCCAAGACTCTAGACATTCCTGAAATGAGGATCCAAGGTGGTTAGACCAAGACCTTACACATTCCTGAACTAGAGGTCCAAGGGCCGGTGCAAGAGGGTAGCCAAGACCTAAACGCCTTCCGGAAATAAGGATCCAAGGCCCGATCTCGAAACCGTAGCTTAGAGCACTTATTTATTCATACTTAAAACTTTAACTTTTTGCAACTTTCAAGCAACGATTCACTTTCATTTTGCATTCTTATTGGGTTTGTAAGAAAGTATGCTTGTTCCAAAATTTAAATAAAACTTTGAACTAGTATTCTAAATCAAGATTGTACAAAAGTTTATTTGCTTAACAAAAACGGTTTTTGCGTTCAAAAGTTTGAAAATAGCACTTATTTTAGTCAGATTAGGATCTTCTGGGAGGAAAAGCCATAGATTACTTATATAAGCTCTAAAGAGAACCAACTACTCCACGCTTAGCATTTTCATTTGCACAATTCGTAAAAACTTAGCCTAAACGTTAAGGGTAGCAGCTAGATCAACACTCTAGCAGAGTCGGGATTCCCCTTGTTCTAGCCTAATCAAGTCTAAACTTTCACTAATACCGAAGCATTAATGTATAGAAAATTATTTTTATTGTGCAAAGCACTTCTTTTTAATGCAAAATACGATAAAAAAAATTTAAAATTTTGGTCAAAACGGGGGTGCTAGGGGACTAGAAGGTACAATATGTGAAAATTTTTAAAATTTGGTCAAATAAGAATTCCCCCCCCCATACTTAGAATTGAATATTGCTCTCAATATTCAAAGTACCGGCCTGACCCGAAACTAAAGAACGTAAAAGGGTAATACTACTAGCTAAGTGTGGAAACGAAATATTTTTCACAAAAAAGGATTAATAAGATATCCCTGGATAATCATAAACACAAAGATAGGATATTGGGCGGCTGGATTGAAAACAGGCGCGTCAATCATCACAATCTACGGGAATCCTGAAAACAAAGGCAAACATACAACCACAAAGCACAAGTAGAGGAATTCCCCCACACTTAGTGTTAGAAATAAGAAAGAAGATAGAAGATAAGCATGGGTTGCCACCCACGAAGCGCTTGTTTTTGCTAACCGAGTCACGAGCCTGACTCGACCCCGAATTCATTTGTCCATGGGGAAGCAAGTGGAAGAGAAAATCTCCATCGGACTTTCATTCAAAATGTTTGGATAAACATTGAAGTTCATGAAAGTTCCACTCCGATGAGATATACCCGCGGTATTTTAATAGTAGAAACTATTAGGGGCGATACCGGGGTCAAAGATGGTGTCCTCACTCCCGTAGTTGAAAAGGGAAAGAGAAATCACACCATATGTGATGAAGAGAAGCAAGATTTTTATGACTATCATAAAAAACTCTCCATCATCAAAAGCAATATTTTCTTCAACGGGAGGGAGGGTTGGGATGAAATTTTCAATAAGTAAATTCTTATAATCAAGCACACCTCCCCCCAGACTATTACCCTCAAGATCAAAGTAGAAATGATCATATTCTGGAGGAGATAAATGAAGGAGTTCATCGGAGAACTCCTCATGATAACGATCATTCACATCAAAATGAAATGAATCATATTCTGGAAGAGAGAGATAAGAATGGGAAGTGGTACTGCCACTACCCGTCTCTTCCGAATGATCGATATCAAAGGAAAAGGCTTCGTAAGCCGAGAGTGAATAATCAGGATGAGAAGCGGGATTGCCACTACTCTCCTCTTTGTCATTAAACACAAAACTTTCATATTCGGGAAAAGCATCCTTGAGCTCGAGCTCCACAGGATCAGACTGCTTTTCCTCAATAACAACTTTCTTCGGGGGGAGAGAAAATAATGGTTCATCAAATATCATTTTTTCCAACAACGGAGCGTCTCCCCCCGGATCACAATCGGGCTCAACAATTTCCGGTGAAATTGGAGCATCAAACAAGAAAGCCTCGAGCTCTTCCTTATAGATATCACTTTCCTCAAACGGAGGAGAAGGATGGGAAGAGTCGGAAATGAGTGGTGCGGAAATATCGATACGATAAACCGATTCCGGAGGTGGGGCAAGTGGTGCGCTCTTAGAGCTAGCAGTTTTCACCACTTCCGTTGTATCCTCCGATTCGTGTTCATCGTAATCAAGAACACTTTTAACTTCAGCACAACTCTTAAACCATTGACTTGAACCAGGGGCAATTTTCATTGCTTTGAGCTCAGCACGTTTTTGTGACGTACTCTTGACCGTAAATCTTGAAAGTATATCAGATTTTTGATCAATCGTAGCAACGTTGCATTTAGACCCCTGATTAATATTAAACGTGACCGCTTCATTATCAACACGAATGGTTAATTCTTCAGCGTACACATCAATGAGAGCACGGCTCGTTCTTAAGAAAGCTCTACCCAAAATGAGTGGAACTCGAGGATCAGCATCAAAGTTTACCACAACAAAATCAGTGGGAAAGTGGAATTTTCCTACTTTCACAACAATGTCCTCGGCTATTCCCAGCGGATGAGTAATAGTACGGTCCGCTAGCTCGAGTGTCAAGAAAGTAGGTGTAAGCTTTGGAAGAGACAATTTTTCCCATATCGAGAGTGGCATAAGGTTAATGCTTGCGCCAAGATCGGCCAAGGCGGAGCATTGAACCATCCCCGAGAAATCACATGGGATTAAAAACTTGCCGGCGTCTCTGAGCTTTTCGGGAAGCATTTTGAGGATAACCGCCGAGCATTGCTCGTTTAGGGGGGTTTTTGCCATCTCCGACAACTTTTCCTTGTTGCTTAGCAAACTTTTAAGTTTAGATGCAAATTTTGGCATAAGAACGAGAGCATCTGCAAAGCTTATGTCGAAATGCAACTCATTGAAGATTTGAAAGAACTTTTCCATTTGTTGATTGTTTTTTTCTTTATGCTTCTGATCATTAAGCCTTGAAGGATATGGTATTGAAGGCTTAGAATTTGCCTTCGGAACATCGGGTTCCGGAATTGGAGTTTGGATTACTGGAGGTGGGATGTGTGCAGTACTTTGTGGGCTTGAGGTGTGCACCTTGTCCTTTGTTACCTCCTCCTCTCGTTCCACTTCCTTCACCGGAGAAGGAGTAGGAATCGAGGGTCCGTCATAAGCTTTACCACTTCGGGTGGTAACAGCTTTCAACTCTCCCTTTGGGTTAAGAATTGTATTGGCTGGGAGAGTTCCTGAAGTAGAAGCTTGATTAGCTTGATTAGCTAGATTAGCTTGCTGAAATTGATGGATGAGGGTATCAAACATGTTTTCAATCTTTGTTTGCGATTGATCAATTTTGCTTTTGAGCTCATTACCCTGCTTAGTCAAAGCATTTTGAAATTCGATTTTCAAATTTGTGATTTGATTTTGCATGGCCCTCATTTTCACATCATTTGTTTTCATGTAATTTGAAAAATCATTTGAGGTAGCAATCGGGGCAGGGTAATTTGGAGCTTGATACCCTTGAGTGAAATTGACCCCTTGGGTCGGGTATTGATTAGTAGGGGCTTGATATGGAACATTTGGCCCCCTACTTTGGTTTTGATTAAACCTGTTTTGATTGTTTGGTTGAGAAAAAACAGGTGGTCCTGCTTGATAGTTAGCTCGATAGCTCGGTTCAACTTGAGGATGGTATTGAGTACCTCCTTGGTTGTAAGACCCGGCTACGGCATTGCTTTTAAAAGGCCGGCCATCGGTGGCGGTACAATTATAATAAGCATGAGGACCACCACAAGTGACACAACTTTCTTCCACCGCTTTGACTTGAGCGGGTGGAGAAGCTTGTGGGGTAGAAGAAGAAGAATTTTTCTGAGTGGAGAGAACCAAAGCTTGGATTAAATCCGTGAGCTTGTCAATTCTAGCATCCGTGCTAGAAGTATTCACCGGATGTGAATAAGAAGGTGAAGCACTCACTTGGGAAACAACCGGTTTGCTTCGTGAAGTGCGAACCTTTGACTTGTTCTCGATGATGGACAAAGCAGCTCCCGTAGTCCGATTCAATATAAAACCAACGGAGGCGGCGTTTAGAGAATCTTGGTCAGTTTGGTTCAATCCATTGTAAAAAGTATCAATTTGGTGTAATTCGGAAAAACCGTGGTGAGGACATTTGCGAAGTAATTCTTTAAAACGGTCTCACGCTTCACTAAAAGATTCATCAAATTTTTGAGTAAATTTGGTAATTTCATTTTTTAAACTTGTGGTTTTTGAAGGTGGAAATAATCCGTTCACAAATTTTGACACTAGATCTTCCCATGTTAAGATAGAATGAGGGGGTTGTTTTTCAAGCCAAATCCGGGCTGCCCCCTCAAGAGAGAAAGGAAAGAGAAGCAATTTGATTGCTTCTGGAGGAACATCCCTACATTTGATGGTCGATGAAATTTTGTTGAACCATCGAATGTGGGAATGAGGGTCATCCCTCTCGAAACCGTAAAATTGATTTGACGTTACTAAGGATAGTAAAGCCGGGTTAAGTTCGAAATTTTCGGCAACGATCGGGGGAACAACAATAGCATCTCCGTAACCCTCGGTGGGTGCTTGGAGAAGCTCAAGCATGGTGCGATTCTCCGCCATTATGATAATGGGAGGATCGGGATTAGTGCGAATCTCGGGTTCGACTAATTGGGCAGCACGTCTACGATAACGTGTGCGCATGCACCAAGAACATTAGGTTAAAGAAGAATATTTTTGGGTTTTTTGGTTTTTTCAATTTTTTTGGATTTTTGGATAAAAAATATTCACAAGATATTTACGAAACTTCACGAGGAAGGTTCTTCAAGTCACTAATCGTCAAACCGTGACGATATTGTCGCAACACACCTCTCCGGCAGCGGCGCCAAAAATTGATTATCGTTTTTAAAATACTCGCAAGTCAACCCTTTAGAAAAAAAAGGTCAACTAGGAACACTTAACGCAAAATCGATTTAATAACCGGATAAGCGTGTACCCGGGTCGAGGTCCCAGCGAGGCGTGAAATTGAGGATATTGTTTTCGGTTTGGTATTAAAATGTTTGAAATGACGAGAGTTTGCCGGTTACTAATATCTACTAAAAACGAAAATTAAATAACGTAAAACAGAAACTACGAACGAGTAAAAACGTAAAATCTTTGAAAAACTAATCCTACGGGTATCAAAATAATTTTCATAAATTCTAAATGACAAAAGAAAATTTTGGAAAAAAGAAAAATATTTTTTTTGACTTTTAAATAATTTTTTATGAATTAAAAACTGTTTAAACTAATTTAAATTACTAAAAATACTAAAACTATTTTTAAAAATCTGAAAATTTTACTGAAGTTACTTTATTCTACCAGAAAGCTAAAAAAATTAAAAAAAATACAAAAAGCTAACTGATAAGCTGTCTAAAAGCTCTAACAGTTTAATAAGCTTGAATAATGAAGGCTATGTTAAATGTTTAATTTTGTAAAACTTAACACAAGCACAACAAGAGCAAACTGGTAAGCTTGTGTTTGTGAGTTGAATGACCCAGGTTCGAACCCCAGGTCTGTCAATTGCAACTATATATATATATATTTATTTTTTTTTGATTTTCTTTTGAAAATTAGTTAAGCAATAACTAATAGGAACTTTTTATAAAGCAAAGAAAAAAAATTATAATCTATCAATAAGCTCAGAAAGACTGAGCTTATCAACACAGTAAGCTAAAAATAAGGCAAATAAGTAAAAAAATAAAGTTGAATAAGCTAAAAAGGCTATAAGGATGAATAATAAGCTAATCTAACTACTTTCTATTCTGAAATAATCAAGATAAGCTAAGAACAGCTACTGGAAACCACAAATAAGCACCAATAATCATAAGCAAGCAATCACAAAAAAACTGATAAAGTCCAAAAAAAACCTTTGAGGTCTGCTGAATTCAGTCATACAAGGGCAAAAGTGGCAATTTCAAGGCACAAAATAAGCTAGTGATACAATAAGCTAGTACATAAAAGACCAAAAACAGCATCACCTACCTAGCAAAGAGCTTAAATACCAACTTTTGAAACAATATGGGCTTAATAGGAGCTTTTTATGGGGCTTGTAAGGAGGGCTGCTAATGCAGTCTGCAATGTTTGTTTTGTGCAGACTTGATTGTGACCAAACTCCTTAGACCCAAATGGGATTCAACCAACTCTATAGCATATACTAAGTGGACTAAGATTAACATAAAAACTACAATGACAAGCACAAAAAAACTGCTTATCTCAAAGATAAGCAGTTATGATTAGAATAATATCTAGAAACTAGCAGGTTCAAACAAAATCTCAAAAAAAACTTCAAATAAACTCAACTCTACTGATCACTACTACCCTAAGCTAACTTAAACCTGATCAAAATATATGGGCATACCAACTAATCACTACCAGAACACAAAAGCAGATAAAAAAAAAACAATATAAGCAATAAGCAATAAAATAAACTACACTATTGGATTAAAAAGAAGAACTGAACTGAATATTAAATTAAAATAAGAGTAAATTACAACTGAAATTTAAATTACAAAGTACCTTAAATAAATAAAAATGCTAAAATAAACCTAGAAAAAAAAAACGACTGCTACTACTCGGCCCTATTTATACTAAGAAAATAACAAAACCCTAGTTCAAATGTGTTTTTCGTGTGAGTGTGTTCCCACTTGCTTCGTGTGTTTCTTCCATGGCCATTGGATCATAACTTGGTCACCACACTTGGAAATCTGAGCCGTTGATCTTTCTTTTGTCCACGGATCGCTGAGGTGGATGGGAGGGGACCAAAGACAACCCCATGTGGGTTTTTTGGACGGAGGTGAGGGGTGAGAGTGATGGTTTGGAGGTTAGGGATTAATGGCGGGTAAAGGTGGGTTTAGGAAGATGATGTACAGTGCTTATCTGAGGGTTAGGGATTTTGACTTTGATTTGGGGGTTTGACCCCGGGTATTATTATTAATAGAAGTGTGGGTCGGGTTTGACTGTTGACCCGGTATTTAACGAAAACGGGTAGTGGGCTTGTGGGCTTTAAATGGTTTGGTGATGGGTAATGTTTTGTTGGGTTTTTTTTTTAAATATAGGATCCGGTTGTGTAGTAGTTAGAATAAATGTTGGATTTAATTTAGGGACCAAGTTTGTAATTTATGAAACCTCAAGGACCAAATCTGCCACATCTTCAAAGTTAATCCAGGGACCATTTTTGCCAAATAAATATAATCCAAGGGTCATTTTGATATTTTTGAGCTTGAATCAAATCCGCATGAAAAACGACTTTCCCGGCTTCGGTTTTTGACTCTTTTCCAAATCAAGCTCGGTTTTGTCCGTGTTTGCCCTGTTTTCAATCATTTTGTACCTGAAACACACAAAACGTAATCCAAGGATATTTGTAACATTATATGGTCCATTTGGGTGTTTTTGGTCGTTTTTGTGGGGTTTTCCGGGTATAAAATGATGAGTAAAATGCCACTCATCAGATGCTCAGAAGAAAGAAGTAGCAAAATTGGACACAGAGCAAGTAAGTAAGATGTTAATTACTTTGCAAACTATCATACATGCTGATCCAATTAGCTGTAGACGCCCTATTATTGATTGGGAGATCAACCATGATAGATTAGGAAAGTCATGGAAAATAATAAGGGTTGGGGGTCAGTTTGCCATCTTTAAGAATTTTGAAAATCTAGTTAGAGCATGTGACAGAGCAGACTTGGAAGAATTGTGGAATCTAGTGCAGATTAGGCTAGACACAACTTCTAGTACTGATGTTAAGGAACAGGAACTATGGGTAGAATTCAATAGGATGTTTGATCCTGATCCCAATGATGTTCATTGGAAATTTCCCTATTATGATCCTTCAACAACATGGGAATTTCTAAGCCTTAGCAGTATTCATCATCTTTACACATCAAGTGGGATTGAACTCTTCATGTTGGCTGAGAAAGAGTATCCACTTAGTTATGAAGTGCTTAAAACTATGATCTCCAAGAGATTAAGATGTGACAAGGATGAAGAGAATTCAGAAATTGTTCAAAGTTTGCTGAGGAGCATATTTGAGCAATGTGAAAGAAAAAGGAAGAACAGAGAGTGAAGGTTTTTGGAAGAGTTCCCTCAAATCCTCAAGGTATGTATTTTATTCATCAGAAACTTGTGTATTTTAATGGAAATAACAAGTTTAGGGGAGGATTGTTGGGAATAAAATGTTCAAGTCAAAGAGCCTGCCAAAGATGTCAAAGAGCCTGCTAGTTGATTTTGAAGAGTATGAAGATGTACTAACAGTACCTTCTGGGTAGAAGGTACTGCTAGTTGACAAAGGGCCTGCCAAGCTATATATCAAGTTGATTAGATATTTTGTAATAGATATTTAGTTGAATTATTAGTCTTTGTACATTGTTATACGTTATGTAGAAGTAGTTTAGTCCTCTGTGGTTCACAGAAGAATATTGTAGAGTTGTACATTGGTAGTTGTATTTAATTGTAGGCTAGAATAGTCAAAGTATCTTATTATAATCAACCACTTGACAACTTGTAATAAGGTGTCCTTATCTTATAAAAGGACACCTTAGTCACACTTCATGCATGCATATCTTTCCAACCATTAACCAAAACCGAACTATCTCTCAAGTAACTTAGTTACTCAACTCACAAATCCTTTTACAATCTAAGATTCAAGATTACTTTGTAATCCCGGTGATATTTAGATCATCCGTATTATTTCATCAATAATATTGAATCATTTTTGTGTTAACTAAAATTGTGTTCCTTGTTCATTACATACTCACGTTTACATAACTCACCACTTTTGTGTTCTTTTAAATGTGTTGTAGTAGATTCCGCATGCTAAACACATTCATACATAAATATCTCTCAAACACGTTACTAAGATTCACATCCCAAGTGTTCGAAATCCCTTCCCACAGCTATAATTACTTCAAGTAAAACAGATAAGCAAATAGAATGACAATAAGTACTCAAATAAGCTAGTGTACAGTAAAACATGCAATTTGAAAATATGCTTACAAATTGCTTTTGCTCAAAACAAAGAACTGATAACTTAGTACCACATCAACCTATAGCTTCCCAAGAAGCACTAAACCATGGGCTTCCAAATTTCCACATGCTCCAGCTTGTATTGTGCAACAGCTTATTTTTTTAGCTTATTTTGACTTTTATTGACTTTTTTGGATTTGTAAGATTTAAACTGGATTACACTAACATAAACTTATCAAAAGCTATAGTGAGCTTATGTAAGCTTATAGAAACAGAAAAGAAGCTATTTCAAACAACAATTAACTTGATTCGAATTGTCAGTTCACTCAGAAACTTGAAAACATTGAATTTTTATTAACTTTTGGAAATTGCACAAAGATAAACATTAAACAACCTGAAAGTAACTTGCAAAGATAACTGGAAACTAAAATTTATAAAACTTGAACAATTAAAGTACAATACGATTAAATGAAAATTAACTACTTGCCATTATAGGCTACAAAGTGTTCTATTTATACTAAAACTAAGTAGGATTAGTCTTGTCTTGTTCTCTGACCATTTCTGCACACTTGGATCCTCTTGAAATCATCTCAGCCCTTTAAATGGGTTTTGGCGCCAAAAATGATGGTAGTGGGAAAACTACTTGGTTCTGATGAAGTGTGATGGGGAAGAAGCAATTAATGCTTCTTGGCTTGTTAGGTGGAGTGGGATAGGAGGAGGGGGTGGATGTGTCAGGGATGAGGTGGCTATGGTGGTATGGTTTTGGGCGGGCAATGGTTTTAGAAGAAGGATTTGACCGAAGTCAAACCTGGTTTTGCTAACTCACAAAGAACAAGGCCGGGTTGGGTTTTATTTAAATTGGGCTTGGTTTAGTGTATGGTGTGGGCTGGGTTTAGTTTTTTAGGCTGGGTTTAGATTTTAGTTAGGATTTAGAATTGGATAAGATTTAATTTTAGGGACTAAAGTTGCCAATTCTGAAAATCCAAGGACCAAGCTGCCTAAAAATGAAATTTATTTCCAAGGACCATTTGTGTCATTTTGGTATTTTTGGGGGTTGACTTGACTTTGTCTTTGACTTTTGTCTTCACTTGATCAATTGTTGTCGAGTCGATCCAAAAATATTCGTTTTTGTTCCGTTTTCAATCCTTCAGTACCTGAAACACATAAAACACAAACCAAGGATATCTGCAATATATATTGGGTGTTTTAGGTCATTTTAATGTCTATTATGGGTATAAAATGATGAGTATTTACACACTCATCAATCCCCCACACTAAGCTATTGCTTGTCCCTAGCAATCCGATCATATAAAGTAATGAAAGGATCAAAAGAATACTAAGCATACCCCGTTTTGATTTTTTATAAAATGCAAGAAATTTAAACTAGAACAAAATATATAACATGCTTGATTTCCAAAAATGGTATCATGGAACGGGATTCACACAAACTGGGTGTCTCCAGGGAATTGTAATCGTCATCCTCTTTTTTATACTCCCAACTAAGCTTAAACTCAATGCGCAAATGCTTTTGTAAAAATGCTAACACTACTTATATCAATAATCTATGTAAGCCGAAAATTAACTTTTCACTCCCACATTTATCAAGTTTAGGTGACTGTGCTTGATTTTCAAAATTTTAATACCAAAAATCGACGTTTTTATAAAACCGTGACTAATACTAGTTGAAAGATAGATTTAAAATTTACAACAAGCAAGCTTCAAAATTTATTGCATTTTGCAATATCATTCCATTTTTATTTTATTTTTTCTCTTTTCATTTTTTTTCATCATTTTTTTTTTTTTAACTTTTGCAACATAAACTACCGGAGTTTCACGGGAACCAAGACCTTACACCTTCTGGAATAAAGGGTCCAAGGGCCGTTACAACGGAGAATTCCAAGACTCTAAACATTCGTGAAATGAGGATCCAAGGGTGTTAGACCAAGACCTCACACGTTCCTGAATTAGAGATCCAAGGGCCGGTGTAAAAGGGTAGCCAAGACCTAAACGCCTTCCGGAAATAAGAATCCAAGGGCCGATCTTGAACCATAGCTTTTAGCACATACATTTATTACTTAACTTTTATATTATTATGACATATGCTTGTTCCGAAGTTTAAATAAAGTTTTGAACTAGTATTTTTCAAAATCGTAAAGAAAAATGATTTTGTGTGTTCAAATTTTGAAAAATAAGCACTAATTAAGTCAGATTAGTTATCTCCTGGGAGGAAAAGCCATAGATTACTTATATAAGCTCTAAAGAAAACCAACTATTCTACGCTTAGCATTTTCATTTGCACATAACGTAAAACCTTAGTCTAATCTTTAAGGAAGCAGCTAGATCAATACTCTGGCAGAGTCGGGATTCCCTTTGTTCTGACCTAATCAAGACTAAACACTTCTTCTTTTTTATTGCAATTTTTTAACTAAAAACGAAAAAAATTTAAAATTTTGGCCAAAACGGGGGTACTAGGGCACTAGAAGGTACAATGTGACAAAATTCGTGAGAATTCCCCCCCCCCCCCCCCACACACTTAGAATTGAATATTGCCCTCAATATTCAAAGTACCGGCTATTATGCCGACACTTAGAACGTAAAAAGGTAATACTAATAGCCAAGTGTGTGAAAGAAATCTCTATTTTCACAAAAAGGATTAAAAAGATATCCCTAGATGATCGTTAGCAAAAGGATAGGATATTGGGCGGCTGGATTGAAAACAGGCGCAGCAATCATCACAATCCAAGGGAAACCTAAAAACAAAGCAAACAACACAAAAGAGCACAGCACAGTGGGATCCCCCCACACTTAGTGTCCGAAATAAGAGAGAAGATAGAAACATGGGCGTTTACCCATGCAATGCTAATGTTTTTGTTAACCGAGTCACTAGCTTGACTCGACCCCGAATTCATTGGTTCATGGGGAAGCAAGTGGAAGAAACAATCTCCATCGGACTTTCATTCAATGTGTTTAGATAAACATTTGAACATAAGAAAGTTCCACACCGATGAGATACCCTCGATATTTTAACAGTAGAAACTATAAGGGATGATACCGGGGTCAAAGATAGTGTCCTCATTCCCATAGGAGAAAAGGGAAAGAGAAATCACGCAATATGTGAAGAATGGTAAAAAGGTGTGTATCACAATGAGAATCCATTCTTCATCCGTAAAAGGAAAATCACCATTTGTTTGAACTTGTAGCTTAACCTTGAAGCTTGTATGGTAATTTTCAACAAAAATTCCGGGAGGGAGGGTTGGGGACGGTTCTTCGTTCAATAAATTTTCAAGAAAAAGGATGTCCCCCTCTGAATCAAAGTAAGTATCATCAATCCTTGTCGAAATTGAATCATCACTTGCAAGAAAAGCATCGACCTCATCCCAAAAGAAATCACTTCCCTCAATCGGTGTGAGAGAAGGGTAGGAAGAGTCGGAAATGACTGGTGCAGAATAAGGAGTGGGATTTTTAGTTTCATCCACAGAATCAACAATTTCAACACGATAAACCGATTCCAGAGGTGGGACAAGTGGTTTGCTCTTAGAGCTAGCAATTTTCACCACTTCCGATGTGATCTCCGATTCTTGTTCATCATAGTCAAAAACACTCTTAACTTCTGCAGCACAACTCTCAAACCATTTGCTCGAACCAGGAGTAATTTTCATCGCTTTGAGCTCAGCACGTTTATTTGAAACACTCTTAACCGTGAATCTTGAAAGTATCGAATCACTTCTTTTGGAAGCAATTACGGTATCAGATTTTTGATCAACCATAGCAACGTTGCCTTTGGTGGTTAGAGATTTAGAATTCGCATTAATGTTAAACGTAACTTCTTCGTTATCAACCCGAAGTGTTATTTCTTCGCCATAAACATCAATCAAAGCACGCCCGGTCCTTAAAAAGGATCTCCCGAGAATGAGAGGTACTCGGGGATCACATTCAAAATCCACAACCACAAAATCGGCGGGGAAATGAAACTTTCCTACTTTGACAAAAACGTCTTCAGCAACGCCTTTAGGAGTAGTAACAGTGCGGTCCGCCAATTCAAGAGTCATCCTTGTGGGAGTAAGTTCCGGGAGTGAAAGCTTTTTCCACCCGGAAAGCGGCATTAGGTTGATGCTTGCACCAAGATCGGCCAAGGCGTAGCATTCAACCATCCCCGGGAAATCACAAGGGATGAGAAATTTACCAGGGTCTCCTAATTTTTCTGGAAGTTTCTTAAGGAGTACAGCTGAGCAATTCTCATTTAAAGGGGTTTTTGTTAATTCAAACAATTTCTCTTTGTTACTTAAAAGACTCTTGAATTGAGAAGCGAATTTCGGCATATATAGCAAGGCATCAGCAAAACTAATATCGAAGTGTAGTTTCTGGAAAATTTCCAGAAATTTCATCATTTGGGTGTTAGTTTTCTCATGGAGCCTTTGATTATTAAGCCTTGAAGGATATGGAATTGAAGTCTTAGGATTAGCTTTCGGAACATCGGGTTCCGGAACTTGAGTTTGGACATCTGGAGGTTGGACGTGTGCGGTACTTTGTGGGCTTGAGAAATGCACCTTGTCCGTTGTCACCTCGGTATCTCGATTCACTTCCCTCGGTGGAGGGTGCATAGGAGTCGAGGGTCCATTATGCGTCTTACCACTACGAGTGGTGACGGCTTTCAACTCAGCATTAGGATTAGTAATGGTATTGCTCGGAAGTCGTCCGGAAGATGAAGAAGCTTGGTTCAGGTTCATATTCATGAAACTGCCCATCATATTCTTTAACTCATTTGTTTGACGAGACATTGTAGTATCAATTTCCTTTCTCAACTCGACTTTCATATTATTGATTTGAGTCTGCATTGAACGCATGCTGGACTCAGTAATTTTCATGAAATCATTAGTCAAAGGAGCTTGAGGATGTTGTTGATAAACATGTTGATTCGGAGCTTGATAAGGCTGGTTGAAATTGTTACGGTTCTGGTTGAAATTCTGAGAATTGTTGAAATTTTGTCCTTGATTCTGAACAAAGCGATTTTGATTATTTTGATTTGGCACGGGTGGAAAACCAGGTGGTAGCATAGCATTTGGTGCTCGGTAATGAGTTTCCGCTTACGGTCGGTTTTGATTGTAGTTTACTGCAGCTACGGAAGCTTGGTAAACAGAAGCATCGGTTGCTTGAAAATCGTAATACGCATGCGGGCCACCGTTTCACACACTTTGTTTATGGCTTTGATTGGTTCCAGTTTATGAATCTCACTCTTAATTTCTTTCACTTCTTTCATCATGTAACGAATTGCGTCCGTTAGAGCGGCTAACTCTGATGAGTTACCGGATGAAGAAGCAGGAGTGAGAGGAACATTCACTTTGTTTCGAGAAATAGGAACTTTTGACTTATTCTCACAAATTTCAAGCACATCTTTAGGTCGACGATTCAAGATATTGCCACCAGCGACTGCGTTAAGAGAATCTTGATCGTTTCCATTCAACCCATTATAAAACGTATTGATCTGTTGTAACTCCGTGAAATCATGATGCGGGCGTTTTCTTAGGAGATCTTTGAATCGTTCCCATGCCTCTCCGAAGTTTTCAACGAAACTTTGACGAAATCCAGAAATTTCATTTTTCAGATTAGTCGTCTTTGAAGGAGGAAAGAAATAATTGACAAATTTCTGTACGAGATCTTCCCAAGTTTTAATGGATCGAGGGGGTTCTTTTTCCAGCCAAATCCGGGCTACCCCTTCGAGAGAAAATGGAAATAGCATCAATTTGATAACTTTTTGCGGCACATCCTTGTAATTGATGGTTGAGGTCAACTTGTTGAACCAACGGATGTGTGCATACGGATCTTCTCGTTCAAACCCGTGGAATTGGTTTGTAGACACGAGTTGAATCAAATGCGTTTTCAATTCAAAATGATCAGAATCGATTGGTGGTAAAACGATGGCATCTCCGTAACCCTCGGTGGGTGCTTGGAGCATCTCAGCCATTGTTCGATTGTCTGCCATATTATCAATGGGAACAGTACGAATCACGGGTTCGACTATTCGGGCAGCACGTCTACGATTACGTCTTCTCGGAATATCTACGAGTTCACGTAAAGGACTTGTCGACGTAGAAGAACGAGTGCGCATGCACTAAATAAAACAATTCAATTAAAACAAGATCGAAGCAAAACACAAGGAACTTAAACCTTAAATCAACAAGCGTACGGTAGCTCTCTGAAAGAAAAACGCACAGAGTGGCAGAGGAGCAAAGGTGGGCAATAAATGCTCCTTAAAAACCCGCTCCTTTCGGTTTGTCAATTTAATGCCAAACCTCCTGAAACCTCCGTTAGAGTTTGTTTATCAATCAAAGGTGAGCCGAATTCGCAAGCGACACAAAGGCAAGTTTTAAATCTGGTGTTTGGGAACTTATTATGATAATACTCCAAGTTGAGGAATATTATATTGATTTTGCTTTTATCTTTTATTTAACAATAAAACGAGAATGTTTTTGGGTTTTTGTTTTTATATGATACTATATATATAAAAGAAAAGAAAAATATTTTTTTTTATATGTTTTATGAAAGTGGAAACTTCTGAAAGAAGGATCTCAAGTCACTAATCGTTTAAAATCTCAACGATATTGTCGCAACACAACCTCCCCGGCAGCGGCGCCAAAATTTGATCCGTGCTAAAGTATATATATATATATAATTTATATCAGACGACGGATACGCGTGATACGCGGGAATTGACAAGTCAACCTCTTAGGAAAAAGGTTATCTTACAAAACCCGTGAATACGATGTGTGTGTGTGAAACCAGGTAAGTGATTACCCAGGTCGTGTCCCAACGAGGTGTGAATGGGCGATATCGTTTAAGGTTTGGAATTAGAGTGACTGATGATTGGGATATGAAATTTTGATTTTATTATAATTCTAATTAAATAATGAGAAACAAATTCTCAAAATAAAATTAAGATTAAAGCAGATTATATTAAAAACGGGTTTAAAAAGTGAAATCTATAAAAATAAATCCTACAAGTACCAAATTATTTTTTCTAAGTTATAAATGATAAAAGAAAATTTTAGAAAAAAGATTTATATTTTTCTGATTTATATATTTTTTATTATGAATTAAAAACTGTTTTAAAAAGAAAAATGCATAAAAAATATTAATATTATTCTAAAAATTCTGGAAATTTTTGTGAAATTACTTAGCACTAAAACAGTCCAAGGAAAAATATAAAAAAGGTGCCAGCTTATTGGGATAAGCTGGTAATAAGCAAAATGATTCGGATGGCTTAAAATAGAAAAGTGGGTTAAGTATTAAAGTGTGTAGAGTTAAACCAGAGAAGTCCCAAGGGCAAACGGTAAGTGTGTTGTGTGTTGAGTCCAGTGACCAGGGTTCGAATCCCAGTTCCTGACCTTTTGCTAATTATTTTATTTTTGGAATTTTCTTTTTGCTACTTAATAATAAGCTAATAACTAACAACTTTTACAAAAGAAATTATTTTAAGAACTTCACAAATAAGTTGGAAAGAAGCTAGAAATATCAACAGTTAGCAATTAAGTTATAATGAAACTAAGAATAAGCTATAAGCTGATTTTTAAGCTAACAGGGATTGGAATAAGCTACTATGGACTAGTGTGACTATAAATAAACTTAAGAGACCAGAAAAAGCTATGGGAATAAGGCCATAAGCAGTTGAGCAGATTTGAGCTTAAAATGAATTTTGGCATTAAAATATGCTATTAAGCTAATAAGGGCTTATGGGAGAATGGAAAGAGTTGTTTTCTACTTAGAATATGCTAATAAGCTAAAGTGATCCAGAAAAAGCCATGGAAATGAGCCAATAAGCACAAAATAAGCAAGAACACCCCTGAGGTCTGCTGATGCAACCTTGGTGCAGGGCAAAGTTTTGGATTCTAGGCAACTTGCAGGGCTGAAAGGAGCTTATAAATAAGCTCCAAAATCTACAACAAGCTCAGAAAACTCAAGATAGTACTATAAGCTACTCTAAAACCAAAATTTAGACAATAAGCACAAGTAAATAAGCAGTTAATTAGCTGAGAATGGGGGTTGAAAAACATGCAGGCTGCAATGGTTCTAGGTGATCAGGAGTTATGCAGATGTGCACAAACCAATTGATACTTAACCAACTCTTGTGTATCCACTAAATGAACTTAAAGCACCACAGAAATGCCAAAGATAAGGTCCAAATGAGCTTAATGCTTATTATGGTTTATTTGATCAGTCCATGGTCTATATTTTCCACAGTTGGTTCAAAATCACAATCCCTATCAAATGGACTTAAAGGAACTTAGAAACAGCTTATCTAAACTATTTTAAGCAAGATCAAAGTTGGGCAAATGGTCAATGAACAGTGAGACCCCAAATTGACCCGTTTGACTAACTAACCCAAACACTCCTTTATTATGGCTGATTTGAGATTAGAACTAGAAACCACCAAAATAAGCTTAGATTCTGACTTGTTAATGATTGTCTAACTTGATTAAGTTGATATAAGTAATTATCAATATGTGAAATAGCACTAGTTAAGCTACACCTATATTTGACTTATTTGACTGATTTTAGCTATTTAATGGAAAATGAGATTTAAGCTTAAACTAATTATCAAACTAGGCTATAATTACTTCAAGTAAAACAGATAAGCAAAGAGAATGACAATAAGTACTCAAATAAGCTAGTGTACAGTAAAACATGCAATTTGAAAATATGCTTACAAATTGCTTTTGCTCAAAACAAAGAACTGATAACTTAGTACCACATCAACCTATAGCTTCCCAAGAAGCACTAAACCATGGGCTTCCAAATTTCTACATGCTCCAGCTTGTATTGTGCAACAGCTTTTTTTTTTTAGCTTATTTTGACTTTTATTGACTTTTTTGGATTTTTAAGATTTAAACTGGATTACACTAACATAAACTTATCAAAAGCTATAGTGAGCTTATGTAAGCTTATAGAAATAGAAAAGAAGCTATTTCAAACAACAATTAACTTGATTCGAATTGTCAGTTCAGTCAGAAACTTGAAAACATTGAATTTTTATTAAATTTTGGAAATTGCACAAAGATAAACATTAAACAACCTGAAAGTAACTTGCAAAGATAACTGGAAACTAAAATTTATAAAACTTGAACAATTAAAGTACAATACGATTAAATGAAAATTAACTACTTGCCATTATAGGCTACAAAGTGTTCTATTTATACTAAAACTAAGTGGGATTAGTCTTGTCTTGTTCTCTGACCATTTCTGCACACTTGGATCCTCTTGAAATCATCTCAGCCCTTTAAATGGGTTTTGGCGCCAAAAATGATGGTAGTGGGAAAACCACTTGGTTCTGATGAAGTGTGATGGGGAAGAAGCAATTAATGCTTCTTGGCTTGTTAGGTGGAGTGGGATAGGAGGAGGGGGTGGATGTTTCAGGGATGAGGTGGCTATGGTGGTATGGTTTTGGGCGGGCAATGGTTTTAGAAGAAGGATTTGACCGAAGTCAAACCTGGTTTTGCTAACTCACAAAGAACAAGGCCGGGTTGGGTTTTATTTAAATTGGGCTTGGTTTAGTGTATGGTGTGGGCTGGGTTTAGTTTTTTAGGCTGGGTTTAGTTTTTAGTTAGGATTTAGAATTGGATAAGATTTAATTTTAGGGACTAAAGTTGCCAATTCTGAAAATCCAAGGACCAAGCTGCCTAAAAATGAAATTTATTTCCAAGGACCATTTGTGTCATTTTGGTATTTTTGGGGGTTAACTTGACTTTGTCTTTGACTTTTGTCTTCACTTGATCAATTGTTGTCGAGTCGATCCAAAAATATTCGTTTTTGTTCCGTTTTCAATCCTTCAGTACCTGAAACACATAAAACACAAACCAAGGATATCTGCAATATATATTGGGTGTTTTAGGTCATTTTAGTGTCTATTATGGGTATAAAATGATGAGTATTTACACACTCATCATGGTCAGTTTGGCTAGCCCAAAGGGGTTAAATCTGGAAATGTGCACCTTATAGTATTGCAAAAACTCAAGAATCAAAGGATGAATGGGAATCTGAAGGTTTGACTGGGTAAATGCGTGCACATACAAGCCCACATACCCTGCGGGGGCATCAAAAACATTTTGTCTTTTACTTGGAAGTATGATTTTGAGCCCAGCAGGTAAGGGGTAATCATGAAGGAAATCAGATAATGTTGCTTTTGATAAAGTGCATGTTTGTTCCCTAATTATTCTTTTTGCTGCCATACTCATGTCACTATAAAAAAGTATAAAGATCAAAGAGATAGGATGGAAATTTTACCTTTTCGTTACAACGGAAGCACAAGAACACAGAGTGATGTGTGTGTATTTTGGGCGAAAGGTTAAAGTGATCTAGGGTTTACCGTGCTAAGAGTTTAAATACCCATCATGCCTTTAAATCCTGGCCATACACGTGTTTATTTACCCCTCTTATGCAAACGGATTTCAAACGAATTCAAAAATTGAATTGACGTTTCACATTTACCGAAGATTGGGTTATTAAGGCTAATGGAAGGATAATCATTAACCCGCATTAAATGCGCGGGTTAGTTGGACATTTATTTTATTTTTTCACGGAAGTGTAATTTAATGGGTGTAATGCATGTAGATTTTTTGAGTCGAATGCAATATATACTCGTACGTATATATCATTTTCGACTGGGGGGCTTGATGATGTACCCTCCGAACGGGTCGAAGGACTCCCCTTCGAGCCTGTAGAAAGCCCTCCCTTCGGAGGCCCAGGTTAATCTCCTAACACGTTTCATTGGCGTAAAACCATTCGCCTGCGAACTGGTTACCATGTGGGAATCCGCCAATCGAAGCCTTAAGCCCTTCGGGGTATCTCCTACGAAGGAACTAGCACGAAGGACAATCCTAACATGGTCAAACCCACGTCTCCTCTTCCCTTAGCTTTCCCCCCAAAACAGAGATCGTGGGCTACAAAGCCCTAGCGGTTACCACAAATCATGGGATGCCCCCATGATCTCCGAAACATGTGCAAACCGCCCACTAAGGCCTATTTCTCCCTTATAAATAGCTTAGTCGGGCATGAACAATGTAAGTTAACTTCATTCTCGTCATTTACAACCTACATTACCCTTACACATACTTACTCGCACGCCGGAGGTGGTTCGCAGGGTCCAACCCCTGCGCAATCACTTAACGTAGTGTCTTCGTATTTCTTATTTCAGGTTAAGAACAAGCTTGGCGCAATCTCAACACCCCATTATTACTTTGATCACCATCGAAGGCCTGGTAGTGCATCTTTTTGTACAATCAAGACGATTGTTTGTAGTTATTTTTTTTAGATTGAATATTGTTGGATTATTCTTCGCAAGGACGAACTTGTTGTTGGTGATAAACATTTGTGATATAATTTTGGACGACACTTTTGATCGTGCTTTGTTAACCCGAGGCTGTGAATTAATTTTGGGTGAAATTTTTCGGGTTCATTGAATATAACTACCGTGCTAGTTATTAGATAGTTTCAAGTATATTGGATAAAACTACAGTGGTTATTTGAATTCACTCAAACCCTTTCAACCAAAATCCAACAACAGTTCATATTATCATTATCATCTCACGGTTCATTCTTGATTTTTGAAAAATCCCGCGAAAGAATCTATTTCTCGGTTTAAATCATAGAATTGTAAAATCCCATGCACGTTTACATCATGTCTACTACTTCAGATTCTTTCATATCTGAGATACTCAAGCTGCACGACAAGTATGATGAACAAATGATTTCCAATTCTGGACAACAAATAAACGTGTGTGATTCTGATAATACAAATGTGGAATCTTCGTGCCCGAATTCACAAGAGATAGAGTTTCATCAGTCACTTATGGTGCTTAATGCAAAGAAAAGTCGCATTGAATGTTTTCGTCTACTTCATTCACATCTCAAGGTTCTGTTTGAAAAACCTGAATACGTGATGGGTTACACACGGGCTTTCACAACACTCTTTGGTCAAGATGTTCATGATTTCACAGTCAAAATGACTCTATATTTAGATCAACTTGAACAACAGCTTGACAAAGAAGAATTCTCTGAAGCAAGATCCAGAGCAGCTTTCAGTGTGATCAACAAACAACTCCAGGTGTTCATTGATTTGCAATACACTGAGGACTATGACTATGATAGTCAAATGACAAAAGGGTGTTTTGCTAAATACACTGGAACTGAGGTTGCCATGTTCAGAACAACATTACTACAATTGATGAGTAATGTTAATGAGTTCATTGATGAAAGGGCTAAACAAATAGGGAATGGAACAAGATCAGACAAGTTTGATGATGGTGACAGCATAGGAAGTGATTTCACAATGTGTGATAATGCAGCCTACGAACCTGAAAATCACCAAGCACAGTTTGCTGAGGTACATCTGTCTGATCAAGATAATGATCTTTCTAATGAACAACAACATACTGATCAATTTAAACCTACTTATGACACATATCTGATGGAAAAGACTGATAGCAATATCACCTCTGATTCATCAAATATGAGTCATAAGGGGGGAGAGATTGATCAGGATGCTGAACATGATGATACGTCAAGTTCTTTGCTTACGGCTGAGTTTTCCAAATCAAATGATATGATTGAAAAGGATGTTTATAATGAACTTTCAAAAAGATTTTTACAGCTTGAAAAACATTGCATCTCTTTTGAAATTGCAATGCAACAAAAGGTAGAAAGTCTTCAAAATAACCTACCATGTAAAAATCCGGAATTTCCTGAATTCCGTGAATTTTTTATGATTTTGAAAGCTCAGCTAGAAGCCAAAAACATGACGATCAAAAACCTGAAAAAATGGATTGCTGAGATGTGTGATATGTGTAATGAAGTTAAAGCTAAACATGATGTTATTACAACTACAAATGTTGAATTTGAACATAAAGTGGCTGAATTAATTAATGAAAATGAGACTTTGAAAATTCATTGCAATGAACTGTGTGATACAATCAAAGAAGCAAAAACTAAGAATGTAGAGCAAATGACCTCTTTGATTGCCAAAAATGATGAATTCAAAGCTCAACTTCAGGAAAAGGGTTTTGCAATTGCAGCGTTGAAAAACGAGTTAAGAAAATCGATAGGAAATGGTGTGAACACTAAGTTTGCAGAACCATCAATCTTGGGGAAACCACCACTTAGAAACCAATCAGTTGTTAGACAACCGACTGCGTTTAGATCTGAACGGCCAAAATTTTCAAAAACATGGTTTGCCTCCCAAGTTGATGCGAAACAAGTTTTGTCAAAACCAGTCACTTCACAGTCTAGACCTAGTGAAAAGGAATATACGCTTGCAAAACCTCATCATATGAGTGCCTCTAGTTCTTCTAGGATCAGTTCAAAGAATGTGTCATTTGTGACACCAAAGGAACATGTTAGACATAAAAACAGTGTTCAGAATCACAACCTAGAGGATGCTAAGAAAAACACACATGAAAAGACTAGAAAGTTGCCCGTTTTTAAGAGTAGTTGTGTATCGACTAAAGCGATTCCCGTAGCCAATCACTCTAAGAATTCTAGATCTTTTTCTGATTCCAAACACTTTGTTTGCTCGACTTGTCAGAAATGTTTTTTTAAGGCAAACCATGATGATTGTGTAACAAAATTCCTGAAGGAAGTACATGCTCGTAATAAGGTTCAATCCTCTAAGACTAGAAACAATAATGAACCCGTAGAACCAAAAAGTTATACTCAGAAACCTGGTAGGCAGATTGTTGTAGGACAAAGGTCTTCTCTAAACAAGTCTTCCACTGTACATGAGAAACCAAACACTCCTAGATCATGCCTTAGGTGGATACCAACGGGTAGAATTTTTAAGATTGTGGGTCTTAGATGGATACCTTGTAGAAAGATTTTCATTGAGTGCAGAACCAAGGTTGACAGTGCAATCCCAAATGGCTTAAATGCGGATATCACTAACCCATATAAATGCAAACAAACTCTTAATGTCAATGCAGGAAGTCTTTACTTAAGTGCAGGTACATCGTTCCCTCTTATTAAGGAAAGACTCAGGGTTTGGGTGCCGAAAAGAGTGATATCTCATGATGTAGGGGTTCTGGAAATTCAAGCTTGATGAACATAATTGACTATGACGTCTGTTCACATCAGTTCAGGCCTCGTTCTTCATCGACTATGATGTCTGTTCATATCAATACAGGCCTCGTTCTTCATTGACAATGATGTTTGAACGCTGCAGTTCAAGCCTCGGGTCTTAATGTCAATATAATGGCATCTGTTGATATCTCTTCAGGCCCCGTTCATCAATGAAAAGAAAGGCGTACGCTTGAGTGCGCTTTATCTTCGAAAGAAGAGAAATCTTCTTATCTATGACCATTCTCATCAAGCTTCATGTTCTTCTTGTGCTCATTCAGTCATCAAGGGGATAAACGTACATTTGAGTATATTCTTATTCACCTGGTCTATCAAAAATGGCAGTTGGCCGTCATATGCAATTTTTGAGGGGGAGAAGGGTGAATAAACTACATGTGAATAAACTACATGGTGATTGAGATTTGAGAAATGGTCATACGACTCTTCTTGTTTCTGACTATTCTCATCCAAAAGCTTCATACTAGCTCCATGCTCGTTCAGACATCAAGTGGATCTACTTCTATCAGATTGGAGGTTTATTCACTCAATCAAAAATGGCAACTTCAAATGCAATTTTTGAGGGGGGAGAAGTGTGAACAGTGGATCAACCTCATATGCACTTTTTCAATCAAAAATGGCATTCTCGTATGCAATTTTTAAGGGGGAGAAGTGTGAACAAGTGGATCGACGTACATTTGATTGGCTGTTCACTCACTTGTTGGGCATCTAATTGTGACTATGGAGTTGATCAGGTATCACTTATTTGAGGTTGAAGTTGACTTTCTCAAAGGCGTGATCTTATTCTATCTTGAAGTCGGGGTTGGTTGGATGCATGACTTTCAATGATAACTTACTCGTGCTTAAGATTTAAGTTGAAGACTTAGGTTATCTAGTTACTAGCAGTCAGGGTAAATGTTTGACGACCTAGTTAACTATCACTTAAAGGAGTTACGTTGTAGTACTCAGTGTCACACGCCGATGACGTTGTGGATAATCGCAAGAGGTGTTAATGTCTCATACTTTGGTTGAGTATTGAGTACTTAGAGATTTGCTTGGAGCACTAATTCTCTACACCGTTCTTCCAACATTAGTGCAAGTTCAAGTCACGAGAACGGGGAATTCTACTTCAGTGTCAAGTTGGGTATATCGGGTTTGTTCCATCAGTCATCTCGTTAAATTGCCTACTTAATGGGTTGGTAAAGATAATCAGAAAGTGTTTCGGTAGCTGCTGACTCTCACTTGATACATTTGAGCTAATTTTGTTCTTCTCACAAGATTTCAAGTATTTGTGCGTAAAATGTGTTGCTAATTCTGAGGTATCAAAACCAGCAAGGGGGAAGGAGACATACATCTGAACGCACAACAAGTACACGTGATGAAATTTATACCTCTTCTGATTTGGGGTTATTCCGGGAAGACAAATGTCATAACCGCAGAGAAAATCAGTGTTTTAACTCGTTCCTTATGGTGTATCATTCCAACTACTTGGGGGAAGTGGTCTCTGGATACTTTCGGTATGCATTCCTTCAGTCTTCAGCAGGAAGTAATGTGAGAAGAATTATTCAAGTGTGAGATGATACACTGCTGATTCATTTGATGGTCCCCCGATCAGAGAGTCACGATGGTTATTCTTAAAAGGAGCAGCAATTTTTCATGTGGTTTGCTACGGTTTCCGCTGTACGCATATCTTATGTAAGCTTGAAAGAAAGCTTAGAAACTGCTCAGAAAGAAGATTGTCGGTTTAGGGGGAAGCTGTCAAAGCTTCAAATTGAGAAGGCTCGAGTTCAGTCTATTATTCAGGAGCCTCGAAAGCTTTGGTGGTGAAAGTTTAAGACATGTTGACTACTCATTTCTACAACATACTGAACGTATCCTTATTTTGGTATTCATGTCAACTTCTTCTTAAACTGAATAATATAGCTTGTAAATATCTTATGCAAAAATGTAAATAGAAATTTATAAAACCAACAAATTGTAAATAGAAAAACTTAAACCCAGAAAAAACCATAAAAATCAGAAAAATTAGAAAATACCTAAAATAGTTTTTTTAAGGCATGTCTTCTGGCATCGATAACATTTAAGTCCTAGAAATGTCATTCAATAATGACACGGGTCTTTAAATGAAGTTCAAACAGAAGTTCAAAAAGTTTTTCAAAACATGCCTAGATGGCTTGCTATTACTTTAGATAGCAACCCGTGTTTCAAAATAGGGAAAGCACGTCGCCAAAAAGACTGTTGTTCCTCCCACTGGGTGATGTTCACCCAGGCATGGATTACTTCATATCCATGCATCCCTGATTTGATGTACATTTCAGTGCATCATTTCTTGTAAAAGAAGAGAAATCTTCTTTGCATACAAATAGTTTTCCTTCTATGATTCTTCTGAAAATTATTTGTGAGACACTTGGTGATTACGTGTTGTTTGAAACTCTTTTAGACTTGGATTGTTCATAAAATTTGTCACTCAATCAATGACTACAGCTCTTTAACTAGAATACGGGTCACTGATTGAGGGGGAGAGTGATTTCAAATTTTATATCATCAAACGGATTTCTTGGTTATCTTATAATTGTTAGAAAAGGTTTTGTAGTTAATGGGGAATTAGTTGAAGAGGATCTTGCTAAGCTTTATCTCAAATGGCCAAATGTGTTAGTTGTTAGAAAGATTAGGGCATTATGTGCAATTTGCTTATAGTATCCTAACTTTATGTAACTAGAAGGCCCATTTGTGTCACTTTAGAATCCTCGTTTAATCCCCTAAATGCTTTAAAATACAAAATCTAAAAGAAGTTAGAAAACCCATTGTGTTTGATGTTCTTTAAAACTCCACTGGCATTTGTATGATCTGAATGAATGAGTTTCAAATGTTGTTTGACTTTTGTTAGTCGATAGTTGCTTAATTGTTGTTGATTTAGTGCTTGTGCTCTCAGGATATGCTTAGGTATATAGTTATCATGTTTGAATCTTGTCCCTAGGTAACTGAGCTAAATGTTGAAATATTAGTGAATTGCCATGTTCATGATTGTTGATTGCTCTTCATGCTAGATAGTGGTTTGATGTATTTCCTGACTGTGGTTTGATTATGAGATGAATTTGGTATTATGAGTTGGCAAGCTGCTATGTGGTAGCTATTAATGAAAAGTGTATATGTATGTATGTATGTATGTATATCTGTGTTGATATTCTTATGCAGATTCCATGGCCAATATGAATGTGCCAGTTCCCGCTCTAACCATTTGATCAGATGTTCGAACTCTATTGACAGGCTCTGAATTCGCAACAACAACAACAACAGCAACACTGTCATCACTACCACCACCTTCAGTGAAACAAAGCAATACTTATTCTGATCTCGCCAAGTGGGGATCTACAATACTTGGAAGTTTTGTTGGTGGATGGATAGTTGATGTTGACGATTGACTCCCTCAGAGAAGCGAATGATCACATCATTCGTACGTAAAGGTCAACATCATTTGTGTCATAAAAGTTATCTCGTACATCATAAGAAGTGAAAATTTTGTGGTTGTTATGTGTCAGTGTATGATTTTTTTTAATATAAATTTTCCAAACTTATCATACCTGACACTAACATTCTCCCTCATTGATTGAGGGGGAGCTGTAGAATGTTCCATTATCATAGTACATGTTAAACCTTACCACATTGTCTCCCACATTTTCTAACTTATTTAAATCAATTGGGATCACAAATCCCAAATGGTTTGAAATTTTTGATCGGGGGAAAGAATGTGATTTAAATATGAAATCTGATAAAATGTGATGTTTTGGACGTAAATGTAAGCTCTCTCATATGTGCTAAACTCTTTCGTATATCAATGCACATATTGAGAAGGAGCAAATGGTTTGTGATTAAAAAAAGGATGTGGCAACTTATGTGAGCACGGCTCAGACTTCACCAATGAATTGACGAAACAAATACTGTCATTAATCGAAAGGACATGTCCTGGCCGGGTAATAATTTCAAGCTGGTCTAACCAGTGATGTAAGCGTGTCTCGAAGAGGACGTGTCTGAGTAGAGTGTACCATTTCGAGAAACTTTCTATGGACTTGACCAGGCCGGGTAATAATTTCAAGCTAGTCTAACTAGTGATGTAAGCGTGTCTCGAATCGGTCATGTTCACTGAAAGTGGATCAATTCAAAAAGTGCGAACTCTACCCAACATGTGCAAATTTATAATAAAATCATCTGAGCACATGTTAAGGGGGAGAATTTGAAAAATATAAAACTCTCAAAGTGTTAGCAAAATGTGTTTCAAAATCATGAACACTTTGAGAGATTTTTCAAGGATTTTGGTTTACGGAGACATAGGATAGTCATGGTGTTATAAGGTGGCTAAGGTTAGGAAAACCGTCCTATGATCCGCCAGAGCCGGAGGGATCTACCCAGGGACAATACCGAATAGTTAGTATTAGAAAGTCCGTAGGTATGATCCTGAAAAAAGGAGTAATATGAGAAAGGAGAAAGAAGGGGTTGAAGAATTAAAAAGAAATGAAATGAGAAAGGGTGAAAAGAAATAGCCCTCCAATTATTCAACCTTAGGGTAGAAACCAGGTTCAATTCATATGCTACTGGTGGTTACTAAGGTAACACCGGTATTGAAGACAAGACGTCATGGACCCAGTGACGCACTACACTAAACCTTCTAAGCCACTCAAGTTCTCTCAAAATGACTTGTTTCATTCTCACGAGGAACCTTGCATAATCTATCGACTGCTCATTACGAGTTATGCTGATATTGAAACAGGAGACACCGATCCAGTCTCCGACTACCAAAATTGCACTTATCGAGTCTAGAGCCACGAGATGGATCATAAGATCTCATAGGAACATGTGTTACTTCTACACTGGCTGTTCAACATTAAGGACACCAGTTGTAAACCTATGAGTCCTACGCAGATCTTAGCAATCTGCCAGAACATTTATGAGGGAATTTACAAATGTAATTCTCAATGATTGAATAGAAATTCCTACCAGGGTCAACATCAAACAGCCCTGAAAGCAGGTCACTTCGGTAATTCCTTGTGGATTACGCTTAGTGGTCATGGCGGTTTCAAACGGTCTACATTCGTGGAGTGATCTCCAGCGACTCACCTAATCGTTGATTTACTACGGTAGATCTTTAAAGCCCTCTATGGGTTTCCGATTTAGGAACGGCCTTGGTAAGGATTAGAGAAAGTTTTCACACTATGCTGTTAACAATCTCGAAGTCCGAACCTGTAAGTACCGGACGTTTTATTGCTAACTGTCGTATGCAGGAACACCTGGTGGTTGTAGCTGATTGCAGTTGTAGCTGATTGCCGAACAAGATGCCAATCCATCACCACATGCTCACACTTCACCATCACCGTATTCAAAGAAGTCATGATAAACTAAAAGACCTTCAACATTGCTTCCGCAAACTCTGATGCTGAAAATCATGACCCAGAATAGTGTGAGCATGTCAGTTCAAAGTGTACAACATCACATGGAAACATTCTGCTAAAAGATGACTTGAAGACATACGTTGGATGATGACATCAAAGAATCACCAAATATCATCCAAGACAGAAGAACGGTCATCTAAAGTTCGCCGTTGAATGTACAAAGATCAACGACATTGAAGAATCAAAGACTACGAGCTATGAAGTCAAATTCATATGAAAGAATGCTAGAATTCAAAACATTATTTCCGGGGTGACCTCCCTTAGGGGGAGATTGTTAGGAATATAAATATTCATGTGAAGACTCGGTCACCCCGAGTATCTATTTAGCATTAAGTTAGCTCGTAGGCTTATTAATATTAGTTTAGTTTTAGTAATACTAGTTTAGTTATATTAGTATTTGTGGAGTTGGGTCGGGTCTTTACCCACCGTCAGCTCACTCCACAGCCCACTCGGGGTACCATATCATGTAACTATAAATACCCCTTCCCACACTTGGGAAGGGTTGGAGCTCTTAATCATACAATTATTTTTCTCTTCATTCTCTCTCTCTAGAGTTCCCAACTCTTTCATCTCTCTCTCTCTAGAAATTCATCCATCATCTAATCCAATCAAATCCAAGTATACAAATGTTACAGTTAATGTGTTATAACACTCGTTAAAGGGCCACATGAAATCATAACTTTACATGCCTAAAAATGTAAGAATTCGATCTAATGTTTCTGTTTTCTAAGCGACCTACAAACTGATCTGATTCGACCCATCTTCTATTCGACCTAAATCTGATATGTTCGACCCTAATATGATATGTATTACATGCCTTCTAAATATGATAAAACCCTAAATAAATTAATATAAGGCGTATGAAATTAATGGGGTGGATTAGGGCTCGTTTTTGTGATTTTATGTAAAGTTGTGTGGCGTTAAATTGATGTGTATGCATGTGGTGTGAGTATGTCGACAAGAAGGGTTGTTTAAGCGTGTAAAATATGGACTAATAAACCTATGAAACATGCATGTACGATCAAATCTAAAAAAGGATTAGACATAGGTGATTGTTTGGTCCCATTAAGCCCCATGTGTGCTCGTTAATTTTGATGTCATGAGTATACTTGTTCGTGTGTTAAACGGATGGTTTTATAATGTCTTAAAACTTGTTAAAACCTGAATTGAATAAGGTATAAGGGTCGTGGTATTGGTTTGGGTAAACTTAGGGTTGTTTCTGTCTCAACTGCATGTTGTCCAGGATTTTGGTTCGTGTTCCAAGGGTCATAAGTTAATGATACAAACGTGTTTTTGCAAGATTTTTTAGGCTAAAACTAAATTCAGGGTGTGTGTGCTATCTGGATATCAAATTTCATAATTTTTGGAGGTCGGAAGAGTAGTCGTTTGATTTTTGGAAGTTCAAGTGTCAAAACTGTATTCTGGATGTCTGAAAATCAGTTAGTGTTTTTGATTTTTAGTTTTAAAACTATAAGGAATTAAGAGGTCTCATTTCACTGGGATAATTCTTAAGATGTATATGGCTTACTGGAATTTTGGTGGATTTTTATGAAGTGACGAAATGGGTTCGTTAAGGGCCAACTTTCTGGGTGTCTGTGCAATTATCTTTCTGGACAGGTCTGGGAAAATGATTTTTTTTTTTTTTTTTGATACTTGCCCTATGAAATAAAATCTAGAAAAATTACAGTAATTACCTAACATGTATAAGTAACTATGATAATTATTTGAGCACCTCAATAGGTACATAAGTATGGTTTTAAATTCATAAACAAAGGGACCTGAACGCAATAAAATCTGAAGTATAACATAAGCTAAGGGTTTGGTTTAACCTAACATGTTTTGCTCCTAATTCATTTGAAAACCAATCCGAGATACTTTTAAACCTATGTTACGAATACTTACTATTCCATATGTGAAACCCTAAAACACATTAATGAATGAGCTAATAAGTACTTAAAACCGTTATGATATTAAATGAGCGTATAAGTAATATATGATTATAATTCGTGTAGATTCGGTGAAGAAGGAGTGATCCACCTTTTCTTGTGTTCTTTCCCATTTGTTTTCAATCTCATAAGATATAGATATTCCACCCTTTTTCAGTAAGGGTTTTTCTCATGACTCGTTTCGTTATGATATGGTTTGTTTCGTTCGTGACTTCACTATTCGCATTTGAATCCTTTGATACTTTATAATCCATTAGATACTATGACTTGTATGAAAAACCTTTTTGAATATATATCTTGATGATGGTTTTGGGAAATACTATTTTTAAAATGACTTCTATGACTACGAGGTAACACCATTTTTTATATAAAGGTTTAATGACTCTCATAAAAATAGCTTTTAAAAGAATACTTTCATGAAAACAACATTTAAATGATTTTCATAATTACATAATTTGGTTGTACTCTATCCTTAGGGATTTCTCATGACTCATTGTTTTCTAATATTTGTTATGCTTTGATCCGTATTTGTTTAGTTATTTGTTTGATTATCCGTTTCATGCTATATTCATTTCTTATAGCTATCATCTTAGTTGGACAATTTATAATTGTCCCTCATCATTATATTGTATGTTATTTGCCTATTATGTTGCCCATATTTGTAGCCAGTTATGGGGAGTCCATGGCCTTGCCATTGATGCACCAATGGTATTGACACTATCTGTGGAGGTGGGGTTTTGTCCACGGCGTTCTCATTTGTTATATAGCTGTATATATAGCGCACCTGGCCCGTGTTTATTATATGTATGTTTAGTCTAGAATTGGCATATGTATATCTGTTTTGAAGGGAGCGTATGGATGCATCCTAGGTATTTAGTTCAGTTTAGATATATATACTTGTGAATGGACTTGAGTGTGTGCAATACACCCCATTTCACTATTTGGTACATTGAGCTAGCTACTCCATGTATAATTTGATATATGATTTGTTGGGCATTTCCTTTGATATTCATATCCACTTTATGTTCATAATTATGCTTTGATCCATTTCATATGTTCCATATTCTGTTTGACATCTTGTTTAGCAGGTTCTCTTGGATTTATTCGCTTATTCATTCTTATACGCTTATTACCTTTCATTTGTTTATATATGTTCACTAAGCGTTAGCTCAGCGGCATTTTCTTTCCTTTGCGGCAGGTTATAAGCGGGATGCTGGGCATGAGTGTTGAGAGTAGGAGCTAGAGGACCTACCCATGATTAGTTTCCCCATTGTTGGATTATAATTATGCTTTGGATATGTATTTCTTTTTATACTATTGTTTGGATTATATTTTGGAAGTCCTTGTAACTCTTTACTTAGTATTTTAATAAGAAGTCTTCCGCTTGCGTTTATATGTTCTGATTGACACCATAATGTTACACTTAGGCCCTTTTCGGTTTGGGGTGTTACAAGTTTAAAGTTGTTAATTTTGGTGGACATCAATAGGGTTTGAAAAGATTATGCGTAAGTTTGAATTTTGGTTGGTACTTGACTATACGCATTGTTGGGCTGGATATGGTTTGGCTGAATTCGAAAAGTTTGTTTCAAAATATTGGGCTGTGAAATTTTTGAGTTGAATGGTGGTTATATACGAATTTTGCAAACAGTTCCAATGGTGGTCTAAAGGAAATAATGATTATTGAAGCTAAAAGTTCGAGTTCAAGATCGTGTGTAAGCTTGATTCAAATGGTTTTGGTTCTGGGCTGAGTATGAAGATATTGGTTAACACACACAGAAGATGATTGATTTAAATGTTCTTAAATGTTTAAAAAGGCTCGTGTTTGTTCGAATTGGGATAATTGATTATGAAGAAGATGGATTGTCACTTATTTGAAGTTGAAGGGGTGTTTCATGGATGCGTGTTCTTATCATATCTTAAACAGCTTACAACATTTAAAGATAACTTGTTCGTGCTTTAATGTTGTGACAATGACTTGTCAAAATCTAGCAATAGGATTTGCTATCACTTAAATGAGTTACATTGTAGTGCTCAGTGTCTCATTGAATATGAGGATTTTGTCAAGAGATTGCGTTCTACTTATATGGTGTTAGTATAAGTTCAAAGTCACGTGGATAGTGCAAGACATAAGACATAAGTTTGGGATTGTTATACTTCAGCATCAAGTTTGTAATACTTAGTTTTCTTCATTAGTGATCATTACAAGGAGCCTACAGATTTGAAGAATCATGAAGATGGTTAACACATTGGTTTCAGGGGAAGCTTATTCTTATGATGTGTTTAATCATTTACATGCACCACTCGAGCGGAAGTTTTTGATTCTTACTACTGTTGATCATTATTACTACTGCTAGTTGGAGTTTCTACTGTTTTAGATTCATTTTTCTTATATATGCGTCATGGAGGGCAATTTGAAACATTGGAAGACTTGGATTAGGAGCGTGATATTGATTTGTGGTGGTTAAGATCATATTTGCATACGTTCCCTATTTGGATAATAACAAAAAGGGGAAGAGATGTTGTGGTGATATGACATGGATTAAGGGGAAGACAAGATTGTTTCATTCATGGTGAGATTTAATTATCTCAACTTCTTTACTTCGTCTAGGAAAGTTCGTACAAGAACGTGTTTGTTTTATCATCATCAAATAGGGAAAGATTGTTGGGTTTTATAGATTTGATGATACAAAACATGAAGAATGAAACATGAAGGACTTATCATGACAAGAAGGGAAACTACAAAAAGATGGAGGATTTAGAAGATTCTTAGAAGAATATTTAGTTTCCTTATTGTATTATGTAAACCCTAGATGTCTCTATTATATAAAGAGACATAAGGGGCGTGGTTTTTATTAAGTCTAGACAAGATGTAGTCAACTAAAGGGGTGTGTGTGTGTGTTTCTAGGCATGTGAGTTCTTGTAAAACGCCTAGAACGAGTTGGTTTTAGCTTCAAGGATCTTTGATTCCTTGTTACAAGTTGTGTAACACGTTCTACAATTGATCAAGTAGAATTGAAGCTTGTAGTGAATGGTAATGAATAAAACATTGTTACAATAACAATTGATGTTTTGTTTAATCCAATTGTGTTCTGTGTTTATTCTTATATTGCTATAAAGTTCTTCTTAAGATCAAATACAAGATTCCGCATTGTGTTTTATAAACTTCAAGACAATTTCTATACTTAGTTGTTTTAGATTTATCTAAGATAACTAAACCTTACAAGCTAAGGAATTTGAAGACTAAAGTCCCTATCATTGATTGAAAAACTGGTTATCATGGACAGACTGCTTGGTGGGAGATAATCAGAGTTGGTGGACAGTCTCAAAGGTTTGTAACCTTTCCACAAATGCTCAGAAATTTTGACAGAGAAGATTTGGAGACCTTATGGGCATTAGTTAAAGACAAGTATGGAGATTCTAGACCAGAAAACATTTTGGATAGAGTTCTCTAGGGAGACTTGAAGGTTATGTTTGAAACTTATCATGAAGATAGAGTTTGGAATGATCAATACTCCAATAAAGTTTTGCTTTGGAAGCTTTTTCAGTTATGTGGAGTTCATACTGTGATGATGAGAGGACTTCAAACTCTACATGTTAGTGAAAAAAGACTATCATTTAGCTAAGCATACACTTGACATGATGCTCAATGGTTCTATCAAACTTAAAGTTGATTATTGGAGTGAAATGGCATATCAGCTTCTCAAGAAAATGGAGAAACAACTTTATGGGGCTGATTACAAGAAAATGAGAGAATAGTGTTTGGAAGCATCCTCCTGGTGAAGGTTCAAGGTTTGATTGAAACTTGATGATTTTAAGGGAAAATATCAAGTTTAGGGGGGGGATTGTTGGGTTTTAAAGGCTTCTTGAGTTACTCCTGCTTGCATGATTAAGACTGCTCATGGTTTACACAGGAAATGCTCTAAGTCATTACTGGTGCTAGTTATGATGATTAAAGCTGCTTATGGAATTTAAGACTGCTAGAGTACATTAAGACTACTGACAGACTTCAAGTTTAGGGGAGGATTGCTGGGTTTTAAAGGTCTCAAGATGATTATTGCTGCTCATATAATTACAACTGCTCAGGTATTACAAGAAAAATAATGCAAGTCATTACAGCTGCTAGTTATAAAGGTTAATGCTGCTAATGAAGATTAAGACTGTTAGTGTATTGCAACTGTTGAGAACATCAAAGAAATATACACTAAGTAGTTAATGCTGCTAGAAGAAAACTTAGTGCTGCTAGCTCTAAGTTACTACTGCTGAAGACTTAATGCTGCCAGAGTAAAGTGTTAGTACTGCTGAGTGTTTGTTAGTACTGCTGGAGTATTAGAGTCGGTTTATGTCTATAGAATATCTTGTAATGAAAGTTTAGTAATAGATAAATATAGAAAAGATATGGGTTAATAGACAAATAAGTTACTAAAGTTTGGGAAAATGTTCGCCAAAGTTACTATAGTTTAAAACGTTACAAACAAGTTACTCAACTTTTTCTCACCGGTTACATAAGTTAGTATCGTAGTTTTAACCCTTTACTACCGGTTAAATTCATATGTGGCACTGATGTATTATGGGTTAATAGACAAATAAGTTACTAAAGTTTGAGAAAATATTCACATAAGTTACTAAAGTTTGGGGCAATGTTTACTTAAGTTACTATAGTTAAAACGGATAATGGGTTTGTATTCATGTTCACTAATGTCTAATTCTGGATTATATTCCCTTATAGACGAGGATCTTCATGCCATCAATTTGGGGGATAGTGGGTTTGTTGTGATAAGATACGGGTGCACTATCTTTTAGTCCCCTGTACAAACGGATAAAAATAGATAAAACGGATAAAAACTTATGAAAACGAACAATATGTAAAAAAAACACATAAAAACGTAAGAAAACGCACAAAAATGTATAAAAACCATAAAAAATTGCAAAAAACGTAGAAAAGCATACAAAAACTTATAAAACATACACAAACGTATAAAAACAAATAAAAATGTACACAAACGTACAAAACGTATAAAAACGTAGAGAACATATAAAAACATACAAAAACGTATAAAACGTACACAAACATATAAAATGGATAAAAAGCGGATGGAAACATATTAACCAAAATTTTTGAAAATAATTACAAACACCCGTTGGCCAAAAGTAAAGACGCTGCAAGATTATGCAACAAAAGGACCAAACCTGCAAATTTTCTTTGTTTATAAGGGCACGTTTGGTAGAGAGAATTTCAGAGATTAGAAATGAAGTAGAGAATAGAAATGAGTAGAGAAATTTAAAGTCAATTCTAGTGTTTGGTAACATGAGAAATAAACTCGAGAATTGGCAAAAAAAAAAAAAAAAAAAAAAAAAAAAAAAAAAAAAAAAAAAACTTTTTAAAAGAATTAGAACTTTTGTTTGTTGATTTTTTTAAAAAAATAATTTTTCTAAATAACAATTCTAAAAAAATATTTATTTAAAAAAAATATTTTTTTTTAATTTTTTTATTTTATTTAAAAAAACTTATTTAAAAAAAATTATTTTTTTTAATTTATTTTAAAATTTATTTTTTATAAAATTAATTAAAAAAATTATTTAAAAAAATTTATTTTTCCTAAATAACAATTCTATAAAAAATATATTTAAAAAAATATATATTTTTTTAAATTATTTTTTATAAAAAAATTATTTTAATTTTTTTTAAAAACTTATTTTATAAAAAATTATTAAATTTTTTTATAAAAATTATTTTTTAAAAATGTATTTTTTTATTTAAAATTAAACAAATTATTTTTTCTCTAATTTCGTAAAAAAAATATTACAAAAACTAACCAATTCTCCAATTTCCCAGCAAAAAGTGTGGAAATGAAAGTTTAAAAATTACACTACCAATTCTCTATCAATTCTCTCAAATTCTCCACCTTTCCATTTCTCTAGTGTACCAAACAAGAGAATTGGCTTCATTTCCATTTCTCCACTCTCATTTCCCTCTACCAAACATGCCCTAATAGTATTTTCGTTAGTTGGTTATGTATAATGAATCACTTCAATTAGTACATCTATGGATTTTACCCTATTTTATTTTGTATCATAGTTATTACAAAACCGACTTTTACAAAAATAAAACACATGAACTTGAGTAACTTAGATGACAGTTTTGAAACTTTAGTAATTTAGGCGAACTTTTTATCAAACTTTAGTAACTTCTTTGAGGTGGAATATGTTTCAGGCTGGGATGCCGGCTATCAACCGGTTGCCCACCTTGGGAGTAACCCTAGTGTAACATTTTTGAAACTTTAGTAACCTAGTTGATAAACCCGTGAACTTGAGTAACTTGTTTGTAATGTTTTAAACAATAGTAACTTATGCGAATATTTTTTCAAACTTTAGTAATTTCTTTGTCTATTAACCCAAAAGATATTTATCTTGTGTAGAAAGTTATTGTAAGCCGACTAGGACTCCTTAGTCTATAAAAGGAGATCCTAGAGCACGGAGATAAAAAAAACATCTATATACGTTTTTCATAGAACTTCAAGGTTGTAAACCTTAATACTGTTGAGTATTCGTATTATATCAATAATATTGAAGTGTTTTGTTTGATATAATTGTGTTATGTGTTTATTCTTATATTGCTATAAAGTTCTTCTTAAGATCAAATACGAGATTCCACATTGTGTTTGATAAACTTCAAGACAGTTTCTATACTTAGTTGTTTTAGATTTATCTAAGATAACTAAACCTTACAAGCTAAGGAATTCGATCAAATATATTGCTGGGATCAACACATTTTATTCGAGCAAGGTTTTCAACATAACTTACCCATATCATTTAAGGAAGTTTAAGGTCTGAGTATAAGTCCAAGTTCAAGTTTAAGTTTATGTTCAACTCATGAATCTTATACACATGTTCATCAGCATAAATTGGTATGACCTCAAAGAGACCATTCTAAGGCAATTTTCCTGATTATGGTTGAATCTATGAAATATCAAAGGCCGAATATATTATGTATCAAAGTTTATCGTCTCCTGAACTTGTAAGATTGTCATGCGAACCAATAGGATGTTCTTTGGATTAAGAACTCTGTCTAATGGGTTGTTTTCTTTCAAAGCTAAGATATTTTTCTACATGTAACCGAGATATCATTTCATTGCGACTCTATTGGATGTGTAACACGTGTCCTCTTTTTTAACAATAAAATATGTTGGTAGGTGGATGTTTTCCCATATATTCTCTTTTTTGACTTATTATAAGAGTATTAAAAAGACCAAAATACCCTTTTTTTAAATGTGCGACATTAAATGTGCGAATGTGCGACTCGTATTTTTTTACCATCATCATCAACAGCTCCGACAACACCCATATATTCCAGCGACACGCATTTATTCCGGCCAACGGTTTTTTCAACTATAACTTCGATATAAAGACATTTTTTGAACATATAAACACTATAACTAACAACACAGAAATATTCATAATAAACATCATCAATTAAACATTGTTCTATTATCTCGAAACTGCAATGACATCATGACTTAATCCAGTTGCCTTGACACCATATATCAACAAGTCTATACATAATTCGATCAATTGTAGCAACTTGGTCTTGAAGAAGCATTCAATTAGACACTCAATATGCATTTTCATAAAACAATTACAATCAATCACCAATGATTACCCATTGTTTTCTCATATAAAGTCAACTCAATCTTATCTAGTAGCATACCTAAAAAGAAAAAAGAAAAAAAAAAAGTATAAGTTTGATAGCAGCAACGCCGACACTTGTTTCCAGGCTGCGGCAAGATCTGTTTATGGAGGTATTTTCCAGGCGGCGGCAAGATCCATTTATGACGGGGCGGGTGTCTTTTGAGGTCGTTGTACAAACTTGTAGATCTATTAAAAAAAAAAAAAAAAAAAAAAAAAAAAAAAAAAAACTTTTAGATCTATTAAAAAAAACTAAGAAAAATTTGTTGATCTATAAAAAATCAAGAGTGATGGTGGATCTGTGGTGGTGTTGATCAGGTGGTGATGGCGGATCTGTTGTGGTGTTGATCAGGAGGTGATGGTGATGAGGTGGTGTTGATCTGTGGCGGTGATGGCGAGGTGGTGGTGATTGGAAAAAAAAAAAGAGAGAAGAGTGGTGAAAGAAATAAATGAGAGGAGTGGTGAAGTAATTTTATATAAAAGATGGGATATTATAGTCTTTTAATACCTTTAATAATAAGACAAAAAAAAGAATATATGAGAAAACAACCACCTACCAATGTACTTTATTATTAAAAAAGATGACACGTGTCGCACATCTAATTAAGCCACACATTCGCACATGACGATTTAAGAAAGAGGGGTTATTTTGTACCATTTTTTAAAACAAGAACTTTTTCTCCCTTGAGAATTTGCTCTTTTATTAATTCTTTTATCTAGTTTATCAATAGCGTGTAACCTTCAATGAACGGAAGTATGCAGCAACCACAAGTGATTTCAGAGTCGTTGACCAATAAGGAACTCAATTCACACATCACATAACATGAAGAAGACGATAAACTTGAAGACATTAGCGATGTTATGAAGCCAATCTTAAACTGAGCATGACCTAAATCTGCAACCACGACACAAGAATACTAGAACGCTACAGTTGAAGAATGTTCAATGATACAACCATTTCAAGAAACACAAGTAACATTATGAATATATTCCACAATAGCTTCAGAACTGAATCTTGATTAATGACCTTATAAAGTTGTCAGAACATATAAACTGAATCTTGATTAGTGAACATGTATGCATATGAATGTAGTATTTATTCATAGACAATGAGGATTTCTATTCTGGAACAAGATATATGGTAAAACTACTGTAAAAGAGAATAACAATAGTTAGAGCACTAAAAGGGTAAAACATGAAAACATCAGCCCACATTTTGATGGCAGCACTACTGCATACTATAGGTTTCGATTGCAGTATAACCCTGTTTCGAATGCGGTTCTTATAAATTTACAAATTATGAAAGCTTACTGGAATGTCAAAACAATGTGTCCTTTAACCGACACCCCATTCCTGTCATCTGCATAAAAGCGATGCAAAAGGTCAAATAATTGGTACTCGGATTAAAGTACATAGCAATCCCCTTATCCGAGGAGTGAAGTAGAGGCCTAAATTAAAATGAAATGACATAACCGATTCAAATAATGATAGAAGTCTCTTTTGAGTCTCATATTCCCTTGGTATTAAAAAGCATAGTGTTCGACTTGTCACATAATTTGACAAATTCCATGACTATCGATCAACTATTTTATACGCCTCTTATCAAATTCAATATAGATAAAGCTTGGGCCAAAACAAAGTTACTTGCTTCAAACAATGACTAGTGATGAGTAAAAATAGGTATATAAGTATACTGGAACTAAATTAATAGCAAAAAAACAAACAAGCAGCGCCTTTTCATATAGAGACAATCTAAAATAAGAAGTGTTGGCATTTAAACTAACCATTATCAGTATACCATAAATCATTATTCAACAGTTGCAAAGAATGACTGGATCCCAAAGACGATGAACAGAACTCCACCAGATAGTGCAATCTGCATCAGATTCAAAAAATATTTTTATACAACTACAAACGAGATACATGAGAAAGAAACCAACGAAATTAGTGAGTATATTACAAATTTTTCAGATATTTGTGTCGCCAAGCTCTTCCCTCCAAAGACAGCAGCCGTCTGACACAATGCTTGCCCTCTAGAAAAAAGAGATTATAGAAAAATGTCATTCTGATGCTCATAAATAGAGCTGGAAAGTTAGTACAGCATTTATTAAGATTAATTTTGACAATAATCGTGTTATACTTTGCAGAAGTTAACCAAACATATAGTTAGTTCTAGGGTTGTAAACGAACTGAACGTTCAATTAACATTTCATGAACCGTTCGGTAAAAAGTTCGTTTATGTTCGTTTATTTATTAAACGAGTGAACATGAACAATATTTTACGTTCGTTTAGTTAAATGAACGAACAAGAACGAACAAGAACGAAAGTCGCGTCCGTTCATTTATGTTCGTGAACGTCCGATTATGCGTTCGTTTATGTTCATTTATTTATTTATGTTCATATATCATATATTTTAATTGTATAATTTTAAAATTGGTTTGTTTAAACAAAACAACAATTATAAAACAATATTTTGTGCATAATTTAATAAAGTTTATGTTTGTTTGTCTATTTTCATTTATGTTCGATCGCTTATGTTCGTTTAACGTTCGTTTAATGTCTTAATGAACGAACATAAACGAACATGAACAACTCATTTTTTTAATAAACAAACATGAACAAGAAAATTCGTCCGTTTAAGCGTTCATGTCCGTTTATTTGTCCGGTTAAAATTAAATGAACGAACATGAACAAAACTCCGTTCGTGTTCGTCCGGTTCGTTTACAGCCCTAGTTAGTTCAGTTAACAATATTATATATAGCATCTGCATGCATAAAACTCTTCATACTTTAGCATAAAGAAGTATATTAGCAATTACCATGAAGGAATTATATTTGGGGGTATATCTAGATCTTGAATATAAAACAAATGTTTATCCCAAAATATTTCTATATGAAAACAGAGCACAAAAAATAATTGGAGATGGCTAACGTACAAAATTCCACCAAGAACAACACCAAGTGGGTTCTCAGCTGCAGCCAAACCAATTGTAGCTAGCTGAAAATTTAGTAAAATTCACATTTAGTATGACTGCATTGAGTGTATGCAGCAGGTATATTATACTTCAAGACTCATGCTGACCTGACTTTTGTCACCCCACTCGCCAAAGAAAGTTATAGAGAATGCCTGTTGAAATAATCATCAGTTATATCGTATATATGAGCTGATAGATAAGTGAAAGTTTCAGGGAATCAGTATCCATACCTTCAGAAAGATGGGGGAGAAAAATTGCGAGAAGAATGGTCTGCTCCTCTTCTTAGTATCATCATCATCCTGTAATACAGAGTAACATAATATGGATTGAATACCATAAACCTCAATCAATAATAATCAACCTATAATGTTTAATATTAGTTTAAGTTTAGACCTCAAAGTGACTTATTGATCCATGAAGTGCAAACATCAACAAATTTTGTATTCCCAATTTCAGATTCCATGGCATTTTTATGCATATTAATATATCATGATTAAGAGCTTATGGTATTGTCTAACATTTTGAACACTATAAATTACATCATAGCATTATTATTTGTATGTGTGAAGCTTCTTGTTTGCATACGATATAGATGGATTGTAACAGAAAATGCACTTTGTGCAATACCTTGCCATTAGCTCTTGTTGCTCCGCTGCTAGCTTTTAAATCAGCATCCTACAAAAATGAGCAGAAGAAAAACATAATAACTTCCACTCTTCCAGGGTCTCAATAGGGGTAAACTATAAATGTGGCAAATTTGAGCCATTTACTTATGAAGGGGTCAATTTGGTTTGTATTTTTCTCGAACAGGTAAAGTCAAAAAGTTAGCTAAAAACAAAGTCTTTTTTTTAAGTATTCAACCTCCTAAACCGTTCTATTTTAAAAAAATCAGATTATTACTGTAAAATAATATTCAGTTAATAATCTTTAAAGGCATAAACTATTTATGAAATTAATTTACAAGATCTGCAAAAATAAGTTTTCTAGGTCAAACAACCTCCTAAACCGTTCTATTTTAAAAAAATCAGATTATTACTGTAAAATAATATTCAGTTAATAATCTTTAAAGGCATAAACTATTTATGAAATTAATTTACAAGATCTGCAAAAATAAGTTTTCTAGGTCAAACAACCCCGACCCGGCCCCTTACCCGACCCACCTATTCTGCCTCCTATAGTAAGCAACAAAAGGAAACAGTGACAAACCAATTCAGCTTCAACTTCAGCCAATTCTTCTGACTCCCTGTTAACATTAACGAAATCAGACTCCATAAACGCCAATCACAATTATTTGTGAAGATTCTAATGTCCATTATATTGATTGTTAATGAATAGTAAAAGAGAGGGTTACCCTTCATGAAATGCATCCCATAAAGACCATAGCCCGAATCCCAAAAACAATACAGTGGCTATATGTTTAGTCAATGTTCTGGAGATCTGCATTATTACAATCACAAGTCACAACACGCTTATCAAAAGTAAAATAAATGGTGACATAAGAGTATGATAGATCAAAACACGAAGTTAATGCTATTGCTTTGAGATAAGTTACTCTGTTGATTCTATAACTACACAAACACCAACATAACAAGGCAACTACTATTCTAATCAGATACAGCAGTAATCATTTACAGATTCATATTAGCTATAAAGCCATGTAATTCTCCAATATAGCATGATTTATTCAACAACTGATGAAATCAAGTTTCTTAATATCCAACCGTGATTTTCATAAACACAATAACCAAGTAACAAGAGATCGTAATTCACAACCAATTACATATTGTTTTATTTCCCCTTTATAACATAAGCGTCATGATTCATTTATTTACAGGAATCGCACACTCTGTAACCATGATGACATATTAACCACCCATCTACATCATATGATTAAGTCAATATATTCTTCAGTGATGTAGCTGACCAAGAGCATATTACAATATTCTCCTAGCACATCATGTTGCAATCCTATAAACATAAAGAGTATCTATTGGAAGCAAGAGTTGACTTTCGCATGTATTAAAAATGAAGAGCTTAAGATTATTAAACTGGCCGTAAGCAACAGAATTAATATTCATTGTCATCACAAGTTCACAATTCACAAACCAAATAACGGAAGATACATACCAGGTTTGGAGCAGCCCAGCCAACCGCAGCAGACAGAACCGTCATAACCTAGAAACCAATTAATCGACTTTCTTAGAACTCAGATAACTGAAGTTCATGGTCAGAATTACAATGACTCAAACAGGGCGACTGACGTAGAACTGAAAGAACTTACAATCAAAGCTGAAAGGCAGCCTGCCAAAACATATCTCCTTGGATGACGCATCGCCAAAATCTATAATCAGACCCATAACATGTAAACAATTAAAGTTAACTCATTTCCCGTTGCACTAAAATGTATGAAATAAAATATAGGAAGCGATGGTTTTCCATCATACGAGAAAGAAAACAAAACACATGAAAAACATTTGCACAAAAAGCACGTCATTCCCAATGAGGTTTTGTTTCTTAAGCATTATACCACCACCATCTCATAACTTAAAAAATACGTAGATCCATTCAGAACAAAACAATAATATAGTTTGTCTAATCTAACTGACTTCACAACTACTACTCACTACATATTAACACGTTTCAATTTTTCATAACCACAATTCATTTTTGCCTTTTAGCATGATCCAAAAATAGTGTGTTTGCTTAAGCTTATTTTTGGGGTTATGAGCTTATTCTGACTAAAATATAGAAAATAAGCCCAAAAGTTGATAAATAAGCCAGAAAAAAATGAGACTTATAAGAAAATAAGCACACCTAATAAGCGTAGAAAAACACCGCCTTACCTGATCTAATTTTTCATAAGCCCATTTTATCGAAAAAAATTGCAACTTAAAAGCTTATTATAATGTTTGGCATTAAACTAGAATATAAGCTCATAAAACAAGAAAATAAGCTCGGAATAAGGCGAAAAAATAAGATCATAAACCCGGGGATAAGCGAAAACAAACACCACTCCTAAAAATCAATAAGCTAGTTGAATCATAGAAGCATAAAAATAAATAACATGAAATTCAAATAAGCTACTAATATCAAGAAAGAAAAAAAACACTAACCGCAGCTGCGAAAAAGGTCTTGTCACCGATTTCAGATAACACAGTCATCGCAAGAGACTTGCTGAACCCCTAATTATTATATCAAAACAAATTTCATATTATTATTATTAAAATCACAATTGAATAAAGTAAAGTAAAAATGATTGAACTTACTTGAACGATTGATAAGCTCATGATCGATTGATGTGATTCGGCTGGGGTTTAGAATAGATATTTATGGAAAATCTACCAGCCAGCCGAATCAGTTTGGTGGTGTGTGTGTGCGTGCGTGTGTAAAGTGATGGTGTTGGTGTGATTAAATATTACATGTTTCAACCCTTTACATCCAGCTATTTTATGATTCCAAACTTTTTAAAATGTATTTGATTTTAAGTGAGGTATTTTTTAGTAGTGACGTTGGTAGAGTGAAAAATTGATCTACCGCTGAGTTAACTGTGATAATGTTGCTTGTGGTTTTACAATAAAAGCTTGAGCCCGACCTGTATATATGAACGAGCTTTAAAAATATATACGCATATACATTCCATATACGTATAACAATGTATAAACAAGCTTGAGCCAAGTGTGCTTAACAAGCCAAATTGAATTTGAGCTTTAATTCATTTTACTTGTCTTAAAAATGACTTGACCCTGAACTTTACGAAGAATTTCACAAGACGAGCTGAAGCTAAAGTTACAAGGCTCGATACGAGCTCGAGATTTATAGTTATAAATGAGCCGACTCGAGCTCTGGCAGCCTCGACCTCGGCTCAACTTGTTTTCACCCATAGTCTTTCAAACCTAGCCATCAACTTAGACACTTAACTTGGTTAGTTCTTGAAGAGATAAATTTGCAAAAAACATAGCTACATTTTCTTTATAGTGTGCGTACATTATTCTAATCAGACAATTAAATGGGATGGGATCCTTTCAAATTGAGATGTACAACTTGACTCAAGTTGGATGATTGTGAGTCATTTGATTTGATCCAATGGCTCAAAGTCAAGTTGTACCTCTCAACTTGAGAGGATCATATTCCCGATTAAATTAGCTTAAACATTACATTTCACATATTGTTATTGGCATGTCAACATTGTTGATTATCAACACTTTTGCAAGAATAATCTAACTATGAATAAGACTCTCGAGATCTCGAATCTAAAGTGAGTGAATTTTATTTATCGGCCGGTATCCCCAAATTTTCTCATGAAAATTATCAAATGATTTACTGATTTTGAAGTTCAAGTTTGGATACACGTGTTTGAGAAATTTAGATTGTAAAATTCTGAGGTTTATAGGGTCTAAATGTGTAGTTTTTTACTTTTTCTTTAAGAGAAGTGTATGATTCGTATGGCGTGGTCAAAATAACTTTTGGTTACAAAACGGCAAAACTCCAGTTTAGCCGAATAATTTTAGGGCTCTATTTGTGTCAACACACAACAAAATATCTTCTTATTCTTCAACGAATTTTTTATTTGCAACTGGCACAAAGATAAAATAACAACCATAGATCTATTTAATACCTTTTTTAATCATCACTAAAATATTGATCCTCATTCAACCAAAGCATGGGAGTCTTTTTCATTTGTCATCATTGTATTGTAGTGAGCCAGTTGGCTTCTTTATTGGAGTAGGTAAATTTTTCTGCTAATAGGACAAAAAGTCATCAACTATATAGAACTATAGAAGTACTTCTCCGTTTGAGTCATTTATTATTTTGTAAAACCAAAGATTTCTTGTATAATTTCGGCAAAATGCAATTGATTTTCAACTATTTTTGCAGATCATGTAAATGTATAAAAAATAAAGATATTGATACTGTAACACATATGAACCATAAATAAGAGACTCTAGGAGACCAGGAAGATATCCAGATTGAAAAAACTGAAAACGGGACCATATTCAGTTCAATCTGGTCCGTTTTTTACTCAGTAAACCAAAGAAAGAACATACTAATATCTAAACTTGATTCTGTACATGACAAGTTTAATTTCAGCATGAAAGTCAGGATGTAAAAGTATGACTTCTTAACTTTGTTCCTCTACTTAAATCACCTATACCAAAATTAGAGCTTTCTACCTAATGGCTGAAACATTGTAAGGTACAAAATCATACTGTCAACAACATCTGGTCAATAGAGATAAAGAGAGATCAATGCTTGTCTTTAACTTCTTTGACAGCAACAGGAAACATCTCTTCAGGTTGCCTCTGCCAAAGGAAATTTGCAGCTTCCAACCATCGTGGTTCAACCAAAAACTTCTTTTCCTGAACCGCCCAACGCGATTTCTCAGTTCCAGCATCTGTGGAAATGACATGTGTCACGGATGGGTCGACCTCCGTCGAGCATGTAGCTCCTAACCGCTCTGCCAGCATCCACAAATGGTGATGTTCCGCCGGGAATTTTGTAGGGAAAACACGGGTAAACACAACTTTACACCCTTTCAAAACTTCACCACGAACTGCACACAGCATCTGAAATAATGATTAGGCAGATTAATAATTCTGATCAGGGTACTTTCTGATGTCAAAAGACTAAAACAATTTATCACCAAAGAACTGGCAACAACCACCTTAGCATCAATATATAATAATGGAAGTAATGAATGATGTCCCTCTTTTTATCTATTTGAATTATTGAGGGTGTGCGAAAAAGAGCACATACACACTATACAATAATAAGGATATCTCACCTGCCTCGCATCTCGGCCTGCAAAATTCTCCCCAAGCTCCTATTGTGTAAGAATATCATTAGATGTGAGCTTTCAAACAACATTATGATATCCAGTAGGTAAAGGTAGCAAAATGGCATCTGAGTAATGGGTCACAACAGGTTCTAGTTTGAACAGGTCTTTTCGGTACAATTTACAACGGGCCTGACAGGGTTGGCTTGACCTCTCACCATATTTGTTCCTTTTTTTTCAAAATATTTCACCAATTGAATAATGCAATAATTACGATTTCACTAGAAATCAAAAAATTTGAGCTAATAGGTATAGGAGATGTACATTAAAACAGACAACTGGCTACACTTTAGTTTCAACTTTCAACCCATTCAACACTTTGACCTATTTGACCCATTAACCTTACAGTTGGTTTAATTTAACCTGTTTTACCCTTTTTGACAAAGCACAGCCCAAATGGGAAGAGCACAATAATAGAAAGTGACCAAAAGAATGCCAGGACATACCGGGTCATAGAACATACTGTGGACTCTCTTAAGCACCTTAAGAACAGTGGCGAGAGCACCATCAACATCGCTTTCATCACTTCTCAGTTCAGACAGAGATTTAGCTTTGTAGCCAAATTGTTTACAGCTTGAGGCAAAGAAATGATATCTTTCCATTGATATCAGATTATCCTTGTGCTTCGACCATACCTTAAAGAAAAACAGTGTCACGGCACAAAAAATAATCACACTGATAAATGTGTGTATACACAGAAAATAATCTTACCGATTCTGTATCATCAAGGATCAGAACAGCACTTTCTTGCCCTAGAACCACATCAAGACCTTTCTGATGTCTAGTTGTGCAATCACCTTGTGCAATCACCTTAGAGTTGAAGTACACCATTCCAGGATCGAGCAAATTTGCCATTTCTAATGCATAAGAACGCTCACCCATGGTGTAGATGTACATTTCAAACAGATTACTTGCTTCTTTCAAGAAATCGTGAACAAAGGGCCTCAACTTCGTCACCATGTGCATAAAGGGCAATTTGAATAGACTCCCTTTGAGTTTACCTGTCATAAAAAATTATGAACATGGTGAAGTTATGCACTCTCTTTGAACTAAAACAAAATATTTAAAAACCATGAAGCCTTTTCACAAATCCTACTCATAAAAACTGCTTTCATGGGAGCAAATATTTATGAGTGGAAAAACACAAAACTAGTCAAAAAGATATACCTTGCATTGGATCATCTGGGTTCATTAGATATCCTTCTTCTTGAGTTACATCTGAAAACCGGGTTGAGTTTAGTAAGGTGTGGTCTAAGTCAAGAACCAAGTAAAGCTTTCTATGGCGTAACAAATTCTTCAAATCTCTGTCACGCAGTCGAGCTACTTCATCATCAGAAAGTGTCAGATCCTGCAATTATATAAGATTCTTTGGTTACCCAGGTTCGAGAAACTTTTGTAAGAGATGATATGTGTGCTTAGTGAAAGAAGAATAACCTTGTGTATGTACTTAAATGCGACACCAGATTGATTGTCCTTTTTCTCGCCACACTTGAGGCACATTCCTCCTATAAAACCAGGATGTGTGCATCCAACCTCCTTCACTGATGCTTCTGAACATTAAAAATTGACATGAATTACGATATTTGTAAATGAAATTCTATATATAGGACCAAAGTAGTGGATATTTTATTTGCTTCTAGATATAGATTTCTTTTTTCTTTACACAGCCACACTTGCTGTAGTTCTTTTCTCTAGTAAAAACAGTACAAACATATAAACAATAGAAGAGAAGTGTCACCTGTAATTTCTGTTTTCTCTATATGAGATGTGGAACCATTGGGTTCTTCTGTAGCATAACTCATCTTCATCATTGATGTTTCTGAACATTAAAAATTAACACGAATTACGATATTTATAGATGAGATCATTCTATATAAATGACGATAAACCCAAAGTAGCGGATATTTTATTTGCTTCTAGATATAGATTTCTTTATTTCTTTCCACAGCCACACTTGCCGTAGTTCTTCTCTCTAGAAAAAACATAGTACAAACTAATTTATCAACAATAGGAGAGAAGTGTCACCTGTAATATCTGTTTTATCTATATGAGATGTTGAACCATTGGGTTCTTCTGTAGCATAACTCATCTTCCTCCGTTTTGTCCTGTGACAGACCAGATCGTTTAAAAACAATCACAATGACTGAAATCTAGCAAGCAGGAGGCCAAAGCACCATTATGTATGGAGATGCTGAACTGTTAATATGAATAAGTAACTCAAAGATGCAAATGTATAAGTAAACAAACACTGTCATGTTTTCTTCCAGATCCAACATTCGTTCAATGATACAACAAGAAACTAAGTTCAAGTTAAAGAAAGTACTAACTAGTAACCTACTAGTAACACGTTCAAAATCAGATGTTACAATAGCTTGGTACATAGACTCATGCAGTTACAGATACTGATCGCACTCTATTTCTAACTTATATATCACGAACCATCATCACCACACTAATATTCAATATACTTATCCATTCTACTTAAACCAGAGAATAGTGTACAATTTACAGACATGAACATGGCAACATCAGTCTCATTAACCAGATTACCATAAACCACACGTTAGACTTAGATATGAATGTAAATAACATATTGACTACAAAAAACCAAGTATACAATCTTTCTGAAGAACATAAGACTCGTTATACCTTCTTGCTCACAAAACAAATCCTACATTAGGTATGCAAATGCTAGACAACAGATGTTAAATCAACAGGAACAAGTAATTTGAAGATGCTCAAAAGGTAAACAAATACCGTCAAATTTTCTTCCTGATACAACATTAGTTCTAGAATACAAGTAACAAACTCCTCAAAGATTAAGTTACAGGGCAGTACTAACTACTAACTACACGTTCAATATTAGAGACTCCAGTAGGTTAATACAAAAACTCGCCCTGTTACAGATTCTAATGCTTCTTTCTTCCTAACTATATCTCATGAACCATCAATCACCATTTTGATACATATGTCAAACTTATCCATTGTCCTTAAACCAAATAACGTACAATTTATTGCCACGATTCCATAAACATTGCAATATCAATCTTAATAACCAAATTACAGGATACCAACCATCAACCTCACTAACATGTTAACTACTAAAAACCAAGCAAGACTCACAAAACACATCATACAATAGCTTTAGCTATCTCAATGTCCACAAATCAAACAACAATTCGAACTAAAGGAGTTTACGAATGTTATTATATACCTGTCAATAAGTGACTTATAAGTCTCGTGATCATCCTGATCCCAATCATAATCATCATCATCGTCATCATCATTTTTTTCTTTCTCCTCCTCTTCTTCTTCTTGTTGAGTATCAGAAGTGGATTCCAACTCCCCGTCCAGAAACGTGGCAAAATCATCACTACTCGATGAACTCACCGGCGAATCATCCACGAGACTCATCTAAACTACCTCCTATCCAATTCAAATCAGCACCCAGTTACACATACAACAAACCAATCACTATTCACATTACAACACAAACCTAAAGCCCTAAATTATTATAACAATCAATACTTATTTCAGAAGATATTTCTCGTTTAAACTAGGGGTATACTCGATCTGAGCTGAGTCGAACACTGCCAAGCCCAAAACTCGAAATGAATCTAAAACTCGAGCTCGGTAAACTAATCGCCACTCTCGACCTCGACTCAAGTCGTTTATCGGTACTAGAAAATGTATAACATAAGCAAACTCCAACACTTTCACACTCCTTGACTTGCGTATATAGTATAGATATAGAAATCACATACATATACAAATAAACAAAGAGTAAAAAATGTAAAATCACACAAGCTCGCGTCGAAACTATAACTCGACTAGACTTAATCATGTCAGCTTTTTCGAGTCAATCTCAAGCAGCTCGCAAGTTGTCTCTACTGGATTACACTCCTAGGCTATGTTTTAAATATATAATGCTTGTTTGGCCACAAGCGCATATTCAAAACGCTAATAAAAAAGCTTTTAACGATTAGCTTTTCGCCATTTCACACCTTAGTTATAAATAAACCTAGGTTACCAAACGCTTTTATAAAACAAACGGCGCTAACTGCTATCAGCTAGTTTTACATACATAGCCTCAGTTTAAAACTAAACGCAGTTACGCACTAAACTATTTAAATTATCCTAGGGTTTCAAATCGAACACCTAAAACAGACAATAAAACACACACATAAAGACCTAATTTCACGAATAGCATCACATTCAAGTATTCAACAAGATGAAACGACACATATATGAGAGTTAAATAAAAACTTACAAAATAATAGACGTCACTGTGTTCGGGAAGTGACGTTCGCCGTTACGGTTAGAGACAATCTAAAGATAGAACCAACTGAAGTGAACTTATTTGTTTTATGTATTATTTATAAAGTTTTTACGGGCCGGGTTATGTTTTGGGCCTGGTTTTAAATGTATGGGTTATTTAGCCCATGTACGCATTTGACTTAGCAACACATCATTAATAAACTTTTTTTATAATCAATGGGTTCTTAGTAGGGGTGGCAATTTTCGACACGACACGCTAACAGACACGGACACGACACGAAGATAAATGGGTTTGGGTCAAGGATAAACGGTTTTGGATCGAAAACAGGTTAACCCGTATAACCCGTTTAATAAATGGGTCGTGTATGGGTTTAGTAATTTTAAACAGGTCAACCCGTGAACCCGTTTAAATATATAAACTTTTAATCAATAAAATATATAACTACCTAATATGATATATGTACTTATTTAGGATGTGGATCTATGTTTTCTTAAGTGCTACTATAATATATATTAGTATCTATGTGTTATTATTTGAACACTTACACTCTTCAACACTCAAACTAATTAAACCTTTTAACTAGTTTATTTAAACGGGTTACACGGGTCATAAATGGGTTACACATGTTAGGTGTGTGCGGGTTATGGTTGAGGTTTTTGACACTATTAATAAATGGGTCGTGTTTGAGTTGAGGCTTTACCAACCCGCCAACCCGAGTGGGTCGACACGGACACTACTCGATTGCCACCCCTAGTTCTTAGGTTATCAAACCCACAAATATAGGTATCTTCTAAACCCACAAAACATGATGGGTATCAAAACCCATTCTCATTCCCATTACCATAATGATTCCCCTAAACAACCAAACACCCCCTTATTTTCTTATCTTTTGGGAGGATTTTATTATTTGTATTGCGGTAAATTTCATCTCTTGCCATTTTAGGTTGTGTTTAGTTGGTGAAAACATTCTTTTTTTTTTAAGAAATTTTCATCAGAAACTAAAAAAAAATAAAAAATCTATTTAGTCACACATTTTAAAAAAAAAAATCCTAAAAGAATAAAAATCTCATTTTTCAAAATTTAGAATTTAAGATAGAGCTCTTTACTCTTTCATGTATTTTTCCTTCCATTCTTTTTACATCCTCTTGCATTTTTTAATTTTTTTAAAAATGTAATCTAAACGCGTTCTCTAAATTTATAGCTCCTAGATAAAAACCCTTCTCTTTTTTTAAAGAAATTGAAATAGAAAATTAAAGAAATTTTTTTACAACTAAACGTACCTTTAACTTTTTCATTTTAGGATTTTTGAAGTTTAACTGGTGCTTTTATAATGGTTCATTTATACTTGTTTCCATAATAAGCATATAAGGTTAAGTTTGTGTGACGGTAAATTTAAACCCCGTAAATTAATTCGTCAAAAAAATCAAAAAACCTTGATTGACCGAGAAAGACTAACAAATGAACACTTACTTTTTGGAAAAAGTTATTGTGGAACAAAACAAACGCTTATTTTAAGCGAAAGGAAAACAAATGATAAAACATGTCTAAACACCCCTTTATTTGAAACCGGGGAAAATATCATACATAAACCCTTTAGTGTGGGTTATATATGTCTAAACACCCCTTCAATTTTCCCCTTAAACAAATGATAGAACCAAGTATAACTAGGCTTATAAAAGAAAGACAAAGGTCTTGAAAAAAAGATGAAAAAAAAAAAAAAAAAAAAAAAAAGTTTAATGCTTCTTTTAATTGTAAAATGTTATTGTTAGTACAAAACTTGGGATTGATACAAGATCTAGTGTATGCTAGCTTCAGACCAGGCGAATCTTGAACTAAGTAGATATGTTTGGGTTTAATCTGCTAAGAAAAGAAACAACACCGTTAGTCTCACCGCGGAAAGGGACTTCCGCGGTCAACCTCTGTAAAACCCTAAATTTCCATCCATTTAAAATTCCCACTTTGCCCCTCAAAATTTTTGAATTTACAAGAGCATACAATTAATTATACAAGAACGTTATACATTTTGACCAAAGTGTAAAATTTTAACCATATGTCATTCACACATTGTAATTACTATATGTTATACACTAACCTAAGTCATACAAAGAAATAATATTGTTGCAAATAAATATATAAATATATAAATATATATATATATATATATATATATATATATATATATATATATATATATATATATATATATATATATATATATATATATGGACCAATCAAGGACCAATCATGATCATAATTTGCTCAATTATGATCAGGAAATTAATCACAATTGATCACATTCCAAAAACAATATCCGCTCCCTTCTTATCTCTAAAAGACCGGCTTCTTCTTTTCCCTCCCTCTCCTCTACTGTACGACACAACAAACCCAAAAACACACAAGTTGCTGCTATTTTCTTTTCTCTCAAGATCAAGGGTTCGAAGGTTGCTAGGACCCTAGATACACTATAAGGTGGTTAAACATTGTCAACTTTGTGTATATGATATGTTGTGTTAATATGATTAAGTGCGCGGAATTCACTCAATCACACTTAGAAGGTTGTGTATGTTATGGAAATGGAATTGTTATTTTTGTTAGTTAGCAATGAACACATGAAGATTATCACCAAACGATTCAATATTATTAATGATAATAATACGAGTGATCTTGAAATATCACTAGGGTTACAACCTTGAATCTTAAGTTTTTCTAACTTGTAATATTCTTGTGTTTGTTCTAGTTCTAACAGTTATATGAGTTCTAAAATAATAACACACTTGAACACACATAATATCGAGACTAAGATCTTCTTTTATAGTCCAAGAAGATCTTTACATATTGCTTAAAGTCTAGCCGACTTACTTGTTAACTTATCTTGAGTGTGTTAGTACATAAGATACAACATGTATCTGTGTACACAACTTGTTAACTAAGCACATGGGGTAAGATATTATCTACCGTATATTCTTGACTTTAGTACACAAATATCTTTTCAATACTTATCCATCTAGCAGTCTCAACTCAACAGTAACTAGCAGTCTCTTCTTTGTACCAGCAGTTGGAACGGTTAGTTATAACTTGAGCAGTCCTAAGATATATACCAGCAGTTGGAACTGTTAGAGAATTCTTCTCAGCAGTTGGAACTGTTAATACTTGTAGTTCTTGAAACTTAATCTTCAGAACATTTAATTCCCAACAATCCTCCCCTAAACATGTGAATCCATTTCAACATGTTTCTAAATTAAATTATGGATTGTGAAGATCTTTCAAACACTTCATAGTCAGACCCTTGATCTGAACTTTCTTCTGTTCTGAGAGATTGAATATCTTTCTTAGAAGCTCATCTGCTTTCTGATCTTTGACTTCAACAATATCAATACATTGCTCCAATCTTGGACTAAAAGATGGTGCAATTTCCTTGGATGGAGGAATCATAAGAGGCAATGATGCTGTGTATCTTGGATGCTTGTTTCAACAAGTGAAATCATCTATCAGCATGCCTTTGCAAGTGAAATTGAAACTTTTCTTCGTTTGACCTAGATAGAACTTTCTCCTTTGGAATGCTTCATCCCTTCTGAATATATATAATACTCCAGAATAAGCTCTATTCTTGTCATTTTCAACCTCCATGTCATCATCTTGTATGCTCTTGTCTTCTCCTCCCTTTTATTGGATTATCTTCCTTTTCTGGGCTATTATTTCTGATGAGTGGCCTTTTACTCATCATTTTATACCCGGAAAACCCCACAAAAACGACCAAAAACACCCAAATGGACCCAATATTGTTACAAATATCCTTGGATTGTGTTTTATGTGTTTCAGGTACAAAAGGATTGAAAACGGGGCAAATATGGACAAAATCGAGCATGGATTGGAAAAGAGCTCAAAAGCCGGGACCCGGGAAGAAATTCACGAGTTTGGTTCGAGATAAAGCTCGAAAAATCCCAATTGGCCCTTGGATTATTTCTACTTGGCAAAAAATGGACCCTTGAAGAACTTTGCATAATTACACTTTTGGTCATTATATTAAAAGCCATTATATCCTAAACATTCTAATACAACCGGATCCTAAAAATTAAACACAACCCATCAAACCCTTAACCCATCCCAAATCCCACAGCCCATTCCACTTGGCCCACACTCAATTTCACTTTAACTAAAAAAATCCGGGTTAAACAAATACCAGGGTCAAACCCCCAAATCCCAAGTCAAAATCCCTAATCAATTCACTCCATCAGTCAAACCCACAAAGATAACCTCTGTTTATCTTCTCCCCTAAATCCTTCTTCCCGCCTAATTAACCCTAATCACCCAACCATCACCATCACCTCCACTACCAGCCAAATATTCACATGGACTTGTCTTTGGTCCCCCCACTCCACCTCATCAATCCGTGGACAAAAGGTTTGATCAACGAGTGAGATTTCAAGTTGTGAGGAGCAAGGATCATCCAAGGGTCAAGAAAGAAACACAAGAAGCAGTGGAGGAACACACTCACACAACAAACACATTCGACTAGGGTTTTGTATTTTTTTTTAGTATAAATATAGGAGTAGTAGTGTAGTTGTATCAGGTTTAATTTTAGCATTTTCTTTAAGGTATTTTGTAATTTCTTTTATTCCAGTGTAATTTACTTTTTATTTTAATATAAGTTCATTTTTAATTAAATTATTTACAGCTTATTGACTGCTTATATTTTTTGCTTATCTTGTTTCTTTTCTGCTTATTTGAATGCTGCTGTGTAGTAGATGATGGGTTAGTTTAGTTTAGTTTAAAGCTTATACTTCAAATAGTTAGAGTATAGGGAATGTTGACTGTTAAAGTCAACTGGGTCAAACTGGGTTGTGACTATTCATTTGCAAGTTGGTTAGTTTTGTTTAAGCTTATTTCAGTCTTGATAAGATGTTTTCAGTTGTCCTTTAGTACTTTAGATGCTTTTGTGGATTTCTAGTATGTTAGTGAAAAACTAGGCCTTCAACTGCTCCTATAAGCTAGTATAAGCTCATTCCCATTTAATGTAATACCTGAAATTCAGATAACTTGTAAAAAGACCAAATCACCCCTGAAACCATAAAACCTAAATAAATAACTTATAAAATTCAGAAACAATTCCAAACTTCTGAAAACGATCTACACATCAAGTAAATTAATTTCTGGGACAACCTTATATTATTTTGAAGGTCCAAAAATTATTAACTCACATATACATATATATGTACAATCCGAAAATATATAATTATATTATATATATTTATAAAACCAAATTAAATTAGGATAAATACAAACTAAAATAAGGAATTGTACACCAAATCAAACTTGACCTTGTGATAATATTTTGGGCCGAAATTCTGGATCCCATGCCCCCTAGGTCGGTTTATTTAAGTATAAATACAAAACACATATTTTATAAAACCCTATTTTGCCAAAAACCCTAGATCGACAAAACTAAAATCCCTCAAACCCTCATTCGACCTTCTGGACCTAAGCAAGAAATTTTATGGAGTTCATTGGGGTGTAAGGAGGCTACGAAAAATAGGAGTTGGAATCTAAAGGCACTTGTGTGATCGTGGCGAATTGTTTGTTCCTATAATCATACGCAAGAGGTATAATTTTCTACGACCAAACCTTACGTTGTAAACTTAATATAGTATTTTTCTTGCGATCTTTAGGTCGTATATAACTCAGTAAAAATAAGAAAAACAAATCATGCAAGCTAAATCATGTGTACGAAAAATAATGAGTTAAAACACACGTAATTTGTAAATAATATCATACGAAATTTCTGGATGATGAACATAATTTTCATGTGTTACTTGATGTTAATATAAGCTTAGAAAAATAGCCATGTGATTTGTAGAAGCTTAGATTAATTATTTTTGATTTTTGTTTAAACCGTATATTATGTGAAAATTGAGAAAATTGGGAAAAATCCTTAAACAATTAGGGTTAGGGTTTTGTGTGGTGAATCTGGTCTAATTAATGCACATTAATGATGTGGTGATGATGGTTTGATGATTGGTAACTTTAGGGTTAGGGTTTGGATATTAAAAAGGTTATACGATTTGGAACATAAATGACAAGGGCTTGTTTTGCCAACTTTGAAACTTAAAGGTTATTTTTATTATGTTAATTAGGTCAGTACCAATGTAGGAAAAATATAACTTGAGGGTCCTAAGTGTAAATATTGTAAGAAAATGAATTAATGATAATTGAAGGGTACGATTTGAAATTTATTAAAATGGAGGGACTAAAAGTGTAAATTCTGGAAACTTGAAGATATTTTGAGTAAATAATGTCATTAAGGGTATATTGTGTAATTTTGACTATTTATGGGCTTGATGTGTAACTATAAATAAATTATGATTTAAATTGTAAGTTTTGTAAAGTTAAGGGACCAAATGTGTAATTAATGAATTCTGAGGGCTCAAATTTATACTACATGTAATTCTGAGGATATGTTCAGTAACTTTGTAATATAAGGTGCTTGTTTGGTAAAATAAATATTATAGGGATTAAAACATGAATTATGTAGATGAAGGGTTTGTTTTGTAAATTATATAACTAAAGGGTATAAACTGTAAATTGTGAAACTGAAGGGATTAAAAATGTCATTCTGAATAATAATGAGTGTTTAAATCAGTAACTTAAAGTATTTTCATTTTAAACCTTTGAATCTAATGAATTTATAATTTAAACCCTAGAACTATGTATACCTGTCGTAATTACCCTTAAACTTTTGTAACTTGATAAAATGTACCTTACTCCCATAATAATCTTAATAAGGACTTAACCTAATCTGTGATATTATTAACTTACTAATAATGGAAATATAACTAAAGACCCTTTGGACTTCTGTCTTCTACTCCTTAGGTTCGAAGAAGGAGTAACCTAATCCCTGTCAGCTTTTATCCTTGTGTCCTTGCATTCGTAATAAGGTACAGATATTCCGTCCTTTCAGTAAGGGCTTTCCAGTTCTTTTTCTTTCAGAATTCATCTTCTTATTAGGATTTCCTATACCATTGCTATGTTCCCTGCTTGTTTGGAAACCTTTCATGTGGTCTCTTATTTGTGAACCTTCCATGTGATCTTTTGTTTTGTGAACTTTCATGAATTTTCATGAACCTTGTATTTGACCTTTTGTCCTGAACCCTGATCTGTGAACCTTGTTTGAAATTTTAATCTAATATACTTGCTATAAAACTAAATTGATTTTGATATAAACCCTAATCTGTTAAATCCTTATTTAAACCTAATTGATTGTGAACTGTTATTATAACTACATATGAAACGTTTTGAGAAAAGTCACTTTGGAATAAGTAATATCATTTTAATGGAAGTTACTAAAAGCTTTGGAAGACCATTTTGAAGAAAAACTGTTTTGTAAGATCAGTGTTATGAAAACCATTTTTGAAGGATTGTTTAAATGGACTTTTAAATAGAAACCGTTAGAGATAAACTGTTGATATGAAGCTTTGATTATAAACTTTTGTTATACTCTTTTGAACCATATGATATGGTTCTTTTAATCTGAACTTAAACTTTGATATAAAACTTAACCTGATAAATTCTAAGTTGAACCTATGATATACAATCCTGAACTGGTTGACATGAACCTTTTGCCATGTACCCTTAGGATATGACCTTTTGATTATTGGATAGTATGCCCGACCTTTGATCTACAGTTTGATATTACGAGCCAATCACTAGGCATGAGGGTTTCATGTCCATGTCATTGACGCACCTCTGACATGACTCTAGGGCAGGAGAGTGATGACATGTTCCGTCCCTTATTTATTAATTGCTATGGCCATTATAATTATGATTATTGATTTGTCTGTGGGGCGTATGGGTGCACTCTAGATTTGACCTGTTATCTGTATATGTTATGTTATATGTTTATTGTTATATTTATCTGGTGACTGATGGTGTGTGCGATACACGTCTTTCACATATCTGGGAGCTAGCTACTCTATTTAGTTACATTTGCAATGATATGATATGGCTTGTTTCTGGGCTCGTGATAGATTCCTGATTTCTTTGTCTATTGAACCTCATGGATTTTCCCTATTACTTGTTCCTTTTCTTTTCTTTTCTTTAGTCTTATTCCTTATTTATTCCTGTCATCTCATTCCTACATCATGAGCTATCGGTATGACCAGTATTCCTGATTTTTCTTGATTTTATTATCTATTATTGTTTTGTTACCGTCATATCTGTTCACTGAGCTCTCGTAGCTCAGCCGCATTTCTTTTCCTGCGGCAGTTTTAGTAGGAAGCTGGGAATGAGAGAAGAGTGTACCTATGGACTTAGAAGCTTGGATAGCTATGCTGGATTTAGAATTGAATCGAAGATAATATACTTTAGATATAATGTTGTGGAAGTTTTCATTTGTAATCCTATAGATTTAGTATCTCATTTGCATCCTTTGAGATTTTTGTATTAATGAAGATGTATGCTTGGTTTTATTCTGATGTGAATCCATTGTTGTGATATCTTTACCCTTTTCGGGTTGGGGTGTTACAATTTATGGTATCAGAGAGACAGGCTGCGATTCGTAATACATTTACCCTCGACCTGTGAAATCTGGACCACTAAGTTTCCACTGTGGGTAATCGTAGGACAACCTTTGAGAAATTGCTTTAGGATTTTCCCTATAGGAACTTAAACTCTGACCGGTGAGGATTTGGGTAGACATTAGGATTTTGTTTTGTCGTTCCATTCGTGCTTATTCCCCATATTTCGTTAATCATCTTTGAAATCGTTCAGACGATGATATTTCGCGTGTTTTAAAATTTTTGAGTTATGGGTAGTCTTTCGATTCCTATCGAGTTCTAGTACTTAGTATCATTTGTGTCATTTTTAGCATGGCACCTCCAGCACACAGCATGTATCGTTGGGCAACCGTTTTCGCTACAGGCCAGAAAAAGATTGGTAAGTTGAGATGGACTAACAGAAGAATGCTGATCCCTGCTAGCATGTGTCCCTGTCGGATTGAAGAAAAGTTGATCGTGGTTAATATAAGTGGAACGGAGGTACATGTGCATGAGACGAAAGTGATTGATAAAGACGGAGTAGTGACTAAGTACCCGGGAAGGTGTCCCAAGTTCGTGGAAGAAGGAGAAGTAGTGCGGGCAGAGCCTCACGATTTGTATGGATTCGTGGATGACGTAGGAGATGAAGGAAGAAACCCTGAGGATGGTTTTGCGAGACAACCACTGCCACAGCCTGAAGGGAACAGAAACGGATGGCTTAGCGAGGAAGATGAAGTGGATTCAGACTTGGAGTCCACTGCAAGTAACACGGTCTAGTCATGGAATTAGGGCTCGAGTCATGTGTGTTATTACTGTTAAATTTTTTGTCTTGGATTTCTTTTGACATTAATATTGTACGGATTCCATTGGATTGTGGGTTTTCCCGAATATTTAATAATAAGGCTTGAGCAATTGTTGGAATAAATTACGTTGATATGTGTCTATCATTGTTCTCAACCTTCTAAGTTTTTCGAGCTCATTTCGGCTATGAAAGCCAGAACTTGATTTCCCATGGTTGCCTTGGTTTCCTGGCATCCATTAAAAATACCTCCCTAGAAATCCGAGTACCGAAGCTTTCCTAGAACCCATTTCGTACACTGAGGAATGAACCTCATCTTGAGAGTTATTGGGCACCCTGAGTTCTGAATATCATTCCTGGTTGAACCACCAAGTTGTCCACCGAAGCGTGAAGTAGAAATTGACAAGTTACCGAGAGATGTTTAGTCACCAATTGAAGGTGTCTTTCAGATATGTCCGGGATCATATAGATTGATTTGAACAACCAGGAAGAGCAACAACCGAAGACCGGGTAGTAAGTTTGTTTAATTGTATCTCTGGGCGTGTTTTAGTTCCGTTCGCGATAAAGAAGGATGGTGGCTGAAGATAGCTGAACCGTATTACCGTTAGAAACCGAGATTCCTCCATCCTAAAACGATTATGTGTTTGTTTAATTTTAGAGCGTGAGGTTTCTTTACGAGGAATTAATTAATTTTAGTTTTGAAATCGCCTTCCAAATCCATAAACGACTGTATGACGATTAGCAATGCTAATAGTATTAGCTAAAGCTCTAAATGCTTATAAAATTGGTAATTAGGTTTTCTCGTGACTACTGGGACAAATGGTCATTGTATGACTTAATGGTACGTTCGGAGACGAGAAAGAGCATGTTAGAAATTCACATTACTCCATCACATTTAAAGAAAAACGGCAGAAAGCTCGAAGGACCAAACACAAGTTCCAATTTTGGTTTCACTTTCCGATTGACGAACTGATAAAGACAGATTAACCGGACTTGAAGAGATTGGATGTGTTAAATGAGCGGGTTTTGGAAAAGACCCTTTATAGTTGGGGGGAAATTAATTCTATGGAGGCCGAAGTTCGTGGCGACTAACTTTCACTCCGTTGACTTACTTAAGTTTCGTAATAAAATCCTCGAATGAGTTAAGTTCCTAGAAACATTCCTGTTCGTGTTCATTTTCGTAGGATCGGTGATGACTTGTTTTGAGAGATTTTGGCAAAGGATGGATGATTTGATGCTTTTAGCGATGTACCAAATCCCGATAGATATTCTGGGACATCCGTTGGCTCTTTCGAGTGATTCGTTCTCCTCTTAGATAGGGTATTTAATTTTGATGACCTCTGAGACCGTAGGAGGACTAGGGGAATAAGATAAGTTAGTTTGTTCACGACTTGAAATCAAGTATGTCCATCATGAGGGCATATTTATATGATGCCAGTATTATGACGTCTGGCCAACGTGATAATACTTACATCATATAACGTGCACTTGTTGTGGGCATCGGTTATTTCAAGAAGTGCCTTAGAACCTTAGAAATTCTGATAACTGTTTAGGATCATCCGCATTAGTGAGACCTTAAGTTCATCCTAACGGTATGCGTAACCTGCTTTCACCGTAGGTGGATTGCACGTCTGGATTCTCGTCACGCATTCTGCTGACCTCTAAGAATTTTCGGTAATAATTTTAGGTCCTGTTATGGAACTCCTGCCAATTGATGTTATCGATAATCTATTCCATACGTTTGACTCTGACTTGTCAAACCAAATCCTGGGGATGACCCATCAGTCAAAATCCCATGTTTTCCTGCGTCTTTTTCGAGAAGATCCGGTTATCATTCGTTACGTTCGATATTACTCTCTTTCGATTTGAATTCGGTATGATTTGTCTTTTGAGGAAATCGAAGTTTTAGCCGATATTATAGAGTCATAGGAATCAAGTTTTCATATTCCTGTCCACAGACAGTTGTGTTTCCATTTCGTTTCACGTCAATTTTCGAGGACGAAAATTTTTTTTTAGAGGGGAAGAAGTTGTAATACCTGAAATTCAGATAACTTGTAAAAAGACCAAATCACCCCTGAAACCATAAAACCTAAATAAATAACTTATAAAATTCAGAAACAATTCCAAACTTCTGAAAACGATCTACACATCAAGTAAATTAATTTCTGGGACAACCTTATATTATTTTGAAGGTCCAAAAATTATTAACTCACATATACATATATATGTACAATCCGAAAATATATAATTATATTATATATATTTATAAAACCAAATTAAATTAGGATAAATACAAACTAAAATAAGGAATTGTACACCAAATCAAACTTGACCTTGTGATAATATTTTGGGCCGAAATTCTGGATCCCATGCCCCCTAGGTCGGTTTATTTAAGTATAAATACAAAACACATATTTTATAAAACCCTATTTTGCCAAAAACCCTAGATCGACAAAACTAAAATCCCTCAAACCCTCATTCGACCTTCTGGACCTAAGCAAGAAATTTTATGGAGTTCATTGGGGTGTAAGGAGGCTATGAAAAATAGGAGTTGGAATCTAAAGGCACTTGTGTGATCGTGGCGAATTGTTTGTTCCTATAATCATACGCAAGAGGTATAATTTTCTACGACCAAACCTTACGTTGTAAACTTAATATAGTATTTTTCTTGTGATCTTTAGGTCGTATATAACTCAGTAAAAATAAGAAAAACAAATCATGCAAGCTAAATCATGCGTACGAAAAATAATGAGTTAAAACTCACGTAATTTGTAAATAATATCATACGAAATTTCTGGATGATGAACATAATTTTCATGTGTTACTTGATGTTAATATAAGCTTAGAAAAATAGCCATGTGATTTGTAGAAGCTTAGATTAATTATTTTTTATTTTTGTTTAAACCGTATATTATGTGAAAATTGAGAAAATTGGGAAAAATCCTTAAACAATTAGGGTTAGGGTTTTGTGTGGTGAATCTGGTCTAATTAATGCACATTAATGATGTGGTGATGATGGTTTGATGATTGGTAACTTTAGGGTTAGGGTTTGGATATTAAAAAGGTTATACGATTTGGAACATAAATGACAAGGGCTTGTTTTGCCAACTTTGAAACTTAAAGGTTATTTTTATTATGTTAATTAGGTCAGTACCAATGTAGGAAAAATATAACTTGAGGGTCCTAAGTGTAAATATTGTAAGAAAATGAATTAATGATAATTGAAGGGTACGATTTGAAATTTATTAAAATGGAGGGACTAAAAGTGTAAATTCTGGAAACTTGAAGATATTTTGAGTAAATAATGTCATTAAGGGTATATTGTGTAATTTTGACTATTTATGGGCTTGATGTGTAACTATAAATAAATTATGATTTAAATTGTAAGTTTTGTAAAGTTAAGGGACCAAATGTGTAATTAATGAATTCTGAGGGCTCAAATTTATACTACATGTAATTCTGAGGATATGTTCAGTAACTTTGTAATATAAGGTGCTTGTTTGGTAAAATAAATATTATAGGGATTAAAACATGAATTATGTAGATGAAGGGTTTGTTTTGTAAATTATATAACTAAAGGGTATAAACTGTAAATTGTGAAACTGAAGGGATTAAAAATGTCATTCTGAATAATAATGAGTGTTTAAATCAGTAACTTAAAGTATTTTCATTTTAAACCTTTGAATCTAATGAATTTATAATTTAAACCCTAGAACTATGTATACCTGTCGTAATTACCCTTAAACTTTTGTAACTTGATAAAATGTACCTTACTCCCATAATAATCTTAATAAGGACTTAACCTAATCTGTGATATTATTAACTTACTAATAATGGAAATATAACTAAAGACCCTTTGGACTTCTGTCTTCTACTCCTTAGGTTCGAAGAAGGAGTAACCTAATCCCTGTCAGCTTTTATCCTTGTGTCCTTGCATTCGTAATAAGGTACAGATATTCCGTCCTTTCAGTAAGGGCTTTCCAGTTCTTTTTCTTTCAGAATTCATCTTCTTATTAGGATTTCCTATACCATTGCTATGTTCCCTGCTTGTTTGGAAACCTTTCATGTGGTCTCTTATTTGTGAACCTTCCATGTGATCTTTTGTTTTGTGAACTTTCATGAACCTTGTATTTGACCTTTTGTCCTGAACCCTGATCTGTGAACCTTGTTTGAAATTTTAATCTAATATACTTGCTATAAAACTAAATTGATTTTGATATAAACCCTAATCTGTTAAATCCTTATTTAAACCTAATTGATTGTGAACTGTTATTATAACTACATATGAAACGTTTTGAGAAAAGTCACTTTGGAATAAGTAATATCATTTTAATGGAAGTTACTAAAAGCTTTGGAAGACCATTTTGAAGAAAAACTGTTTTGTAAGATCAGTGTTATGAAAACCATTTTTGAAGGATTGTTTAAATGGACTTTTAAATAGAAACCGTTAGAGATAAACTGTTGATATGAAGCTTTGATTATAAACTTTTGTTATACTCTTTTGAACCATATGATATGGTTCTTTTAATCTGAACTTAAACTTTGATATAAAACTTAACCTGATAAATTCTAAGTTGAACCTATGATATACAATCCTGAACTGGTTGACATGAACCTTTTGCCATGTACCCTTAGGATATGACCTTTTGATTATTGGATAGTATGCCCGACCTTTGATCTACAGTTTGATATTACGAGCCAATCACTAGGCATGAGGGTTTCATGTCCATGTCATTGACGCACCTCTGACATGACTCTAGGGCAGGAGAGTGATGACATGTTCCGTCCCTTATTTATTAATTGCTATGGCCATTATAATTATGATTATTGATTTGTCTGTGGGGCGTATGGGTGCACTCTAGATTTGACCTGTTATCTGTATATGTTATGTTATATGTTTATTGTTATATTTATCTGGTGACTGATGGTGTGTGCGATACACGTCTTTCACATATCTGGGAGCTAGCTACTCTATTTAGTTACATTTGCAATGATATGATATGGCTTGTTTCTGGGCTCGTGATAGATTCCTGATTTCTTTGTCTATTGAACCTCATGGATTTTCCCTATTACTTGTTCCTTTTCTTTTCTTTTCTTTAGTCTTATTCCTTATTTATTCCTGTCATCTCATTCCTACATCATGAGTTATCGGTATGACCAGTATTCCTGATTTTTCTTGATTTTATTATCTATTATTGTTTTGTTACCGTCATATCTGTTCACTGAGCTCTCGTAGCTCAGCCGCATTTCTTTTCCTGCGGCAGGTTTAGTAGGAAGCTGGGAATGAGAGAAGAGTGTACCTTTGGACTTAGAAGCTTGGATAGCTATGCTGGATTTAGTATTGAATCGAAGATAATATACTTTAGATATAATGTTGTAGAAGTTTTCAATTGTAATCCTATAGATTTAGTATCTCATTTGCATCCTTTGAGATTTTTGTATTAATGAAGATGTATGCTTGGTTTTATTCTGATGTGAATCCATTGTTGTGATATCTTTACCCTTGTCGGGTTGGGGTGTTACATTTAAGCTTGATTTTTGATATTTCTTAGGTCCATTTCAGTCTACTACAAGTTATTGCCTAGTCCCATTTGGTTTTGCTTAGTTGAGGTCCACAAAAATCCCACATCAGCCCACTTACTTTGCAGCAACCTGCATATTTTTTATTTTACCTCAACAAGTCATTTTTTTAATCCTAATTTTAAGATAGTTAAGGTAGTTTTTGGTTTTTGATTTTTGTTGCACAAGTAGCATGTAGGGTATAGTTCATCTGTTTAAGCTTATGTTGGCCTTAGAAGCTTATTTTCCAGCTTATTTATGCCCTAGATCAGCAGCCCACAACCCTTAATTTGCCCTAGTGCATTGACCAGATTAGCTGCAGACTTTCCTGAGTTTTTTGCTTATTTTGAGCTTAAGTCTGCTTTTCATGATTATGTTGTCAGTTCTATTCCTTCAGTAGCTTATTAGAATAGCCGCTTAGCTTATTGGTCATGTCTAAGTCTAATTAGTTTTTTTTTAGCCATCTGATCAGTTAAAAATAAGCTTAATTGAGCTTATTTTTGGTTTTGAAAAAGTTTCCAGTTTCAAAATTTGTCCATGATCACTCATTATTTGAGATTTTAAAAAGAAAATCAAAAAAAATAAAATGTTGCAAAAAACTGACAAGCCTAGGGTTCGAACCCAGGTCAGTTAGCACACAACACCAACGACCTTACCACTGCACCCTTTGTTTTTCTTAGTTTACCTTTGCAATATTTATTTCAAAACCTCTTTTTAGCCCTTATTTTTCTTTTAAGCTTATTCGACCCTTATTTGCTTTTTCCCAGCTTATTGAAATAAGCTGGGACATTTTTATATTTTTCATAACTTCAGTTTAATACAAAAAATTTTAGAAAAAATTTTCAGAATTTTCTTTTTCCATTTAATATTTTTAATCAATTATTTTCTTTTAAATAGTTTTTAAATTATAAAAAATTATTAAAAAGTCAAAAAATATATTTCTTTTTTCAAATTTTTATTTTTCCATTTAGAACTTAGAAAAATTATTTTGATATCCGTAGGGTTAGTTTTTTATAGATTTGACGTTTTTACTCGTTCGTAGTTTCCGTTTTACGTTATTTGTTTTTCGTTTTATTAGATTTTAGTAACACAAGAAACCCTCATCTTTTCAAGCATTTTAATACCAAACCAAAAACGATATCCTCAATTTCACGCCTCGTTGGGAGAATGACCCGGGTATTCGCTTATCCGGTTATTAAATCGATTTTCGCGTCGAACCGTCGCGAGTTGACTTTTCTTTGTGAGAGGTTTTGACTTGTGACGCGTTTCGCACGATTATCATTTTTGGCGCCGCTGCCGGGGAGGTGTGTTGCGACAATATCGTTACGGTTTGACGATTAGTGACTTGAAGAACCTTCCTCGTGAAGTTTCGTGTATATCCTGTGAATATTTTTTATCAAAAACCTAAAAAAAAATTGAAAAACCTTGAAAAACCCAAAAAATATTTTCCTTTTCTAAAACTTTTTCTTCTCCAAATTATTTTTCCTTTTGTGATTTTCAATGTTTCTAAATTTAAAAAATCTTTTAATGATTTTCAAAAATAATCTTCTTTATACTCTTAAATTGTTTAATTCTATCTTCTTATCCCTCTATAATCTTTGATTCTCATGGCGGACATGCGTACGATGTCGGAATTACTTCAAGTACCCACCGAGGGTTACGAAGATGCTATTATTTTACCGGCAATTCTTTCCGGGAACTTCGAGATAAAAACCGGTTTAATTCAACTTGTTATGTCAAATCAATTTCATGGATTCGAGAGGGACGATCCCTACGCTCACATCCGATGGTTTAATAAGTTGACTTCGACTGTTAAATATAAGGATGTTCCTGATTGCGCGATTAAGTTGACTTTATTCCCGTTTTCTCTCGAAGGGAAAGCCCGGAGTTGGCTCGATAAAGAACCCCCTCGTTCGATTTCGACTTGGGAAGATCTCGTTTCTAAATTCGTGAATCATTTCTTTCCTTATTCTAAGATTGCGAATCTTAGGAACGATATTACAAATTTTCAACAACTTTTTGATGAAAATTTTGGTGAGGCATGGGATCGATTCAAAGATCTTCTTTATAAGTGCCCACCTCATGGTTTTTCGGAATTGCAACAAATTGATATGTTTTATCATGCTTTGACGCAAACCGATCAAGATTCGCTTAATGCAGCCGCCGGTGGCAATATCTTGTATCGAACTCCGAAAGATATTTTAACTATTATCGAGAACAAGTCCACGGTTCACACTACACGAAGCAAACCGTTTGCTTCCAGAATGAGTGTTTCCCCCTCTACTTCCTATAAGAAAGAAAAATCTATTGAAGAAGTACTTGCCGAAGAACAAGCAGCTAAAAGACGTTACCGATTTCTCATCGATGACGATGACGAGGATTCTATTCAAATTTGTGAATTTTATAAGAATTCGTCAGCTGCAATTGCACCCGTCTTACCAACTAAAGAGCCCGATGACTCTCTCATAATGGGGGACAAGCATCTTAGCACTATTCTGGAAACGGAATCAGACGAAGTAATAAAGTCTAGTGTTAAGGACCTTGTCCTAATCCAAAGTGAGTCCGAGGGTATTTCCGACAAAATATGTGATTTGCCTCCTCTTGATACTTTTGAGACTTCCTCCGATGATTGTACCACAAGTGATGACGATTCTTTATCTTATGGAGACATCGATTATGTTGAGGCATCACTTCCCCATTTTGAGCTCGTGATAGATTCTGACCCAGATGATGGAGAGATTGACACTGATATTCTTCTGACGATCAAGGATGATATACTTCGTGAAAGATTGTTGAATATCAATCTTCTAATTTCTAAGATTGAATCATTGAATGACAATCCAACTCCATCTTCTGGTTATGTGCTCAATTCTCCCTCCTCATTTCCTATCCCCGTCAAGGATAATGACTTTTTCTCGGATAATTCTCCGAGTGGCAATCCCACTCCGTCAAATCCTCCGGAGCTCGAGCTCAAGGATTCTTTACCCGAATATGAGAGTTTTATCTTTGATACGACTGAAGAGAGTAGTGGCAATCCCACTTCTCATCCCGATCTTTCTCTTTCGACTTATGAGTCGTTTTGCTTTGATATCGATCATACTGAAGAGACGAGTCGTGGCAGTACCACTTCTCACTCTCATATCTCTCTTCCCGAGTATGATTCGTTTATCTTTGAGGAGTTCTCCGGTGAACTCTCTCTTATTATATCTCCTCCAGAATATGATCATTTCTATTTTGATCTTGAGGAAGATTCTAGTGTGGGGGGAGGTGTTCTTAATCATAAGAATGTGATTGTTGATAAAATCACCCCATCCCTCCCTCCCGAGACTTTTGAAAAATCTGCTTTTGAGGATGAAGAATTGATCTCAATTGTTATAAAAATCTTTCTTCCATTCCTCACTTATGGTGTGATTTCTCTTTCCCTTTTCTCCTATGGGAATGAGGACTCCATTTTTGACCCCGGCATCACCGCTTATCTCTATTTCAAGCCGGGTGTATCTCATCGGAGTGGAACTTTCAAGCACTTCAATGTTTCTCCAAACATATTGAATGAAAGTCCGATGGAGATCTTCTCTTCCACATGCTCCCCCAAGAACAAATGAATTCGGGGTCGAGTCAAGCTAGTGACTCGGTTAACAAAAACATTAGCACCACATGGGTGACAACCCATGTTTCTGACTTCTTCCTATTTTCTAACACTAAGTGTGGGGGAATTCCTCTACTTGTTGCTTTGTGGTTGTATGTTTGCCTTTGTTTTCAGGATTCCTGTAGATTGTGATGATTGACGCGCCTGTTTTCAATCTAGCCGCCCAATATCCTATCTTTGTGTTTATGATTATCCAGGGATATCTTAAAATCCTTTTTGTGAAAAAGATTTCGTTTCCACACTTAGGTAGTAGTCTTACCCTTTTACGTTCTATAGTGTCGGCTTAGGCCGGTACTTTGAATATTGAGGGCAATATTCAATTCTAAGTGTGGGGGGGGGGGGGAATTCTCATTTGACCAAATTTTAAAAATTTTCACATATTGTACCTACTAGTACCCTAGCACCCCCGTTTTTACCAAAAAATTTTAAAATTTTTATCGTTTTTAGTTAAATTTTGCATGAAAAAGAAGTGCTTTGCACATTAAAAATAATTTGCTATACATTAATGCTTCGGTATTAGTGGAAGTTTAGACTTGATTAGGCTAGAACAAGGGGAATCCCGACTCTGCTAGAGTGTTGATCTAGCTGCTACCCTTAACGTTTAGGCTAAGTTTTTACGAATTGTGCAAATGAAAATGCTAAACGTGGAGTAGTTGGTTCTCTTTAGAGCTTATATAAGTAATCCATGGCTTTTCCTCCCAGAAGATCCTAACCTGACTAAATTAGTGCTATTTTCAAACTTTTGAACGCAAAAACCGTTTTTGTTAAGCAAATAAATTTTTATACAATCTTGATTTAGAATACTATTTCAAAGTTTTATTTAAATTTCGGAACAAGCATACTTTCTTACAAACATAATAAGAATGCAAAATGAAAGTGAGTCGTTGCTTGAAAGTTGCAAAGTTAAAGTTTTGAGTATGAATAAATAAGTCCTAACCTTCGGTTCGAGATCGGTCCTTGGATCCTTATTACCAAAAGGCGTTTAGGTCTTGGCTACCCTCTTGTACCGGCCCTTGGACCCTTAATTCTGAAAGGCGTTAAGGTCTTGGAACTCTCCGTTGTAACGGCCTTTGGATCCTTTATTCCGAAAGGTGTAAGGTCTTGGAATTTCCCCGTGAAGCTCCGTAGTTTATGGTACAAGAATGAGTTAAGTAAAAAAAAAAAAAAAAAAAAAAAAAGTGAAAAAGTGAAAAAAAATATTTATGTTTGTTTATGAATAAGTGTGAGAAACTTGCTTCTTCTTAAATTTTAATTGAAAGTTGAACTAGTGTTCGTCAAAATTGTCTAAAAGTTGGACGGTGATTTAGAAATTGTTGACTTCAAAGATCCCGTGAGCTCCGATACTATTCTCGAGGGTGTAAAAACCTAGCCTCCTAAGTTTACTAAGGACAAGCTGAGAAGAAAGTCGCTACATGGAGTGATCTCACCTTTGAATCTCTAATTTCTAAATCATTGTCGGTTTTTAACCCTAATAAATGTCAATTTTTACGGTCAAAACTTTGAAAACAAGCACACACACCTAACTTATGAATAATTGTGGGAGCGAAAAGTTAAGTCTCGGCTTACATAGGTTGCTAATATAAGTAGTGTTAGCATTTTACAAAAAACGTTTGCACAAGGGTTTTAGACTTAGTTGGGGAGTATAAAAAGAGGATGACGATTACAATTCCCGGAGTCACCCATTTTGTGTGATTCCCGTTCCATGATGCCATTTTTGATAATCAAGCATGTTATTTATGTTTTATCTCGTTTTAATTTACTTGCATTTAATAATAAAGTCAAAACGGGATATTTTTGGTAATTTTGATCCTTTCATTACTTTATATGATCGGATTGCTAGGGACTAGCAATTGTTTAGTGTGGGGGATTGATGAGTGGCCTTTTACTCATCATTTTATACCCGGAAAACCCCACAAAAACGACCAAAAACACCCAAATGGACCCAATATTGTTACAAATATCCTTGGATTGTGTTTTATGTGTTTCAGGTACAAAAGGATTGAAAACGGGGCAAATATGGACAAAATCGAGCATGGATTGGAAAAGAGCTCAAAAGCCGGGACCCGGGAAGAAATTCACGAGTTTGGTTCGAGATAAAGCTCGAAAAATCCCAATTGGCCCTTGGATTATTTCTACTTGGCAAAAAATGGACCCTTGAAGAACTTTGCATAATTACACTTTTGGTCATTATATTAAAAGCCATTATATCTTAAACATTCTAATACAACCGGATCCTAAAAATTAAACACAACCCATCAAACCCTTAACCCATCCCAAATCCCACAGCCCATTCCACTTGGCCCACACTCAATTTCACTTTAACTAAAAAAATCCGGGTTAAACAAATACCAGGGTCAAACCCCCAAATCCCAAGTCAAAATCCCTAATCAATTCACTCCATCAGTAAAACCCACAAAGATAACCTCTGTTTATCTTCTCCCCTAAATCCTTCTTCCCGCCTAATTAACCCTAATCACCCAACCATCACCATCACCTCCACTACCAGCCAAATATTCACATGGACTTGTCTTTGGTCCCCCCACTCCACCTCATCAATCCGTGGACAAAAGGTTTGATCAACGAGTGAGATTTCAAGTTGTGAGGAGCAAGGATCATCCAAGGGTCAAGAAAGAAACACAAGAAGCAGTGGAGGAACACACTCACACAACAAACACATTCGACTAGGGTTTTGTATTTTTTTTTTAGTATAAATATAGGAGTAGTAGTGTAGTTGTATCAGGTTTAATTTTAGCATTTTCTTTAAGGTATTTTGTAATTTCTTTTATTCCAGTGTAATTTACTTTTTATTTTAATATAAGTTCATTTTTAATTAAATTATTTACAGCTTATTGACTGCTTATATTTTTTGCTTATCTTGTTTCTTTTCTACTTATTTGAATGCTGCTGTGTAGTAGATGATGGGTTAGTTTAGTTTAGTTTAAAGCTTATACTTCAAATAGTTAGAGTATAGGGAGTGTTGACTGTTAAAGTCAACTGGGTCAAACTGGGTTGTGACTATTCATTTGCAAGGTGGTTAGTTTTGTTTAAGCTTATTTCAGTCTTGATAAGATGTTTTCAGTTGTCCTTTAGTACTTTAGATGCTTTTGTGGATTTCTAGTATGTGAGTGAAAAACTAGGCCTTCAACTGCTCCTATAAGCTAGTATAAGCTCATTCCAATTTAAGCTTGATTTTTGATATTTCTTAGGTCCATTTCAGTCTACTACAAGTTATTGCCTAGTCCCATTTGGTTTTGCTTAGTTGAGGTCCACAAAAATCCCACATCAGCCCACTTACTTTGTAGCAACCTGCATATTTTTTATTTTACCTCAACAAGTCATTTTTTTAATCCTAATTTTAAGATAGTTAAGGTAGTTTTTGGTTTTTGATTTTTGTTGCACAAGTAGCATGTAGGGTATAGTTCATCTGTTTAAGCTTATGTTGGCCTTAGAAGCTTATTTTCCAGCTTATTTATGCCCTAGATCAGCAGCCCACAACCCTTAATTTGCCCTAGTGCACAGACCAGATTAGCAGCAGACTTTCCTGAGTTTTTTGCTTATTTTGAGCTTAAGTCTGCTTTTCATGATTATGTTGTCAGTTCTATTCCTTCAGTAGCTTTTTAGAATAGCCGCTTAGCTTATTGGTCATGTCTAAGTCTAATTAGTTTTTTTTTAGCCATCTGATCAGTTAAAAATAAGCTTAATTGAGCTTATTTTTGGTTTTGAAAAAGTTTCCAGTTTCAAAATTTGTCCATGATCACTCATTATTTGAGATTTTAAAAAGAAAATCAAAAAAATAAAATGTTGCAAAAAACTGACAAGCCTGGGGTTCGAACCCAGGTCAGTTAGCACACAACACCAACGACCTTACCACTGCACCCTTTGTTTTTCTTAGTTTACCTTTGCAATATTTATTTCAAAACCTCTTTTTAGCCCTTATTTTTCTTTTAAGCTTATTCGACCCTTATTTGCTTTTTCCCAGCTTATTGAAATAAGCTGGGACATTTTTATATTTTTCATAACTTCAGTTTAATACAAAAAATTTTAGAAAAAAAATCCAGAATTTTCTTTTTCAATTTAATATTTTTAATCAATTATTTTCTTTTAAATAGTTTTTAAATAGTTTTTAAATTATAAAAAATTATTAAAAAGTCAAAAAAATATATTTCTTTTTTTCAAATTTTTATTTTACCATTTAGAACTTAGAAAAATTATTTTGATATCCGTAGGGTTAGTTTTTAATAGATTTGACCTTTTTACTCGTTCGTAGTTTCCGTTTTACGTTATTTGTTTTTCGTTTTATTAGATTTTAGTAACACAAGAAACCCTCATCTTTTCAAGCATTTTAATACCAAACCAAAAACGATATCCTCAATTTCACGCCTCGTTGGGAGAACGACCCGGGTATTCGCTTATCCGGTTATTAAATCGATTTTCGCGTTGAACCGTCGCGAGTTGACTTTTCTTTGTGAGAGGTTTTGACTTGTGACGCGTTTCGCACGATTATCAATTTCCTCCCCTGAGATTGTTACCTCCCCTGAGATACAAATAACTTTTGTTTCCTCCTCTTGTTTGGATGATCTCACTATGTACCAAAATATATCTTTCCTTATCATCTGATCCATCATTTAGAACTTGTTGTCAGGCAATATTGTACATGAAGCCATCAATTCCTTAAGAGTTTAAGTTACTGCCCTCATCACTTCTAGGTGTGTTAACTCTTATGAGAGGTGAATCAGTGGACATTTGATTCATGGTCCATCAATGGATGGTTTTTGTGAATCTCTTGAAAAATCCTTTTAAGAAATTGTTTGACTTAGCAGTATGTCTATGATTTTAGAATTGAAAAATCATACTGCTTTCAACCATTTTGAAGGGATTAAGTGTATAACAGACACTTAATCAAAATTTCTGTTTAAAGCAACCTCTGGTTGTGTGAGAACCAATGTTTTTCAGTTATATAACTGCCTGTGTAAATATAAACTCATTCAAAGAGTTTTCCTGACGGGGTTTCCAGCTCATAGTAATTGTTACCTCTAACACAAGTGTTAGATTCACTTTTACTAGCTGTTCTTTCTATCAGATGTCCTTAGACTTGCTCATTATACTTGAAAGTATAAAATGATAGAAAGTGAGTTGCATCAGTTACTATCTGATCAACTAAGTCATCAATTCAATGTGATATTTGATAACCAGGTTTCAAGAAAGAAGTTTTAAGGAGTTTTAAATTCCCAAACTTAGTCCATCATAAACCTGTTATGAAAGCAACTGGAATCACTTTTCTTCTGCTTCCATTTCACTTGAAATTTCCTTATTGCTCAAAGTTCATACCTGAAATTGTTAGTCCAGAACCAAGAAACAAAATGCATAGCATTTGTCTTATAGCAGTATCAACATATGACCAACCGTATGAACTATTTAAACAAAATATGAACTAGCAGTACAAACTGTTCTATTAACAGTCTCAATTTACAAAGATATCAGTACAACCTTAACATATATAAAAACCACAAAGATTAGAAATTTTAAAGATTTAACATTCCAATACGTGCTACCAAGTACTGAAACCTTCCAACATCAAAAGCTTTTGTTTGCAGATCTGCAAAGTTAAATTCTGAAGCAATTTTAAGTACTTGAATTAATCTTTTCTCATTGCAGTCTCTTATAAAGTGATGTCTAATTTCAATGTGTTTTGTTTTAGAATGATGCACTGGATTTTTAATAATACAAATTGTACTACTATTATCAATATGAATAACAGTGTTTAAGAAATTGTACCCATAGTCAAGGAGTTGGTTTTGAAGCCATAGAACCTGACCACAGCAACTTGCAGCAGCTATATATTCAGCTTAAGTTGTTGAATTTGCCACACTTGTTTGCTTCTTACACTGCCATGAGACAAGTCTACACCCAAGGAATTGACATCCTCCAGTTGTTGACTTTCTGTCCAAGCTAGCACCAGCATAATCACTATCCGAAAATGCTACCAAGTCAAAAGGAGATTCCCTTGAATACCATATGCCCAACCTTGGTTGACCTTTAAGATATCTAAAAATTCTCTTGACTGCAATTAAATGAGAAACCTTTGGAGTAACTTGAAATCTTGCACAAACACAAACAAGGAACATGATATCAGGTCTAGATGATGTAAGGTACATCAAAGAGCCTATCATAGATCTGTAAGTGTGTACATCCACACTCTCTCCATCTTCATCTTTCAGAAGGTGCTTCTCAGAGTCCATTGGTGTGCTTGCTATTTTCGAATAAGCAAATTGAAATTTTCTAAGTATCTCTGCAACATATTTGTCTTGACTAATAAATATGCCTTCAGATGATTGCTTAACTTGCAAACCCAAAAAGAATGTAAGTTCTCCCATATAACTCATCTAAAACTTATCATGCATAAGTTTCTCAAACTCTAAACACATTTCCTTCCTAGTAGATCCAAAGATAATGTCATCCACATACACCTGCACTAACAGAAGATCCTTCTTGTGCTGTTTGATGAAAAGTGTTTGATCAATCTTTCCTCTTTGAAATCCATTTTCTAATAAGTAGGAAGCTAGTGTTGCATACCAAGCTCTTGGTGCCTGATGAAGGCCATATAGAGCTTTTACTACTCTGTACACTTTGTCTGGATGTAATGGGTCAATGAAGCCTGGAGGTTGTGAAACATACACCTCTTCTTCAATTTTACCATATAAAAATGCACTCTTGACATCCATTTGGTAGACTGTGAAGCCTAAAAATGAAGCATAAGCTAAGAAAAGCCTAATTGCCTCAATCCTTGCTACAGGAGCATAAACCTCATCATAGTCTATTCCTTCTTCTTGTGTGTACCCTTGGGCTACTAATCTAGCCTTATTCTTAATCACTATTCCCCTTTCATCCCTTTTGTTCTTAAAAACCCATCTAGTGCCAATTACCTTTGCATTCCTAGGTAAACCAACTAGCACCCATACTTTCTGAATCTTGAACTGAAGAAGCTCTTCTTGCATAGCTTCTACCCAGCTTGAATTATCTAAGGCTTTCAGAATATTCTTTGGTTCATCTTGTGAGAGAAAACATACAAACAAGCAAGAGTTTGAATACTCATGCTGCTTTGAAGCATAAAGGGCATCAAGAAGCCCTTGATGGTCTGAAGACTTCAGTTGTTGTCTTGTCTTCACACCTGACTGTACATCTCCAATCACATTTTCTAGGGAGTGAACATTGTGAATTCTTGTTTGTGGAGTAGTAGGAACTTGATAAGATGATGGAAGATTGTTGAAATCCACCTCATTATCTGAGAATTCTGCTTCTTTTGTTTCTGAAGTTCCAGCAGTTGAATGCTCTGTCTCAGCAGTACAAACTGCTTTTGAACTGCTAACTTGACTGTCTTGTTTCTCAGTTCCATCTTTCTTGCTTTCATCTTCAACACCTTCTTTAGCCTTGCCAGAAGAAGATTCATCAGTTGTTGAAGTTGATTCCACAATTGTACTTGACCAAATTGGCATTATGACATCAGATTGATCCTTTTCTAACTCAGCCTCATTTGTTGCTTGTGAACTTGCAAAATCATTAGTTGCTGCAACAATAGGCACATAATTCATAGAATTGGTTAGATACTCAAGATCAAATAGCCATTTTGGTCCTTGACCTTCTACATTGAATTTGTTTTCTAAAAACTCCACATGTAGATTTTCTTCTACTTTCTCAGTTCTTAAGTTGTATACTCTAAAAGCTTTGCTATTGAGAGAATATCCAACTAAGAAACCTTCATCTGCTTTACCATCGAATTTTTCTAAATGGTCTAAGGTATTGAGAATTGTTATATGAGATCCAAAAGGTCTAAGAAATCTTATTGCAGGAGTTCTACCATTAAAGAGTTCATATGATGTCTTATTGTGAGGCTGAATAACTAAAACTCTATTTTGAACATAGCAAGCAGTGTTGACTACTTCAGCCCAAAAAGTTATAGGTAGCTTAGAATCAGCTAACATAGTTCTAGCAGCTTCAATTAGTGTTCTATTCTTTCTTTCAGCTACTCCATTCTGTTGTGGAGTTCTAGCAACACTAAATTCTCTCCTAATACCTTTTAGTTTGCAGAAATCATCCATAACTCTATTCTTAAACTCTGTCCCATTATCACATCTAATGACTTTCACTTTCTTGCTTACTTGGTTTTCTATCTGTGTAATGAAATCCTTAAGGATGCTTGATGTCTCATCCTTAGTAGCTAAAAAGAAAACCCATGTAAATCTGCTATAGTCATCAGTTATAACAAGACAATATTTCTTATGCATTATACTCCTTACTGAAACAGGTCCAAATAAGTCCATATGCAGCATAAACAATGATTGATTGATAGAGTTAAAAATCTTGGGCTTACAAGTGGCTTTGTGTTGTTTGCCTTTTAGACAAGCAATGCATGTTTGATCATTTTCAAATCTTTTGTGAGGTAAACCTCTTACCAAACCATTCTTAACAATTTTATTTATGGTTTTGAAATTAATATGACCAAGCCTTCTATGCCATTTCATTGATTCATCCAATGTGGCCTTTGCAACAAGACAAGTTAAATTCTTTTTAGGAACAATGTTCTTCATGTCTACACTGTACATATTGCCCTTTCTAGGAATTCTAAGAAGTACTTGACTTTCATCAGGCATCTTAAAATCAGGAGAAAGTACAAGACATTCAGTCTCACAGAAAAGAACATTGTTCTTTTTGTCACACATTTGTGAGACACTAAAAAGATTATACTTAAGTTCTTGCACATAGTACACATCTTCAAAATCTAAATTTCTAGTTTTGATTGTACCTTTACCATAAATTTTGCCACGAACACCCCCTCCAAAGGTAACATATCCTCCATTGAATGATTGAAAATCTAAAAGATAAGACATGTTGCCTGTCATGTGCCTTGAACATCCACTATCTGAGAATCCTTGATCTTCTTGTTTATCAGTTGAATGTTCCTGCACACAAATAAGAGTGTTAGTTTCTCTTGGGGACCCAAGCCATTACTGACTTGGATCTGCCTCTTGCATCAATGTAATTCAATCTTTTAAGGACAGTTGATGCAACATTGGATTTTAGAATCCAACATGCTGAGGCCTTAACAGCATTTGCCCTGTTTCCCTTAGCAGCAGGAACTACATGCTTAGCAGCAGGAACTGCTAGTTTTGTAGTTGAACCCTTTGGTCTCCAAACTTGTTTTTGGACCACTGCTTTTGTTTGAATGGGCCTTAGAACAGTTTTTGGTGCATGTTTAAAAGTTATTTTTGCACTTTTAACTGTTTGTTTTGGGTTAACAGTCTTAAATGGTCTAGCAGTTGAAAGTGCTTGCCTAGCAGTAGAGATTGCTGTCGAGACTGCTCTGGGTTTTATACTTTTAGACTTAGAGTGAAAGTGAGTTTGAGGATTTTGCCTTTTGTAATTCACCCTATTGTTTTCATAACCAGATACCCAATGGTTGCAGAAAGCTGCAAGATGGTCAAAACTACCACATGTGTAACAAACTTTGTTATAAAAGCAAAGTCATCACCTAATTGGTTAGAATTGAGGTTGTTCCAATTCCTTTGGTTACCTCTGGGCTTGTTGGTGGTTCTATATTGCTCACAATATCTAATTGGTTGCCTAACATGCTTAATGTTTGATTTAGGCCTATCAGTATTGTGTTTGACTATGTAACACCCCGACCCGACAAGGGCAAAGATGTCACAAGTACATGGTTTCATATCAGAATAAACATAGCATCCTCGAATAAAACAGCGGAAATCAATACATAAATCAAAAGAGTAAGTCATCAAGACTTAATTACAAAGGTAAGACAGAAATAATGAAATACATAACAAAATCCAAATGGTGAAATAATCCAACTGAAACAAACTTCACTCAGATACACTCTTCCCAAAAGCCATACCCCAGCTCCTAGCTTAAATACCTGCCGCGGGAAAAGAAACGCGGCTGAGCTACACGAGCTCAGTGAACAGATATAACGGTAATAAACAAACATAATGAAATAGGGAAATGGAAGGAATCGCACATAATGTAATAATAGATGAGAAGAATTATGAAGGTTATACAGAGATATCAGAAACATGGATAGTATCATGAGTAATGGTGAAGTAATCAAAAGATCCCAACAAGCCCAACATACCAAGCCCAGTACAGAGATAAGTCCAGTATCATACCATAGGGTGTCAGTAATGGAAGGTAAAGGTCATAAGTCTGTAAGGTGCATGGAAAACAGTAATCCTCTACGAGCCCAGAAACATGAACATGAAATCATAATCATACCACCATGCAGAGAGATGTTCCTCTCACTAATCCCAGGAATCAGAAATGGAGTAGCTAGCTCCCAGAGTGTGAAAGACGTGTATCGCACACACCATCAGTCACCATAAATAATATATCATGTAACAGGTCAGGTCAGGTCAAGTCTAGGATGCATCCATACGCCCCAGGTGGCCAGAATCTGCCTCTACGTAAATCATAATCATAACAGGGACGGGATAGGTCATCACTCTCCTACCCTAGAGTCATGCCATCGGTGCATCGACTGACATGGACATGAAACCCTCATGCCTAGTGAGTGGCTCGTAGTATCAAACTGTGGGTTAAGGTCAGGTATCATGTATCATGTATCAGGTGTCATGCATCAGGAATCAGTATCATGTATCAGGTGTCAGTATCGTGTATCAGGTATCATCAAGAATCAGTATCATGTACTAGGTGTCAGGTTCAAGTATCGGGTGTTAGGTTCAAGTATCGGGTGTCAGGTTCAAGTATCAGGTGTCAGATGGTCCAGGTCATGATTTATATCAGGGTTTAAGGCATGGTTTAGAGCAAAGGATCAGGGCAGGAGTTCAAACAAGGGTTCAAGTTGAATGGTTCATATAAAATATTTCAAAGTTCAAGTCAGGGTTTATAGTAAGGTTCATGACAAATCGTTATGAGAAAACAAGCAAGGTTCACAGAACAAGGAAGCATAAAAATGAACCAGAAATCAGAAAAATGAGACGAAGGCACCTTACTAGAAAGGGCAGAATATCTGTACCTTATTGCTGATAACGGAAAATACTGGAAAGATGATCAAGAGCACAAGACTACTCCCTCTTCACACCTAGAGGAGTAACGACATGAATTACAAACCCTTCCTTTTTAAGTAACTTTCCATTTTAGCTTTTAGATTCCTCAAGTTACTCTTTTAGTCCTTTAGGTTTCATAATTTACACTTTATATCCCTTTAGTTTCAAAAGTTACACTTTAGACCCTTAATTTATCAAAGTTTCAAAATGGTCACTTATTTTATCATATTATAAGAATGTATCCTCAATTTTACAGAATCTACACAATAGGTCCTTCTAGTTTACAAAGTTACATATTTAGTCCTTTAATTTATAATTTCAACTTTATATTATTAATAATTACATATTAACCCATTAAATCACCAAATTGACACATAACCCCTTGAATATATTATTTTACTCAAAACAGCACCAACTTTCCAGAAATTACAAGTTTAGTCCCTCTAGTTTAATTAATTACAAATCATACCCTTTAATTACCATTAATTCATTATCTTGAAATATTTACACTTAGGGCCCTCAAGTTATATTTTTCCCACATTGTAACAGACCTAAATAACATTTTAAAAATAGTCCACGAGTTTCAAAAGTTACAAAACACCCCCTTGACCTTTATATTTTAAATCGGTAAAAACATTTATAATACAAAATCAAACCCTAATTATTTTCAATCATCATGTAATCATTACCATATCATTTTAATACCACAAAAGTCCAGATTTAATTATATAAACCTTAATTCAATTGGTTTAGGGTTTTGATCATACTTTCCCTTTTATTTTCAATAAGGCCGATATATACATAATTTCACCAATATTAGTTTTAGGCTTCTAAAATTCGAATGGCCATTTTTGTGATGATATATGATGTATAAGGAAGCCACGAAAATTATAAAACTTGCCCAGAAAATTCGCATGAGTGATTTAGAGAATTAATACGATTCTAGGGTTTCGAATTCAAAATTTTGCATACGATCAAATTACAATGCATGGATGTGTTTTAGCATTTTTCTCACGTTATATAGGATTAGTATAAGCTCAGAAAAATACCAGATAATTTATAGGACGAGTGGATAGGGCGTTTTAAATTTGGACCTATCGGATCTAGTGCTCGACACCAAAGAATTCACCACGATCACCACAGCCACTCCACGACCTTGTAATCATTTTTCATAGACCATATACGATATGAGGATCATGAGAAAAATAATGAACGGATTTATTTGGAGGTGTATGAATTATTTTGAGAAATACCTTAATAAGAACACGGTTTTGGAATTAAATCCACAACGACCAATTCAGCCACACACAACCTCTGAGATAATTTTCGTGGATCATATGTGAGTAGAAGAACATGATAAAAATGATAAAACAAGTGTACAAAAATCGTAGCCATGATTTGGAATTTATTACCTCAAAATAGGGTTCACAATGAATAATTTAGCACGATCGACACAGGCCAAGAACACCACCAAACTGATTTTTCTTGCACTCTTTAGATGTCTAGGAACATGAGAAAAATGGGTAGGGATGCTGGAAAAATTCTTATGGCTATGGGCGAATTAATTTTGGTGCTAGGGTTTTGATATGGATCGTATAATTGCTTTGAGAAGAAGAAAATGATAAGATTGATTTTAATTAAAGGAAATCGTGTGAGAGGAGGGGGAAACTCACCAAAATTTCGGGATTGGGTCAAGGAGAATTAATAGCATTCATTAACAATTTTAATTCCCTTAAATTTCTCTTAATTTCCTATTATAAATTCATAACTTTTGAATTTAAATTATATTAGGCGCCCAAGGGTATTTTGGTAATTTTCATGGCTTGAATAAAAGTTAAATAAAGTTGTTAAAATTATTTGGGATCATAACTTGTTCACTGCTAGAAGTTTGGAATTTATTTTGTGCTTTACGTATGTTTTATTTACGTTTTAAATTCCCAGGGGCAATTTGGTCATTTTATATGTTATAGAATTTCAGGTATTACAGACTATCTTAGGAACACTTGTTCCTACTTTTTTAACCACTTCAGGTTTAGACATAACCTATTCTTCTTCATCATCACTATCAGTTGTACAATCCTCAACAATTATAATATCTCCTTTCTTAACAAAGGACACCTTGTCCTGATAAAGTAAAGTTTTATCTAAACTTTTACTTATCTTTTCTACCTTAAGACTCTTACTAGCCTTAGAACCATATTCCATGATTGGTTCTTGAAACTTAGCTAAACCTGTGTGTGCTAGGTCAACACCTGGAGGTGAATGAACACCTCTGTATGGTGGAGGGACAGATTTGTAACCTACACCTGAATTAACCTTATTTTTTACTTGAGCTTCAAAGATCTTATTAACTCCTTCTGAGGCATGAGCTAAAGCATCTACAGTTAAAGTAACATTTTCTTTTTCTCTTTTGTGTTTTGCTAGTGACTCATTCAGTATAACAATACACTCATCCTTGAATTCTACATTTCTTTTTAAAGCATTCAAATCATCAGTAAAAGTAGATTCATTTTTTGGAAAATGTTGGATTTGTTTTTCTAGAACTCCTACACATCTCTTATGATTAGCTAAATTATGAAGGGCATCAATTAACTCTTCTCTAAAAGCATCAAATCTCTTTTTAATGTCTTCATAATTTTTAAGATTAGGACATGAATTAGTACAAGTAGAAATGGCATCTACCTCTGAATCAGAAAAGGCCATTAGAGCAAATTCATTGGCCATAAGAGCAGCATTTGGTGGTGCTTCCTCTTCAACAGCCATAGAGCTCCAATCATATCCAATACCATCAATAGCCAGCATAGCCTTTGGCTCTTCCACCAGTACTTCCTTCTTCCTCTCTTGCTTATACCATGTGTTCCTATTATCCTGCTTCCTTGGGCTTCTACATTCTTTAGCAAAGTGTCCCAACCTATGACAGTTAAAACATTCCACTTTCTTCTTATCAAACCCAGCAGTATCATTACCATTTATGGTAATCTGCTTCCCAGTTCTCTGCCAATACTTCTTAGCCCTCATACTAAGTAAGGCAACTTGCCACTTAATATCCATCTCTTCCAAATCATCACCATCTACCTGTTCAAGGTCTTCATGATTTAGAGGAGAACCATTAGATTGACTGGTTATAAAGGCATAAAATGTTGGATCTCCAAGTCCAGCAACATCCTTTTGTGAACTAGTAGAAGGACCACCATAAGTAACATTAGAAACACCTTCAATTTCATCTACCTCTTCTGAATGACTAACACTGGGAGTTGACAAAAGTGCCACATTCCCAGAACTAGTACCATAATTTCCACCCCTTTTTAGACTTTGTTCAACGATTTTAAAGTTTTTGAACAAATCATTAAGTTTCATTTTTTCAATTTCTGGTTTGTTCATCCAGACAATAACATGAGTATGGAATTCATCAGGTAGACTTTTCAAGAACTTCATGTTGATATTTTCCTTCTCTGTCTCAACACCCAACACAGCTAACTGACTGACAAGCTTGTGTAATCTTGAAAACAGCTTATCAAGAGACTTATTACTAAAAGCAGTAAAGTTCTCAAATTGTTGCTTTAGCAATGTCTTTTGTGTTTTCTTGGTAGTTTCATTACCACCAAACCATGCACAAATCTCTTCAAAAAGAGTTTTTGCATCAAGATATTTGCTAAAAGATAGCATCTGCTCACCTGGAATGGTCATAAGCAACAAGTTTCTTGCTTTCTGATCATTTCTCTTTTGTATCTTTTCTTCATTTGAAACTGGTCCAGTATTTCTTTTTCTAACTGTTTTCCCTTCAATAAGAACATCTGAATAGCCTAGAGTGAAGGAATCACCATACTGAATTATATCCCAAAGAGCATAATCTTGAACCATAAAATATTGCTCAACTCTCATCCTCCATAACACAAACTCATTCGGTTTGATCATGGGCAACTTTGCAGCAACATTGGTTTGAACATCTTGTACATCCATTTCTGTTTCTTCTAAAAACAACTATATCAGCCTTGCTCTGATACCACTTGCTAGGACCCTAGATACACTATAAGGTGGTTAAACCTTGTCAACTTTGTGTATATGATATGTTGTGCTAATATGATTAAGTGCGCGGAATTCACTCAATCACACTTAGAAGGTTGTGTATGTTATGGAAATGGAATTGTTATTTTTGTTAGTTAGCAATGAACACATGAAGATTATCACCAAACGATTCAATATTATTAATGATAATAATACGAGTGATCTTGAAATATCACTAGGGTTACAACCTTGAATCTTAAGTTTTTCTAACTTGTAATATTCTTGTGTTTGTTCTAGTTCTAACAGTTAAATGAGTTCTAAAATAATAACACACTTGAACACACATAATATCGAGACTAAGATCTTCTTTTATAGTCCAAGAAGATCTTTACATATTGCTTAAAGTCTAGCCGACTTACTTGTTAACTTATCTTGAGTGTGTTAGTACATAAGATACAACATGTATCTGTGTACACAACTTGTTAACTAAGCACATGGGGTAAGATATTATCTACCGTATATTCTTGACTTTAGTACACAAATATCTTTTCAATACTTATCCATCTAGCTGTCTCAACTCAACAGTAACTAGCAGTCTCTTCTTTGTACCAGCAGTTGGAACGGTTAGTTATAACTTGAGCAGTCCTAAGATATATACCAGCAGTTGGAACTGTTAGAGAATTCTTCTCAGCAGTTGGAACTGTTAATACTTGTAGTTCTTGAAACTTAATCTTCAGAACATTTAATTCCCAACAAAGGTTGCTACTGGTAGGTCGTGGGTTTTGATCATTGGGATTCTAGGGTCTTTGTTCTCCTTTCTTTTATCTCGTTAGACACAAGGTATCATCTCTTGTTTTCTTTTTTTCAATCGACACATATATATGATCATGAATCTAAATTTTCGTCATCATGAAAACCTAATTAGTAACATGTTCAATACACATATTAATCCGTTATTATGTTTCTCGTTAACCATAAAATCGTCACATAAAATCATAGATGTTAACGTGCTAAAACTTGTAATGTAAGAATTAGGGCTTTTGTGATTTTTGGTGTTGTTATTTTATGTGTTCGTGTGTAGGATATTGTTATTGATCTTGAATGATTTATATGAAATGTTTATATATATGTTTGTGATGAGAAATTTCAGGAAATAAAAGTTATATTGATCACATGGTTGTTTGGGTTAAAAAGGGATAAACGAATTAGGGCTCATTTGTGAATTAATTAAAATAGTTCTTGAATATTTAAATTACATGAACCGGAATTGGTGTTTGATTCCTTGGATTTGATTGCATAAGAATGTTAATATGATGCCTAAATAAGTTTTGGGTGAGTGGTGTAAGCTTATATGTAAATTTGATAATTAAAAGTTATTAAAATGGTGCTAAATATGGCTTAAAATGGATTTGTGTGATTGACTGTTTTAAATGTCGATTTTGTGTACTTGATAACGTGAGCTTCTTAAGTTTATAATACTGAATTTTTTAATGTAAACCTAGTTTAGAGTCTTGGTAAAGTGTTACAATTGGTTTGAATGAATTTGAGTTTGATTTGGTTGTTTTTCTGAATTTAATGTGATGATATGTCAAACTGTGCTAGCTGAATTGTATTTCAGTCGGGTTCTATGATTTTTAATTTCTAAACCATAGCAAATTAGAGGACACAAATTTACAGGAATCATATTTCGTATATAGACTACCTCCTGTAATTTTTGTAGAATTTTCTGAATTCATATGGTTAGGTTTTTAAGTGCATACTTTTGAAGTATATCTGCAGATCCGAATCTGAACATGTTAGCATAAACGATTTTAAAAGGGAGTTTACACTTGATAATAAAATCTGTAAAAATTCCAGTAGACTCCTAAGGCATATGGGCTTCTTTGAGAATTTTATTGATTTTTAGTTTGGGCTTCTGATATGTTTTTAAAACTCATTTAGTGGGCTTAATTTTGTGATAAAATCAGTTAATGTGTATATATGTATTGCCTAAGTGTTAAAGGTGTTCTTTTGATGTTTGGTGCCCTGACACTTGTTTCTATTTCGGGTGTGACTTGTCAATATCGTGTTGACTTGTGCGTGAGTATGTTAAACCTAATTGATAATCCCGAACCCAAAAGCCGAATTTAACTAAATTGGGAAGTCGTGTTAAAAGTTACTAATTGTAGAAAGTTGCTAAATATGGAAACTTACTAAATATGGAAAGTTACTAAAAATGAAAAGTTACTAATTATGGAAAGTTACTTAATCTGGAAGGTTACTAAAAATAGAAAGTTTCTAAAAATAGAAAGAAACCTAAATTATGAAATCTGATTAAAACGAACTTATAAGTAACACGTGATCATTAAATTGTATAGGTTCGGTGAAGAAGGAACGATTTCCCTATTTCGGTATCCTTTCTTATTTTGGTTGCTTGCATAAGGTAAAGATATTCTGACCTTTCTTATAAAGTTTCTCATGATCCTTTCACACCTTTTGAGTTACTTAGCTTCTGATTTTGATATGAACCTTTGCTATGCACCCTTTGATATGAGCCTTTGCTATGCACCCTTTGATATGAACATTTGTTGTGCACCCTTGATATGAACCTATGATTATGATATTTCTGATGACCTTAGATTCTGTGTCATTACTATGACATTTTGTTTGACTCTTCAGTTGATACCCGAGCTATCACTAGTCATGGGGGTTCCATGACCATGTCATTGATGCACCAATGACATGACTCTAGGGTGGTCGAGTGATGTTCCACCCCGTCCCTTTTGTTATGTAATATGTATGGCCACGATGATTATGATTTTTTGCAGGGGCGTATGGATGCATCCTAGTTCCGATCTGTTATATTATTATGATATGTTTCTGATGACTGGTGCTGTGTGCAATATACGCCTTTCACAATTCTGGGAGCTGATCACTCCATTATGTTACTTATGGTTACTTATGAAGAGTATGATTATGATGTTATGATATGATATGTTTCTGGGCTCATTGTAGATTTCTGACAACGTTTACACCTTTGATACATTTTGATATACCTTCTGTTATTCCAATGTACTATATTCTGTATTTCTCATTTTCAGTTTCAATACTTGTTATATATATATCTGTTCACTGGGCTTTTTAAGCTTAGCCGCATTTCTTTCTTCCGCGGCAGGTTATTAAGCTAGGAGCTGGGGCTATCTTTTGGGATGATAGTAGGAGCTGAGTGTAGACTTACCCTAGACTTCCTAGTTTTGGATTATGTTTACGTTATTTAGACTTGGTTTATGTTTCTTTCATTTTGGATCATGGATCTTATGTATTTCTTTTAAGTCGTGTTGACTTACATTTTGGTATTTATGATTAGACTTCCGCTTGCGTTTTCTTTATGTATGTTCTGATATGCCACCATAACGTGATACTTCTACCCTTGTCGGGTTGGGGTGTTACAATTATGGTATCAGAGACCAGGTTCGACCTGTAGAGCTTAGGCTATGACCAGTGAGGATTGGGTAGACATTAGGATTCCTTCTGCGTCTTTTCCTATCGTACTCCATTTTATTTATGCCTTTGCTAATTGTTTTGATAATCATTCAAATGGTGTACACACGTCGTAACAAATGTCAACCCACTGAGGATGATGATGGTGCCCCAAACTTCGAGGAAATGATTGCCAATGCCCTCAATACCATTCTTCCCAATTTGACTACTGAGTTGACCACACGAATCACTAATGAAATCCGTCATGGTACTGATTGATGAGGCGAAAAGTGTACCGCTTTTAAGGGGTCATTTAAGCCCGAAATCGTATTTATTTGATCAAATATTGCCCTAAATCGTTCCTTTTGTCATTTTAGGTACTTTTGAGGAGAAATCTGGAAAAGGAGGCATTTTGGACGTTTTTGGAGCATAAAAGTGAAGAAAACGGCAAAGTCTCAAAATTGTGCTGAAAGTCACCTTTGACGGCGTCAACATTAACTCCAGACGGCGTCATGCTTTGGCAAGAAAAGTTGGATGTGAAATTTACTCATGACGGGCCAGTGAGTTTGCATGAGAATTCTGACGGCGTCACGCTTTAACTAAATCAAGGGCGTCACGGCTTAAATCATAAGGGGACGGCGTCACGTTTAGGATCCGACGGCGTCAAGCCTTGATAAGCCAGAATGGATTTTTGAAGAGCTAAAGAGGGACGGCGTCAAGATGGTCATCCGGGAACCCTAAAAGCGGCGAGGTGACGGCGTCACAATGCATAAGGTGACGCCGTCAGATGTCAAAGTCTATATATAGTTTTCTAATTTTTTGTCATTAGAGAGGGCTTAGTGTGTGGAATTTTGGGATAAAACCCTAAGACGATTTTAGCTACTTTTTCAGGGCTTCTTGCCTTGAGATCTTCCATGTTTCATTGAAAGATAAGTTATCAATTAATCATTCAATATGTCTATGTGTTGTTTGATTCTATCTTATGCTTGTCTTTTGTTTAACATGTTAGGCTAATTTTATCTTGTGTTTGCTTAGATCTAATGAAACCTAGCTATTGATTATTGGTTGTTAGTGTGTTGTTAGTTGTTTTGGATGATTGTTTATCTATGTTAGGCTTAAGAAAACTGGCTAACTTCCTATTCGGTAACCTGCTTGAACGTCTTAAGAAACATGAACCAAACGCGTACTAAAGGTTTTTATGGTTGTATTTAATGCACAAGCGAATTCTAGTGATCCCATGTTAGGAGCTTCCTAGCCGGCTCGACATAGGAGTGAAGTAGGAGCTTGTAGAGTTTGGGGAAGTAAGTACGCCACCCCACGAATGGTATTAAGGAATACACCCGTCATCCACGCGACTAATGCACACTAATTAACCGGTAAAAGATAGTTAGGGAGTAAGGAAATCTAAGTAAACACATTTCTCTACACATAAGTTTCTCACCACTTTTCATTTTTGTTATTTTATTTTATTTGCATTTGTAGTAATTTGGGTTAGTTGACTAGCAACTAATTCCGCCCACTCCTTCAAAACCCGAGATTTTACTTGCTTTCATAAAATTATAAAAACATAAAAAGAATCTTCCTCAACCCTTAGACCTAATTAGAGTAGCCTTTCACACCTAACGAACACTATTCCCTGTGGAGAACGATCAATCCCCCGTACTTACCACTACACTATACTACATCGGTCAGGTACACTGCCTGGTGGGGTTGTAAGCCTCTTGAGATCCCTCGAGAGGTAAAACCTGTTGTAAGGTTGCAAAACCCACGCATCAAGTTTTTGGCGCCGTTGCCGGGGAATAGTTATTGTTTAGGTTGAATTTTTATTTCTATTAGGTCTACTCACTAGATTCCTTTCTAGTGAGATTTTTATTTTATTTTTCTAGGTTTTCTTTAGTCTATCTTATTTCTTTGTGTGTTTGTTCGTAATTTCCATTGACTCTTCCGTTCACCATTATGGAGAACGCGAATCCACCATACTACCAACCACGTAATTCACCCACTCCATATGACATCTTGATGTTTAAACAACATAAAGATGAACCTCTCTATGATGCATGGACTCGTTTTAAATATTTACTCCAAAAAGTCCCTCATCATAACTTCGATTTTTGGTCCCTTACTCAATTCTTTTACAATCATGTCGACCGACAAGCCCAAAGGTACATTTACCATATTGCCGGCAGGGATATTAGGGAATTAAGTGCTGAGAAAGCATGGGAAGCTATTGAAGAGTGTGCCCAATATTATTATATAGTAGACAACCCAACAAACGTTAGTACAAGTCAATTGACCACAAAATTCGAGGATCATGAAACAAGTTTGTTTGGGGATGAATATGTTAGTGTTGAGATACCTAAGTGGTTGTCATGTAATGCCATAGTACAAAACAAACACATAGGTGACCTTGATGTGATGGAGGATTTAGCCAAACATGATCACATTGATCAAAAAGACCTAGGTTTTATGATCGATGATGATGAATCTCAAGAAACACATGATGAATCTTTTGGGCAATCTGAATATAGCAGTCATAATATTGAGGATGATCCTTATGATTCGGATATAGAAGTTAAGATGCCTAGAGAAGCACTTGAGATACTTGGGAAAATGTTAGGGTTGGATTATAATGAAACACATGTTAAGGATATAGGTGATCTTGATAAGATGGATGATAAAGTAGAAAATCCAAGCCCGCCAAATACCCCACAAGTCCTACCATCATTTGAGGCATACACACCGCCCGTGACTTATTCAGAAGAAGTAGAAGAGACTTTAGGAACCCCAATTGAGGTAGAACCCTTGGACCAAGCACCACTAGAGCATATAGGTTTGAATACTCATAATGATAACCTTACTCTTAGTTCTAGGGAAGTTCCTAGTTTTGATGAACCGGAGCCTAAACCAAAACCGTTACCTAATCTTCCATCCTTAGATGTGAACTTAGGAATTGAATTAGGTCCCGATCCACCCATCAAACCATGTAGTCCGGGTAATGTTAAGATTAAGGAAGTAGACTCTAGGCCTTGTAGAGAGGAAGCTAACATAGGAGTGAACCATGACCTTACATACTTACATCACCCATTCATGATTGACCGCAAGAAACATTATGGGTTTAAACCGGGTTTATTAGGTCAAGATGGATTCCCAACTAGGAGTCTCTCGAAGTTGATAGAAGATGATCCCTTTTTAGGAGGAAACTCAAAATCACCCATTGACCAAAGTGAACTAGGCAAGGTTATGATGAAAGGAGCACACCCCTTTGAGCATATAATTCATCCACCACTCTTTCCTCACGTGGCATACTCCTACCGAGCTGGTGTGTATCGCTACTATCACCCGCACTTAATCCTAAGTGTAGGGAAAACCTCTCCTTTATCCATTAAATAAGGGTAGAGTCAGGCTCGTGACTCGAACAAAAACAAGCGCTCTTGGGAGGCAGCCCATGGTTTATTTGCTTTGTGTGTTTATTTATTTGTTTGTTTGATTTTATTTGCTTCCGTATGTATGTTTAATTATTATTATTATTGATTCATGTTCAAAACTAAAATTGTGAAAATGCTTTATGTTGTTTTTAACTTCGTCTTAACTACATATAAAGGTATTTTGCAAAAGATAAGTGTAAGGGAAATCTAAATCGGTTTATTAGAACACAAATTAACATGAATCATAATAATAATAAATTAACATACATATTCGTATTTGTTTGAGTCAAATGCTTGTATCGAGTCATAATGATGTTTTGCAGGATTTCCAGGAAGTAAGGTAAAGGTTTTTCCAGAAATTTTCCGGAAACTTAAAATGAAAATTTTTGTCAGGTCATTTCTGACGGCGTCAGGGGTTATAACCTGACGGCGTCAGATTTAATTTCCAGAAATTTTTGAAAATTTTGTTTTCATAAAAAGTTTTTATTAAAATCTCCAACTTATAATCTCCAGGAATCTGCAAAGTTATCATTCCACAAGCATTATATCCTTATATATAGATTTTATCCCGCCGATGTTATGCAGGTTTTCGTGTTTGTTTTCTCAGGTTCAACAGGTTATTTTGGACAAGGAAATGTTTTGAGTCAAGCTTATGGCGATGCATTAGTCATGGAGCTTCAACATTCTCTTTGGAGGAAGATTTAACCGTGTAATTTCATTATCCAACGAGCGAATCAGGGGAGTATTTGATTTCATTCTTTTACTTTATTCTTTTACATTTGTCATTTGAACATTGGGGACAATGTTCATCTTAAGTGTAAGGGGAGGGTAAAAGTACGACTTTAGAAAATACAATTGCGCTTGATTTTTGTTTGTTTGATGGTAGATGTGTAATAAAACTGAGAGAAATACTTGTTAAGGTAATTTTAGTGCCAAATTTAAAATTTTTTACAACATATAGGAGTGAAACTTTGATCTTAATGAGCGTCTCACGGATAGGAGTTATATGACTAGCACAAAAACCGTACCACTAAAAAATTTTCCACCCCCAAATATGTGAGGTTCGCCCTAGAATTGGTAGGAAAAGCATTTATGCTATGATGTGTGTACCGGTAGCACTTAGATTCTAGAACTTGCGTTAGGACCATTCCGAGGCCACAAGTGAGACTACATTCGTGTAGTTAGATTTACTACATGATAAGAGGCATTAGGATTAACCCATGTTTTACACCTGTGTTTTTGTTATAATTACGTTGGCTACATTGGTCAAGTAATTCTCCCACACCCTTTGCGTTGTACTCATTTTTAGTACACGATACCCCTAGTACACCCCTCAGAGCCTATCTTTTCGTTTCGACCTTTAAGCATTTTACTTAAAGGAAGAATTTGTTTACACCCCACTAAAATGTACACCCAAATCGCCTTAGCCTACCTTGTATGCACTCATCTTTAGTGCATTATTGTGACAACATTTGTTTAAACCCAAGTTAATTATCTAGTTGATTACATGGTTGCTAAGTCGAGTCATATCCTTGTACATATTGTTTTGGGACGATTGGGACTCATGGGTAAAGTACTAGTGTAATGGAGTAATGGGGAAGAACATCATTTATTACCCCCATATGTGCTAAATGTTTTAAAAGTACTCCAAGTTTTTCAATTATCTTAATTCGAGTAATTAGAATAGTTATTTGTAAAGTTATGTAAAAGTTCAAGTGTAAGGGGATGCAACGCCCCTATGATGTATTATTTTGGATGGTAGGGCAAGAGTGTATGCAAAAAAAAAAAAAAAAAAAAAAAAAAAAAAAAAAAAAAAAAAATCGAAAAAAATCAAGAAAAATACAAAAAAAAATGAGAAAAAGAAAAATAGAAAAAACATACGGACTACCATCCCGTTTTATTTTATGTTTATTTTATGTTTATGTTATTTTGTTTCTAGCTTAAGATCGAGTCTAGTCTTGGCTTAGCAACATTGTATAGTACATGTAATTGATCAAGATCTTTAACTCGCCACCAGTAAAATATCCCGTATCCAACAAAACCGTGTTTTCCTTTTCCCTACACCTAACGTTATAACCCATTTAAAAGCCCTCTTTGATAGTTTATCTTAGGTGCTTACGCCTAGTGGAGGAGGTTTTCGATCCTTTCCCAAGCCTATGGTAATCTATTTGCTATGACAGGTAGTGAGAGATATTTTCCGTTTTCATTTATGAGATTTATTTTGATGACACTTGAGAGATGTGAGTATCTAAACACTACTTGTGAGGTGCTAGTATGTAATCTCCGTGCTTATTATGATTGAAGTGGAACGATTATTTGTTGTAATTACTTTTATGTTTGCATTTAATGACCCCTAACTTGTATTTTGATTAGAATAAAAGCGCATTTGCTTGAGGACAAGCAAATCTCAAGTGTAAGGGTATTTGATGAGGCGAAAAGTGTACCGCTTTTAAGGGGTCATTTAAGCCCGAAATCGTATTTATTTGATCAAATATTGCCCTAAATCGTTCCTTTTGTCATTTTAGGTACTTTTGAGGAGAAATCTGGAAAAGGAGGCATTTTGGACGTTTTTGGAGCATAAAAGTGAAGAAAACGGCAAAGTCTCAAAATTGTGCTGAAAGTCACCTTTGACGGCGTCAACATTAACTCCAGACGGCGTCATGCTTTGGCAAGAAAAGTTGGATGTGAAATTTACTCATGACGGGCCAGTGAGTTTGCATGAGAATTCTGACGGCGTCACGCTTTAACTAAATCAAGGGCGTCACGGCTTAAATCATAAGGGGACGGCGTCACGTTTAGGATCCGACGGCGTCAAGCCTTGATAAGCCAGAATGGATTTTTGAAGAGCTAAAGAGGGACGGCGTCAAGATGGTCATCCGGGAACCCTAAAAGCGGCGAGGTGACGGCGTCACAATGCATAAGGTGACGCCGTCAGATGTCAAAGTCTATATATAGTTTTCTAATTTTTTGTCATTAGAGAGGGCTTAGTGTGTGGAATTTTGGGATAAAACCCTAAGACGATTTTAGCTACTTTTTCAGGGCTTCTTGCCTTGAGATCTTCCATGTTTCATTGAAAGATAAGTTATCAATTAATCATTCAATATGTCTATGTGTTGTTTGATTCTATCTTATGCTTGTCTTTTGTTTAACATGTTAGGCTAATTTTATCTTGTGTTTGCTTAGATCTAATGAAACCTAGCTATTGATTATTGGTTGTTAGTGTGTTGTTAGTTGTTTTGGATGATTGTTTATCTATGTTAGGCTTAAGAAAACTGGCTAACTTCCTATTCGGTAACCTGCTTGAACGTCTTAAGAAACATGAACCAAACGCGTACTAAAGGTTTTTATGGTTGTATTTAATGCACAAGCGAATTCTAGTGATCCCATGTTAGGAGCTTCCTAGCCGGCTCGACATAGGAGTGAAGTAGGAGCTTGTAGAGTTTGGGGAAGTAAGTACGCCACCCCACGAATGGTATTAAGGAATACACCCGTCATCCACGCGACTAATGCACACTAATTAACCGGTAAAAGATAGTTAGGGAGTAAGGAAATCTAAGTAAACACATTTCTCTACACATAAGTTTCTCACCACTTTTCATTTTTGTTATTTTATTTTATTTGCATTTGTAGTAATTTGGGTTAGTTGACTAGCAACTAATTCCGCCCACTCCTTCAAAACCCGAGATTTTACTTGCTTTCATAAAATTATAAAAACATAAAAAGAATCTTCCTCAACCCTTAGACCTAATTAGAGTAGCCTTTCACACCTAACGAACACTATTCCCTGTGGAGAACGATCAATCCCCCGTACTTACCACTACACTATACTACATCGGTCAGGTACACTGCCTGGTGGGGTTGTAAGCCTCTTGAGATCCCTCGAGAGGTAAAACCTGTTGTAAGGTTGCAAAACCCACGCATCACTGATTCGTCTAGTGGCGGAGGTGGTGGTAATCCTCCTACTGACATTCATGTGTGGATGGAACGGTTTAGTAAATTGAAGCCACTCTCATTCAGTTCTGCTGCTACCCCTACTGAGGCAGAGGACTGGATTACTCATATGGAGAGGTTATTTGATGCTTTGGGATGTGCTGATCACTTCAAGGCGAGGTTAGCTGCGTTCAAATTCGAAGGAGATGCGCTTAGCTGGTGGGAAGCATACACACAAGTTAGGGGAGGAGATGCATTCGTAACTACCTTGTCATGGAATGACTTCCGTGACATATTCTTCCTGCAGTACTTTTCGTTGTCCGAGCTATAGAAGTTTGAGCGAGAGTATAACAAGATTCGGTAGTTGGAGAGAGAATCTTCTGGTGACTACATGAAGAGGTTTCTTCGTTTGGCTAGGTTTGTTGGTCAGAGTGCCGGTGATGCCTGCAAGCAAGCTAGACGTTTTAAGTGGGGCTTAAGAAATTGGATACTTAGTCGGATTGTCAACACCGATTTCACTAACGTAGCACAGGTTGCCAATGCTGCCCATAATATAGAGATTCAGTATGAGAGAGAAGGCAACAACAACAAGAGGAATCATTTTGGTGACCGTATTGGTTCGAGAGCGCAGAATGGTGGTCATAGAAGTTATGGGCATGAGATGAATGAACGGAAGAGGTATGATCTGAGGGACTACAACAAGCATGGCTTTGATGGACGTGGGTTGGATGGAAGAAGTGATGATGAGAAGGACGATAGAAGGAGTTTCAACCATCGTAGGACGAGAAGAGACCGGGTGCAGCAGTCCAACCATGGTTCGAGGGTTACTAATCAAGAGGAACATCTAGGTCAAGCTACAACGTCAGTTTGTGTCACTTGTGGGAAACAACATGGAGGGAAATCGTGCCACAAAAAGTCAGGAGCGTGTTACAGTTGCGGATCTATGAAGCATAAGGTATGAGATTGTCCCAGGAGGATTGACAAGCGGGATAAACACAAGCCGAATCAGCCAGGCGACCGTGCTCCCAACTAATTTCCTTAATTTCATTTCCATTGATTCAGATGTTTGACATTTTTTTCCCTTCCATTTCATGATACACTGGTGTGGTGTTTTATTAAATAAAATCCTTTGGATGTTTTAAATTCTCAATTGGTAATTTTGTCCTATGATAATCCTGCGTATGTTGGTTGATTTATTTGTTATGAGAATTTTGATGAATCGTAGAAGAATTGATGCAATTAACGACGTACTCCACTTCTGATAGACATACTAGATTCTCGTTGCTTCTATGATAAGTTCCGTTTTCTTATTTTGTTCCGTTGACGACGATTGATTTTGTTAACCTATGAGAGTGAAGATGAACTAGGAGGTTGATGATAGGTTGCTTATTCACAACTTGAGATAAAGTATGACCATCATGAAGGTATATTTATATGATGCTAGTATTATGACGCCTGGCCAACGTGATAATACTTACGTCATATAACGTACCTTTATTGTGATCATAGGATATTTTGAGGAGTGCCTGAGAAGCTTTAGATTTCTGTCATTTAATGAAGATTATCCGTGATTAGTGAGACCTTAGGTTCATTCTACCTATGCGAATACTCTGCCTTCATCGTTAGACATCTGGATACGTTTGAATTCTTGACATGTATTTGTTGACCTTTGTTCATCTGTTTAAGAATCTTAGGACCCATTGTAGAACTTTCTACCTTTTGATTTTATCACCGAATTTGTTTTCTGTCCGCATGTATTCCATGCGTTACTATAGAGAAGTACACCTATTGTCTATTACATGTATGCTCCGTAATCGTTGGATCTGATTCATTATGATCTATTCTGGATAAAGATCTGAGGCTATGTCTACTCAAATTTTGAGGACGAAATATTTCTTCTAGAGGGGAAGAGTTGTAAAACCCTAAATTTCCATCCATTTAAAATTCCCACTTTGCCCCTCAAAATTTTTGAATTTACAAGAGCATACAATTAATTATACAAGAACATTATAAATTTAACCAAAGTGTAAAAATTTAATCATATGTCATTCACACATTGTAATTACTATATGTTATACACTAACCTAAGTCATACAAAGAAATAATATTGTTGCAAATTAAAAAAAAAACAAAAAAACAAAAAAAAAAAAAAATATGGACGCCCCCCAGCCCATTAAAAGCAAGATTTGTAAAATAAATTAAGGACCAATCAAGCCTATAATTTGCTCAATTATGATCAGAAAATTAATCACAATTGATCACATTCCAAAAATAATATCCGCTCCCTTCTTATCTCTAAAAGACCGGCTTCTTCTTTTCCCTCCCTCTCCTCTACTGTACGACACAACAAACCCAAAAACACACAAGTTGCTGCTATTTTCTTTTCTCTCAAGATCAAGGGTTCGAAGGTTGCTACTGGTAGGTCGTGGGTTTTGATCATTGGAATTCTAGGGTCTTTGTTCTCCTTTCTTTTATCTCGATAGACACAAGGTATCATCTCTTGTTTTCTTTTTTTCAATCGACCATAAAATAGTCACATAAAATCATAGATGTTAACGTGCTAAAACTTGTAATGTAAGAATTAGGGCTTTTGTGATTTTTGGTGTTGTTATTTTATGTGTTCGTGTGTAGGATATTGTTATTGATCTTGAATGATTTATATGAAATGTTTATATATATGTTTGTGATGAGAAATTTCTGGAAATAAAAGTTATATTGATCACGTGGTTGTTTGGGTTAAAAAGGGATAGACGAATTAGGGCTCATTTGTGAATTAATTAAAATAGTTCTTGAATATTTAGATTACATGAACTGGAATTGGTGTTTGATTCCTTGAATTTGATTGCATAAGTATGTTAATATGATTCCTAAATAAGTTGTGGGTGAGTGGTGTAAGCTTATATGCAAATTTGATAATTAAAATGGTGCTAAATATGGCTTAAAATGGATTTGTGTGATTGACTGTTTTAAATGTCGATTTTGTGTGCTTGATAACGTGAGCTTCTTAAGTTTCTAATACTGAATTTTTGCATGTAAACCTAGTTTGGTAAAGTGTTCTAATTGGTTTGAACAAATTTGAGTTTGATTTGGTTGTTTTTCTGAATTTAATGTGATGATATGTCAAACTGTGCTAGCTGAATTGTATTTCAGTCGGGTTCTATGATTTTTCATTTCCAAACCATAGCAAATTAGATGCCACAAATTTACAAGAATCATATTTCTTATATAGACTACCTCCTGGAATTTTTGTAGAATTTTCTGAAGTAATATGGTTAGGTTTTTAAGTGCATACTTTTGAAGTATATCTGCAGATCCGAATCTGAATATGTTAGCATAAACGATTTTAAAAAAGAGTGTAAACTTGATAATAAAATCTATAAAAATTCCAGTAGACTCCTAAGACATATGTACTTCTGTGAGAATTTTCTTGATTTTTGGTTTGGGCATCTGCTATGTTTTTAAAATTCATTTATTGGGCTTAATTTTGTGATAAAATCAGTTAATGTGTATATATGTATTGCCTAAGTGTTAAAGGTGTTCTTTTGATGTTTGGTGCCTAAATACTTGTTTCTATTTCGGGTGTGACTTGTTAATGTCGTGTTGACTTGTGCGTGAGTATGTTAAACCTAATTGATAATCTCGAACCCAAAAGTCGAATTTAACTAAATTGGGAAGTCGTGTTAAAAGTTACTAATTGTAGAAAGTTACTAAATATGGAAACTTGCTAAATATAGAAACTTACTAAATATGGAAAGTTACTAAAAATGGAAAGTTACTAATTATGAAAAGTTACTTAATCTGGAAGGTTACTAAAAATAGAAAGTTTCTAAAAATAGAAAGAAACCTAAATTATAAAATCTGATTAAAACGAACTTATAAGTAACACGTGATCATTAAATTGTATAGGTTCGGTGAAGAAGGAGAGATTTCCCTGTTTCGGTTTCCTTTCTTATTTTGGTTGCTTGCATAAGGTACAGATATTCTGACATTTCTTATAAGGTTTCTCATGATCCTTTCACACCTTTTGAGCTACTTAGCTTCTGATTTTGATATGAACCTTTGCTATGCACCCTTTGATTTGAGCCTTTGCTATGCACCCTTTGATATGAACCTTTGCTATGCACCCATGATATGAACCTATGATTATGATATTTCTGATGACCTTAGATTCTGTGTCATTACTATCAAATTCTGTTTGACTCTTCAGTTGATACCCGAGCTATCACTAGTCATGGGGGTTCCATGACCATGCCATTGATGCACCAATGACATGACTCTAGGGTGGTCGAGTGATGTTCCACCCCGTCCCTTTTGTTATGTAATATGTATGGCCACGATGATTATGATTTTTTACAGGGGCGTATGGATGCATCCTAGTTCTGATCTGTTATGTTATTATGATATGTTTCTGGTGACTGGTACTGCGTGCAATACACGCCTTTCACAATTCTAGGAGCTGATCACTCCATTGTGTTACTTATGGTTACTTATGAAGAGTATGATTATGATGTTATGATATGATATGTTTCTGGGCTCGTGGTAGATTTCTGACAACCTTTACACCTTTGATACATTTTGATACACCTTCTGTTATTCCAATGCACTATATTCTGTATTTCTCATTTTCAGTTTCAGTACTTGTTATATATATCTGTTCACTGGGCTTTTTAAGCTCAGCCGCATTTCTTTCTTCCGCGGCAGGTTATTAAGCTAGGAGCTGGGGCTATCTTTTTACATTTTACTTTCTATCACGTTTACATATTTTGACATCATCAAAAAGGGGGAGATTGTTAGTGCAAGCAGTCTCGTTGGGGAGATTGTTAGTGCAAGCAATCTCGTTTGTTTTGATTGATGACAAATATGTAACTTGATACATAACGTAAAATGGACAAGTTACATGTAATCTTACTTTGTCTCAACATACATCCAACACCTCTCGACTTCTCGAGTCCTCGTATGATACAACACAGGTTCGTGCATGTTTGTTATGTGGCATTATGATCAAACCCTTAACAAACCATTTAGAATGTTTAAAATATGGTTAGGTCATTAAGCATTTTAAAAGGTTAATCATTCTACTTAGAACCTCATTTTATAAACATATATTAGTTAAGCTAGCATATGTTACATGATCACTAGGATACATGTTACACATATATACACATGTATATTATTTACATTTTAAATCTTAAAATGGAAATATATATACATGATATCATGGCATACATCATTGACAAATCTTGTAGATTTAGAAAGATATTTTGTAATGATCTTGAAGCAACATAGTTGACTTTGGAAGATATGGCAAGATATGGTAAGATATGGAAAGATTTGTTGAGATATTAGTTGTCAGGTCCGACGGATCCAAATGGTATAAAGGGCGGATCCCTTTTATCAAATCCGTGGTTTGTTTTACATTTTGCCTATAAATAGTAGCCCATTGTTTACCCATTGTTCAAGCCACTAGAACACACATTCCCTTTACCCTTTGCACACACTTAGATCAGTAGCAAACTATGTAGATTCATACATTAATCACCCTTTACATAATGATCATAATGTTACTAACTTTCATTATGTTGTAAGCATACACTGTTAATGATCCTGTGAAGCAAGCTCAAGATCATGAGTCATTATTCATAGCATACTTCCTGATCCACCAAGAAGGTTAGAAGATCTTGAAGTCATTATCCACCATAGCATTCCAACATATGAAGATTCAAGGACACTTGACATCCTCAATGATTGAAGACTTCTCATTCAAGAAGTTCATGTAGATTTCACATGCATACATAAAGATCCATCACAACAAGTTTAGGGAGCTTGTGATCTTTATCCATTGAAGGCTTCCTGTCAATGAAAGTTCATTTAGAATAGTCATTCATATCCATGATACATTTATGTCATGGATCATCATTGATCATTGTAAACATCAACCTAGATTAGGTGGTTTATGTGTTTGTGCCATAAAACACAAGGTTTCTATCTTGGGCCATAAAACATAGTGGGAGTGGTTGAACCCTTGTAAAAGAACCAACGGGAGTGGTTGTACCCTTGTAAAGAACTCGACATCAAGCTTAGTGTCGGAAATTGTATAGGCGACGATGGGAGTGGTTGAACCCTTGTAAAAGAACCAACGAGAGTGGTTGTACCCTTGTAAAGAACTCGACATCTAGCTTAGTGTCGGAAAATGTGTAAGCGACGTATGTAAGGTTTTCTCCGCCGAGAAGGGAGCTTGTTGATCTAGTGAAGTAACTCTCAAGTTGGGTACTCGGAGAGTGGAGTAAGGCGGAGAGGAGCTCCGTGACCGAACCACTATAAATCATCGTGTTCGGTTTGCGCTTTCTTTTACTTATCTCTTTACTTTTATGTTTGCATTATGTGATTGTTTGTGTTGTGATTATTTGATAATACTTGTGTGACAACTTGGTAGTCATAAACTACAACGAACATCTTTCATATTAGAACAAGCCAAATTGGAAATTTGATACAACAAGTTTTAAGATTTTAAAATGGTAACGTATTCACCCCCTCTACGTTTTCACAATTGGTATCAGAGCCTCGTGGCTCTTATTTTCAAAATAAATAGTTTTTAAAATAGAGTACGATCCATGTATCAAATTACCTTTGAAGCAGAATATAATATGAAAAATGTTTCGCTAAGTATACTTAGAAATTTTGTTGTTAAATATTACTTTGTATACAAGCTTGAAGATGTTTTTAGAAAATCAAAAGAAAAGATTTCTTAAACTGATTAAGTGTCAAATTGTGTGCGTAAAGCTAATTTACGAAAAACACGGGTTTTAAAGGGGCGTTTGGGATAACTATTAATTTAGTTGAAAAATCACCTCTGTAATGTTTGGATAAGTCACATAAGTAGAAATGTTGTTAAATATGTGTAATATATGTTTAATATTAAGTCTAGCAAGTCCTACATGTTTTCTCTATGTCAAAATACGAGTTTAGGAGAATTTGTCACAGACACCCACGGATCCCTTTGTTACAAAGGGCGGAACCCTCGAAAAGGATCCGCCAAATCCGTCGGTTTTATATGCAGTTTTTGTCCAACTTCAAAAATTCATAACTAATTAACCGTAAGTCCGTAGGAGTCGCGCCACTTATCATTTTGAAGAGAATTAAGTCTACTTTCATTTAAAAATAATGTCATATCCTAAATCTAAATTGAAGTAGGTAAAACAAATCAAATACTACAACCTGTTCAAAATATTAAGTTTCATTTTGACACAGTAACTTAAACTTTTACGTCGGGCAATGTAAGTTTGTATTCTTTGAACATTGATATGATTTCTTTTGAAACTAAAGAATTTGGTAATATAAAGGAAACAAATCAAGCTTGGTACACATCGTCATATTTAAACGCAAAGTGACGAAAAGTATCTTTTCATTTATGCTATGCTATGTGACTATCTGTTCTAAGTTATTTGCATACATGTGATTTGTCTGTGGGTAATTGTGATTGAATTTGTTGATAGGAAATACATAAGTGTTTTTCCATGACAATTATTTGCTTGTTTATCAATTGCTTGTTTGATGTACAATAGGACTTTTGCTAGATCTTGTGCACTAAGTTGATGAACTGTGTTTGTTTCACTTATAGACTTAGATATTTTTGTTTGCATATGTTATGTGAAAACTTTGCATAACTTACTTAGAAATGTGAACTGAGTGAAACTAGTTTAGTATCTTAAAATGTATTGTCTTTCACAAACCTTCACTTAATTTCAAGTGTTAAAATGTGTAAACATGTTGTATCTGTGTAAGTGTGTTTGGTATAAGAAAATTTCAAACAATGATGTGATGACTTGTTGTGTTATTAGGATATTGTGTTGGTATTATATTTTTATGTGAACTAACAAAATAATGCAGAATGATAACACTCGATGTTATCAATTTTCGTGTTTAAGCCACCGTTTGGCTTAACTTCCTTTTATGGTAAGTTATTATCATTTGATTAATCTATATGCAAACGCGTGTTTGAATATGTGTTTTTACTTTTAATCAATCACCAATAAGTAATTACATATGGTTTAGGACAATTTTCGGGATTTGAACGGGTAACGAAAATTATGACATACTCTCTGTTAGAATTAGTACTTCTGAATGGCGGATATGGCGGAACCAAGTTATGGGTTCCGTCTGTTGAGCACTTTGGCTCCGCCAATCTTCACTCTGCGGATTCCGCGGAACCAAAATCTGGGATCCGCCTTTGGTATAACTTGGATCCGCCAAAACAAACAGTTTGATTTTTAATTTTCGTTTAAATCTCGCACTCAAGATCACTCACTTTCATCACTAGGATTCCTTTCACTGATAATTTACTCCTATTAGGATCATAATATCTCACTCACACCAATAGGATAATCATATCTAATCACAATTTCAAATTTCATGAAAATGCTCCAAGGTACCTTTTCGGTAAACCACTGAGTATTTGTGCTCATTACACACATTCACTACATCCTCCTATCCTATACTCATTCATTAGCTTGATTTGTAAATTGACAACTTCCTAACAAATCCGGACTCACTTTTTGCAAAAATATCATAGATCACAAGTCCAACTAATGACTATAGATATTGTCCAGTATCCACATATGTTTCCTTACTTGGTTAACATGTCATCCTTCATGACAATTAAGATTTACATCGAGTCATAACTCATACTTAGGTTACAGATGTATTATCTAATCTTGCTATCAAATCTCATCAAAATAGGATAGACAACTTAAGTATTTCATCCGAAATATTCAAGTGAATTTGACTTATGATTGTAGTCATTAAAAGTCACATCCGAAAGAATCAACACCCAAGTATTTTTAACAACTTATGTTAAAACATTTATCCTATCACACTTGTACTTTCACCATTATCCCAGCACATTCACTCCTGTGATATGTCTCAAACCCTAAGCTTCAGATCATATCACACACTAGTTATACCAACCAATAGATCATAAGAATTAGTCTTCATCCTCGTTGGCCATAAGAATTAGTCTTCATCACATTCAACCCCTAGGTTTCACAAACATAACTAAGCACTTCATCCACCAGTAAACCATAAGAATCAATATCCATTCTTGTCATCTTCAACATTCATGTACACTTGTACTTTCACCATCATCCTGTCACATTCACCTCTGTGATATATCTCAAGCCCTAAGATTTAGATCACATCACACACTAGTTGTACCTTCCTATGGATCACAAGAATTAGTCTCCATCATTGTTGTTTTCAACATCCATAAAACCTAAGTACCTTCATAGCACAACAAACCCCTACATAACCACAATCCTTATTATCATTTGAATCCATTAAGTGCATTGCTCAAAAAGCCCTTTGTCCAAACACTCGTTAAACAAACTCAACCATACTTTACCACCTATAGGATTAGAACTTTCAACATCAAATGAGCATGAAGCTCACATTCATTTACACTAAGTTTAAGTAGTACAACTCTCACAAGTAATCAAAGTATTAGTAATACTTTGTTACCAAGCTTCTGATTATGTCTCAAATCAATATTTTAACAACATATGTTAAAATGCAAAATCTCAAAGACAACCTCATGCACCCCAAGTAACAATGACTCTTGAGGAGTATACATAAGAAACTCAAGTGAATTCTTCGTGTCATCCCTAAGTTTATTTAGGACTACCAAACACTTTGGCTTCATTTAGGAAAACATGATATTTGGAAAAACATCATGCCTTAGAAATCATGCATTTAGGATAATGTATATCCTATGCATCATTTTCTCCATGCAACATGAATGGTTATGTTACAAGAGATTTCATTACACCTACAAGTTCTATGAACTATCCCCCTCATCGTGTCATACTTGTTTTCATAAGCATGATAATCTTATTTGTTGAAAGATACTTTATGTATCTATTTCCCTTCAAGCGTACATCATAACCAAACCGTGGTCAAATCTTGTGCATATCCACATCTCCGAAGCATACACAAGATCTATTAAAGTTAGTAACTTTATTTAGATACTTATTCCAAAGAACTTTCTTGAGAACGTTCTTAACATATTCAATTATCACACAAACACATCTCTTGGTCTTAGATGATCACATCACTTGCATAACACATACTTAAACTCAACATAAAAGATGTCACCCTTTAGATCATTCAACCTTAGATTCCAAACACAAAGATTAAAATCTGTTGACACATATTTGTCAAATTCCCGTGTATATCATGACATCTTCATTACATTAGTTTTAATAGAAATAGTTGAGTTTCATTAAGCCATGAATTGGTGAATTATCTTCTTTTATACTTCGATAAGCAAAAATAGGAATTCCCATCTTTCAGACATGAGAATGACTACTAGAGAATTTACTGCACTAGAAACTCAGTTTAACCTAACGGTTAAATTGCTTCTAGCAGAGAAGTTGGGTATGTGGAATCACCCATAAAAATGGTCGTGTTTAGCCTGAATTGAGCACCGCTAGTAATAGTCTCATATTCATTCTCCAACTTGAAAAATCTTTATTCCTATACTTGCTTAAAGTAAGTATTAAAAGATGATATTTTATCTTGTCTTAGGAATATTAATCAAACAAAGAGTAGATGTGATTTTCCTTTAGAATTACTTGCATTACACATACATGTGTTAATTACATGTTATTTGTTTGATATGATTTAGTATCTTGACGTTATCATTATTTGACACTCAAATGAGTAAACCTTGGAAAGGTTTTGTCTACATGCTTATATGTTTCATGTTAACTTGATTTGTATGATATGTTCATTCTTTCGTTTTATGCTATTTCGCAAGATTAACATACTACTGATTAACTTACGATATGTCATTTTTAATACATGGTGTTAGATAGTGATGCGTGGTTTTGCAACCTTACAATAGGTTTTACCTCTCGAGGGATCTCAAGAGGCTTACAACCCCACCAGGCAGTGTACCTGACCGATGTAGTATAGTGTAGTGGTAAGTACGGGGGATTGATCGTTCTCCACAGGGAATAGTGTTCGTTAGGTATGAAAAATTACTCTAATAGGTCTAAGGGTGAGAGAAGATTCTTTTTATGTTTTTATATTTTTATGAAAGCAAGTAAAATCTCGGGTTTGAAAGAGTGGGCGGAATTAGTTGCTAGTCAACTAACCCAAATTACTACGAATGCAAATAAAATAAAATAACAAAAATGAAAATGTTGGTGAAAACTTATGTGGAGGGAAATGTGTTTACTTAGATTTCCTTACTCCCTAACTATCTTTTACCGGTTGATTAGTGTGTATTAGTTGCGTGGATGACGGGTGTATTCCTTAATACCATTCGTGGGGTGGCGTACGTACTTCCCCAACTCTACAAGCTCCTACTTCACTCCTATGTCGAGCCGGCTAGGAAGCTCCTAACATGGGATCACTAGAATTCGCTTGTGCATTAAATACAACCATAAAAACCTTTAGTACGCATTGGTTCATGTTTCTTAAGACGTTCAAGCAAGTTACCGAATAGGAAGTTAGCCAGTTTTCTTAAGCCTAACATAGATGAACAATCATCCAATACAACTAACAACACACTAATAACCAATAATCAATAGCTAGGTTTCATTAGATCTAAGCAAACACAAGATAAATCTAGCCTAACATGTTAAACAAAAGACAAGAATAAGATAGAATCAAACAACACATAGACATATTGAATGATTAATTGATAACTTATCTTCAATGTAACATGGAAGATCTCAAGGCAAAAAGCCTTGAAAGAGCTGCCAAATTCGTCCTAGGGTTTTCACACACAAAGTTCCCCAATAAGTTCCACACTAATGACAAAGAATTGCAAAACTATATATAGATTTTTAGATCTGACGGCGTCACGTTATGGAGTGTGACGCCGTCACCTCGCCGCTTTTAGGGTTCCCGGATGACCTTCTTGACGCCGTCCCTCTTTAGCTCTCCAAAATCCGTTCTGGCTTATCAAGGCTTGACGCCCTCAGACTATGAACGTGACGCCGTCCCTCTTTGAATTATAACGTGACGACCTTGATCAGATTAAAGCGTGACGCCGTCAGAATTTCCATGCAATTTCTCTGGCTTATCATGAGTAAATTTCACATCCACCACTTTTGCCAAGCCATGACGCCGTCCAGGGTTAATCCTGACGTCGTCAAAGGTAACTTCCAGCAAGATTTTGAGACTTTGTCGTTTTCTTCACTTTTATGCTCCAAAAACGTCCAAAATGCTTCCTTTTCCAGATTTCTTCTCAAAAGTACCTAAAATGACAAAAGGAACGATTTAGGGCAATATTTGATCAAATAAATACGATTTAGGGCTTAAATGACCCCTTAAAAGCGGTACACTTTTCGCTTCATCAAATACCCTTACACTTGAGATTTGCTTGTCCTCAAGCAAATGCGCTTTTATTCTAATCAAAATACAAGTTAGGGGTCATTTAACGCTAATATAAAAGTAATTGCAACAAATAGTCGTTCTACTTTAATCATAATAAGCACGGAGATTACAAACTAGCACCTCACAAGTAGTGTTTAGATACTCACATCTCTCAAGTGTCATCAAAATAAATCTCATAAATGAAAACGGATAATATCTCTCACTACCTGTCATAGCAAATAGATTACCATAGGCTTGGGAAAGGATCGAAAACCTCCTCCACTAGGCGTAAGCACCTAAGATAAACTATCAAAGAGGGCTTTTACATGGGTTATAACGTTAGGTGTAGGGAAAAGGAAAACACGGTTTTGTTGGATAAAGGATATTTTACTGGTGGCGAGTTAAAGATCTTGATCAATTACATGTACTATACAATGTTGCTAAGTCAAGACTCGACTCAATCTTAAGCTAATGAAAGAAAATAACAAAAACATAAAATAAACATAAAATAAAACGGGATGGTAGTCCGTATGTTTTTTCTACTTCTATTTTTCTTTTTCTCATTTTTTTTGTATTTTTCTTGATTTTTTCGATTTTTTTTTTTTTTTTTTTTTTTTTTTTTTTTTTTTTGCATACACTTTTGCCCTACCATCCAAAATAATACATCATAGGGGCATTGCATTCCCCTTACACTTGAACTTTTACATAACTTTACAAATAACTATTCTAATGACTCGAATTAAGATAATTGAAAAACTTGGAGTACTTTTAAAATATTTAGCACATATGAGGGTAATAAATGATGTTCTTCCCCATTACTCTATTACACTAGTACTTTACCCATGAGTCCCAATCGTCCCAAAACCATATGTACAAGGATATGACTCGACTTAGCAACCATGTAATCAACTAGATAATTAACTTGGGTTTAAACAAATGTTGTAACAATAATGCACTAAAAATGAGTGCATACAAGGTAGGCTAAGGTGATTTGGGTGTACATTTTAGTGGGGTGTAACAAATTCTTCCTTTAAGTAAAATGCTTAAAGGTCGAAACGAAAAGATAGGCTCTGAGGGGTGTACTAGGGGTATCGTGTACTAAAAATGAGTACAACGCAAAGGGTGTGGGAGAATTACTTGACCAATGTAGCCAATGTAATTATAACAAAAACACAGGTGTAAAACAATGGGTGAATCCTAATGCCTCTTATCATGTAGTAAATCTAACTACACGAATGTAGTCTCACTTGTGGCCTCGGAATGGTCCTAACGCAAGTTCTAGAATCTAAGTGCTACCGGTACACACATCATAGCAAAATGCTTTTCCTACCAATTCTAGGGGCGAACCTCACATATTTGGGGGTGGAAAATTTTTTAGTGGTACGGTTTTTGTGCTAGTCATATAACTCCTATCCGTGAGACGCTCATTAAGATCAAAGTTTCACTCCTATATGTTGTAAAAAATTTTAAATTTGGCACTAAAATTGCCCTAACAGGTATTTATCTCAGTTTTATTACACATCTATTATTAAACAAACAAAAATCAAGCGCAATTGTATTCTCTAAAAATCATATTTTTACCCCCCCCCCCCTTACACTTAAGATGAACATTGTCCCCAATGTTCAAATAACAAGATGTAAAAGTAAATAAGGTAAAAGAATGAAATCAAATACTCCCCTGATTCGCTCGGTGGATAACGAAGTAACACGGTTAGATCTTCTTCCAAGATAATGTTGAAGCTCCATGACTAATGCATCGCCATAAGCTTGATCCACCAAACATTTCCTTGTCCAAAATAACCTGTTAAACCTGAGAAAACAAACACGAAAACCTGCATAACATCGGCGGGATAAATCTATATATAAGGATATAATGCTTGTGGAATGATAATTTTGCAGATTCCTGGAGATTATAAGTTATAGATTTAATAAAAACTTTTTATGAAAACAAAACCTTCAAAAATTTTCAGAAAATTAAACCTGACGCCGTCAGGTTGTAAAGCCTGACGCCGTCAGAAATGATCTGACAGAATTCTCATGTTACGTTTTCGAAAAAAATTTGTAAAAACCTATACCTTACTTCCTGGAAATCCTGCAAAACATCATTATGACTCGATACAAGCATTTGACTCAAAAAAATACTAATATGCATGCTTATATCTCATTGTTATCGTTCATGTTCAATCTTGTTCTTAAAAACAAATTTGGATTTCCCTTACACTTATCTTTTGCAAAATACCTTTATATGTAGTTAAGACGAAGTTAAAAACAAAATAAAGCATTTTCACAAATTAGTTTTGAACATGAATCAATACTAATAAAATTTAAACATACATACGGAAACAAATAAAATCAAACAAACAAATAAACAAACACACAAAGCAAATAAAGCTTGGGTTGCCTCCCAAGAAGCGCTTGTTTTTGTTCGAGTCATGAGCCTGACTCTACCCTTATTTAACGGATAAAGGAGAGGTTTTCCCTACACTTAGGATTAAGTGCGGGTGATAGTAGCGATACACACCAGCTCGGTAGGAGTATGCCACGTGAGGAAAGAGTGGTGGATGAATTATATGCTCAAAGGGGTGTGCTCCTTTCATTATAACCTTGCCTAGTTCACTTTGGTCAATGGGTGATTTTGAGTTTCCTCCTAAAAAGGGATCATCTTCTATCAACTTCGAGAGACTCCTAGTTGGGAATCCATCTTGACCTAATAGACCCGGTTTAAACCCATAATGTTTCTTGTGATTAATCATGAATGGGTGATGTAAGTATGAAAGGTTATGGTTCACTCCTATATTAGCTTCCTCTCTACAAGGCCTAGAGTCTACTACCTTAATCTTAACACTACCCGGACTACATGGTTTGATGGGTGGATCGGGGCCTAATTCAATTCCTAAGTTTACATCTAAGGATGGAAGATTAGGTAACGGTTTTGATTTAGGCTCCGGTTCATCAAAACTAGGAAATTCCCTAGAACTAAGAGTAAGGTTGTGATCATTATGAGCATTCAAACCTATGTCCTCTAGTTGTGCTTGGTCCAAGGGTTCTATCTCTATCGGGATTCCTAAAGTCTCCTCTACTTCTTCCGGGTAAGTCACGGGCGGTGTGTGTGCCTCAAATGATGGTAGGACTTGTGGGGTACTTGGTGGGCTTATGTTACTTACCTCATCATTCCTTATGTCAAGATCACCTATGTGTTCATCTTGTATTATGGTAGTGCCTAACCATGACATGCACTTAGGTACCTCAACTCTACCCACCTCATTCCTAAACAAACCTTCCGATTGATTTATCCAAATACCAAATAGGTCTAAGCTTGCATTTTTTGGGTCACATGTTCCACTTCTTTTTTGGGCGAGAATCTCAAAGATTTCCCATGCCTCTTCATCACCATAATCCCACATTTTCCCATCTTCCATATTTTCAATCTCCTGCTGGGTTTGGCGGTCGATACGAGTGTAAAAGATTTGAAGTGGAAACAATAAGTCAAGACCATGATGAAAGACCTTTTTTAATAAGTATTTGAAACGAGTCCATGTATCGGAAAAAGATTCACCATTATGTCGACGGAACATAAAGATGTCATTTTGGAGTGGAAAGGGTAGATTATGTAGTGGATTCACGTTCTCCATAATGGTGAACGGAAGAGTCAATGGAAATTTCTTTTACGAACAAAGACACAAAGAAAAAGATAGACTAAAGAAAATCCTAGAAAAAGAAAATAAAAATCTCACTAGAAAGGAATCTAGTGAGTAGACCTATAAAATAAAAATTCAACCTAAACAATAACTATTCCCCGGCAATGGCGCCAAAAACTTGATGCGTGGTTTTGCAACCTTACAACAGGTTTTACCTCTCGAGGGATCTCAAGAGGCTTACAACCCCACCAGGCAGTGTACCTGACCGATGTAGTATAGTGTAGTGGTAAGTACGGGGGATTGATCGTTCTCCACAGGGAATAGTGTTCGTTAGGTATGAAAAATTACTCTAATAGGTCTAAGGGTGAGAGAAGATTCTTTTTATGTTTTTATATTTTTATGAAAGAAAGTAAAATCTCGGGTTTGAAAGAGTGGGCGGAATTAGTTGCTAGTCAACTAACCCAAATTACTACGAATGCAAATAAAATAAAATAACAAAAATGAAAATGTTGGTGAAAACTTATGTGGAGGGAAATGTGTTTACTTAGATTTCCTTACTCCCTAACTATCTTTTACCGGTTGATTAGTGTGTATTAGTTGCGTGGATGACGGGTGTATTCCTTAATACCATTCGTGGGGTGGCGTACGTACTTCCCCAACTCTACAAGCTCCTACTTCACTCCTATGTCGAGCCGGCTAGGAAGCTCCTAACATGGGATCACTAGAATTCGCTTGTGCATTAAATACAACCATAAAAACCTTTAGTACGCATTGGTTCATGTTTCTTAAGACGTTCAAGCAAGTTACCGAATAGGAAGTTAGCCAGTTTTCTTAAGCCTAACATAGATGAACAATCATCCAATACAACTAACAACACACTAATAACCAATAATCAATAGCTAGGTTTCATTAGATCTAAGCAAACACAAGATAAATCTAGCCTAACATGTTAAACAAAAGACAAGAATAAGATAGAATCAAACAACACATAGACATATTGAATGATTAATTGATAACTTATCTTCAATGTAACATGGAAGATCTCAAGGCAAAAAGCCTTGAAAGAGCTGCCAAATTCGTCCTAGGGTTTTCACACACAAAGTTCCCCAATAAGTTCCACACTAATGACAAAGAATTGCAAAACTATATATAGATTTTTAGATCTGACGGCGTCACGTTATGGAGTGTGACGCCGTCACCTCGCCGCTTTTAGGGTTCCCGGATGACCTTCTTGACGCCGTCCCTCTTTAGCTCTCCAAAATCCGTTCTGGCTTATCAAGGCTTGACGCCCTCAGACTATGAACGTGACGCCGTCCCTCTTTGAATTATAACGTGACGACCTTGATCAGATTAAAGCGTGACGCCGTCAGAATTTCCATGCAATTTCTCTGGCTTATCATGAGTAAATTTCACATCCACCACTTTTGCCAAGCCATGACGCCGTCCAGGGTTAATCCTGACGCCGTCAAAGGTAACTTCCAGCAAGATTTTGAGACTTTGTCGTTTTCTTCACTTTTATGCTCCAAAAACGTCCAAAATGCTTCCTTTTCCAGATTTCTTCTCAAAAGTACCTAAAATGACAAAAGGAACGATTTAGGGCAATATTTGATCAAATAAATACGATTTAGGGCTTAAATGACCCCTTAAAAGCGGTACACTTTTCGCTTCATCAGATAGCTCGTGTCTTTTGTTGACATTCTTTGAGTCTGTTTGAAGGATAGTCTAAATGATACATGCTCCAAAATGTTAAAATTGTTTGCATGAATCTGTCATCTCATTTCTTTTGTGACTTTGTCACTTTATTTGTTTGCCACGTGCGCACTTATAATTTGTCTAAGTAGTTTTGGTATGATGAACATTTAGAAGTTATTTTATTTTACACATGGATCAGTGTGTTAATTAATGGGTAAGTATGCTTAAGTGACTAAGCCTAACTTCAAAACAATTTAACAATATAGTATCGAAAACAATGTCATGCTATCTTGCAATATGATTATTTATCTTGATGCCATGTGGTAGCTTTTTGTCTAGTAGATGAATATTTATTTTTGTTTACATAAGATGTTATGATTTCTATGATATTCATATCTTTTGTAATTAAGACTTTTGTCTTGTAGATTGATAACAAATTATTTGTTATTTCTCTCTCTTTTTTTTTTTTCTTCTTATTTTACATAATTGTTGTCCCATTATTGCTACTTAGATTAGTAATATGTTTATGGGACCCATTATCTTGCATATAGCTTTTAAAGATAATAGGATTAAGCTTTAGAGGTTTGAAATTTGTGTTTGGGTATCTTTCAATATACCTCTCTCCAAATCGTATTGTTGATTCCGCTTTCGTAACAACATCTTCATCATCTTTTAGTTAAAACAATACACCTCTCATGAGGAAAACTACATGCCTCATCATGCGATCATCTCGCATTGATAGAAGAAGAGCTGCATAACTTCGAGCATGAAGTTATTTGTATGCTAATCAACATCAGCAAAAACATTGCTAAGCTCATCATTTTCATTAACCTGCATCGTCATTTCTTCATTTGATGCATAACAGATTATGTTGAATGTCCACCAATTAAGGGGGAGAGAAATTCATTCACATAATTGTATTCTCGCATTAAAGAACATGTACTCATGTTTCTTACATCCTTAAATACCAACATGTAGGTTCACACCATTTAGCTAAAATCAAAGCTCACAAAGTCACAAGTATGTCAAACCTTCTTAGATCAACATCACAGTTTTGCACCATTACCTCATCAAGTGAAAAACACATCATGTGTTTGACAAACCTCTTAAATGAGAAGCATTAAGTCTCCTTAGACTTTGACTAGGATTAGTGAAATCAAATCAGTAGTTATAAGTAAATAGACCTTAGCTTGAACCTTCGTTTGATCAAAATCGATAAAACATAACCAAATCTATTTTGGTCTCACGGAACCCTTGGATAAGACGGACGGAACCAAAAATTTGGTTCCGCCCAATCCGTGGGTACCAGGTTCTGTTTTTAAACATTCATAATAGACAACCTTCTCACAACCAACGATTTTAGGATTTACTTTCACATCATCATTCTCTAGAACAACTTCATTGTCTAGAACATTTTCTAGAACACCATCATAGGATCTTATCCTTTTCATTCTTTATACATATCAAGCACGTCATTGTCAGTGCAAACAGAACCATCACTCTCAACACGTTGGTCCAACCAACTCTCTCATCATATAATGTTATTTTCATTTTCATATAGGCATATGGAATCTCTATTCCTAAGTGATCATTGTATTCACTTCCTTCATTTGAGCATTTATCATCTTTGGTAGATGATAATATCATAATCTTAACCGTCTTCAATACTCTTATAGCACTTGCTATACAGTTTCTGAATTCATTATAACCACCACCTTCCATCACCTCTTTCACTAATCATCAACCCCATGGATTAGCGAAAAACCTACTTGCATCAACCTTTAGTTATCAATTGAGTTTTCACTAGTAAACTAACACCAACACTAGCATCACTAACTTTAACTCCACTTCATATCCTCATCATAGGCATTGATTTGTAGGAGTATATTCTTGTAAACGTAATTCTTATTAGAAGATTACACTCTTTATAACATGGTTTACTAGATAATCACGATTGATATCACAATTGGTATGCTGCATCATATTTTTCTTTGATTAGACAATCACAATTGGTAAGTTGCTTGTGATTAGATTATTGATATGTTGCATAATATTTTTCTTTGAGATAAAATATATTGCACTAACTATTTCATTCTAGGTTCATCATCATATACGCTCGATCGTATATAGCTTACTCATCATAGGATGAAGTTTGCATCGATTATTTTTCTTCTTTTATAGGTGCTTCTTGACGCTCTCAAACCAGGAGGATTATCAGTCTAGCACTCATATTGCATCGTCTATACACATTGGTCGTATATGACATATATGTCTTAAGACATAGCTTCTTGTGCACTAATCTTTTGTTTTGTAGGTTCATCTTGACGCCCTAGAGCAAGGGGGAGTTTTCGTTAAGCATTTTTAGAATGCATCATATACACGCATTGTTGTATATCACATACTAACCTTTATTTTGTAGCATTTCTTATCCTTACATCATATACGTTGGTACCCTAGCAACGGGGAGTATTGATTAAGGGGGAGCTACAGTCAAGGGGGAGCATGCACACATTCTTAAGAATTCTCATTCTTCGACACACTTTTGTGTTTCGACAAAAAGGAGGAGATAGGTCAACATAGTCCAACATAGCTTACCCACGTGTGTCGTTGGCTATATGCATTTCATTAATCATGCATTTTTTATGTTGCACAACACTAACCTTTATGTAAGTTAAGAGTCTTAATTTGATCAATGGATCCGCTAACAACCTAGGGGACGCAACAACCATAGGAGATTGGAGTAGTCTATTTAACTTCACTAGGGATGATGTAAGCTCGCCATTTTGGGGAGAAATGAAGTTAACTCCAAGGACACACCCTTTTTGTTTCGACAAAAGGGGAGAAAGGTGTAAACGGAGAAAGTAAGTAATTACGAAGTTGTAAGTAATTACGGACACAAGGAGAAAGGGGAAAAAGGTGTAAACAGAGAATCGGACACAAGGAGAAAGTAAGTAATTACGGACACAAGTAACTTTTTACATATCACGTTTACATATTTTGTCATCATCAAAAAGGGGGAGATTGTTAGTGCAAGCAATCTTGTTTTTTTTTATTGATGACAAACATGTAACTTGATACATAACGTAAAATGTACAAGTTACTTGTAATCTTATTTTGTCTCAACATACATCCAACACCTCTCGACTTCTCGAGTCCTCGTATGATACAACACAGGTTCGTACATGTTTGTTATGTGGCATTATGATCAAACCCTTAACAAACCATTTAGAATGTTTAAAATACGGTTAGGTCATTAAGTATTTTAAAAGGTTAATCATTCTACTTAGAACCTCATTTTACAAACATTAGTAGTTAAGCTAGCATATACATGTTACATGATCACTAGGATACATGTTACATACATATACACATTTATATTATTTACATTTTAAATCTTAAAATGGAAATATATATACATGATATCATGGCATACATCATTGACAAATCTTGTAGATTTAGAAAGATATTTTGTAATGATCTTGAAGCAACATAGTTGAATTTGGAAGATATGGCAAGATATGGTAAGATATGGAAAGATTTGTTGAGATATTAGCTGTCAGGTCCGGCGGTTCCAAATGGTATAAAGGGCGGATCCCTTTTATCAAATCCGTGGTTTGTTTTACATTTTGCCTATAAATAGTAGCCCATTGTTTACCCATTGTTCAAGCCACTAGAACATACATTCCCTTTACCCTTTGCACACACTCAGATCAGTAGCAAACCATGTAGATTCATACATTAATCACCCTTTACATAATGATCATAATGTTACTAACTTTCATTATGTTGTAAGCATACACTGTTAATGATCCTGTGAAGCAAGCTCAAGATCATGAGTCATTATCGATAGCATACTTCCTGATCCACCAAGAAGGTTAGAAGATCTTGAAGTCATTATCCACCATAGCATTCCAACATATGAAGATTCAAGGACACTTGACATCCTCAATTATTGAAGACTTCTCATTCAAGAAGTTCATATAGATTTCACATGCATACATAAAGATCCATCACAACAAGTTTAGGGAGCTTGTGATCTTTATCCATTGAAGGCTTCCTATCAATGAAAGTTCATTTAGAATAGTCATTCATATCCATGATACATTTATGTCATGGATCATCATTGATAATTGTAAACATCAACCTAGATTAGGTGGTTTATGTGTTTGTGCCATAAAACACAAGGTTTCTATGTTGGGCCATAAAACATAGTGGGAGTGGTTGAACCCTTGTAAAAGAACCAACGGGAGTGGTTGTACCCTTGTAAAGAACTCGACATCTAGCTTAGTGTCGGAAATTGTATATGTTGGATCGATATACTCTGACCAAACTCCTTAAGAACTTCAAATTTGCATCTTCAACAGATACCTCTGCTCCATACAGTTCTAGTATACTAGGTAGATTTTGGAATCTGTCATAGGCAGCATCAAGACCTTCTCTTTCACCAACAGTGAAAGTTTCAAACTGCTGCTTCAATAAGTTTCTATGCATCTTCTTAGAAGCATCATTACCTTCAAATCTTGTCTTGATCGCAGCCCACAATTGCTTTGCATCCTTAGCATCATGGAACTTTAGTAGGTGACCTTCAGGAATAGCAGACAACAGTATGTTGAGAGCCTTATCTTGATTTCTCTTTGTAGATGCTGGCAAGGTTGGTTGAGGTGGTTTGGGTTGTCCTTCAACATGTACAGGTTCGTCAAGAACAACATTACCATTGACAATCACATCCCATAGAGCATGGTCTGTAATAGCAAGGTACTGCCTCATCTTCATGCTCCAGAGATCATATTCTCCCTTCTTGATGATAGGAATTCTGAGTGAGGTGATGGATGGGATTGGTGCAGCTTTAGTCGACATCGTTTAGGGTTTGTTGATAAATCGGTTTTAAGGGTTTCTTCTTAATCAGAGTCTCCACACAAGCTCTGATACCACTTGTTGGATCGATATACTCTGACCAAACTAACTTGTAGCTTGTCTACGGTTTAACAACTTTGAATAAATTCAAAACTGTTAATGATGAAACACTGATATACTTTGCTAAGTATGCGGAATCTACTTCAACAAAGCTAAGAAGAATTAATAAACAACTTCGAATATTATTAAAACCTTGAACCTGCTCTTTACACAGATTCACTAACAAACTCTAATCACTAATACTCTAATAAGCTTCTAATTTTCGTATGAACTTGTCTCTCTAAAAATCGTTTTTCTAAAGTCAACCTAGGGATCCTTTTATAGGCACAAGGAAAACCCTAGTCGGTTTACAATACTTGAACGACAAGTAATTCTAATTATAACTCTAATCTAATACGAACATTCTAGAATTACACATTAGTCCTTAAACATATTTGCATAATAGTCCTTCAACGAGCAGCAGTACTTTGACTTAATTAGCAGTATTTTGACTTCCAGCAGTACTTTGATATTCCAGCAGTACTTTAACTTTATAGCCCAAGACATGCTAAACTCTTTCTTTCTGCAACATCATCAGATAAGGGTGAAACAGGGAGTGTTGTTGATAATACAACACAAGACATGGGACCAACGCAAATAATCATTGACCATGCCTTTAAAACCAGTGGAGATTACATACTGAAGGAATTCAAGTATGTCACTCCACAAGGGGAGCACAAGTCAGTAATGGCTTGGGTTCCTAAAAGAAACTAACCCTTTTCTTTACTGTGCAGGGCAACCCAGAGGAGGAGCTTAAAGATCATATTATTGTTGATAGTGGTTGCTCTGGCAGCATGACAGGGGACAAGGAGATCCTGTCAGATTTTAAGGCATATTATGGAGGAAGAGTTGCATTTGGTAATGATCCTGATGGAGGGAGAATCATAGGCAAAGGAACAATCAAGGCTGGATGTATTGATTTTAAGAATGTTAGATATGTGAAGGAGCTCAAGTTCAATCTTTTGTCAGTTTCTCAGATTTGTGACAAGAAGTACCCAATTCTGTTCACTGATACAGAATGTCTCATTCTCTCTCCTGAGTTCAAGTTTGTTGATGATCACTTGGTAACATTGAGAGTACCAAGAACCAATGATGTGTACAGTTTAGACTTAAAGAGTCTCAATTCGGCTGGAAGAGCAACATGTTTAGTAGCCAAGGCATCATTGGAAGAAGCACATCTATGGCATAGAAGACTAGGTCATGTAAATTTCAAGAACATCAACAAGCTGGTCAAAGGGAATTTAGTTAGAGGTTTACCTTCCAAAACATTCAAGACTGATCATTCATGTTTGGCTTGCAAGAAGGGTAAACAACATAAAGCTTCATGTAAGAAGCTTGGGAAAAGAGATATTAGAGAACCTTTGGAGTTGCTACACATGGATCTGTTTGGACCAGTTTTAGTAGAAAGTTTAAACAAGAAGAAGTACCGCTTGGTTGTGACAGATGATCATAACAGATTTAGTTGGGTCTTTTTCTTGGGATTCAAAGATGAAACCTTTGATGCTATCCATGACCTGATAGTAGCCCTTGAAAATCAATTAAGACTGAAAGTAAGAGGTATTAGATGTGATAATGGAACAGAATTCAAGAACAAGCATATGGATGAATTTTGTGCCAAGAAAGGGATCAAGAGAGAGTTTAGCATTGCTAGAACACCACAGCAGAATGGTGTTGCAGAAAGAAAGAACAGGACTTTGATAGAAGCAGCTAGAACAATGCTTGCAGACTCCCAATTACCTATTCTCTTTAGGGATGAAGCCATAAGTACTGCTTGCTATGTATTAAATAGAGTTTCAGTAACTAAACCTCAGATGAAGACACCTTATGAGTTACTAATGGGAAAGAAACCAAACATTCGTTTTCTAAAACCTTTTGGCTGTTCTCTGACTATTCTAAATACTATTGATTCTCTGGGAAAATTTGATGGTAAGTCAGATGAAGGATATCTATTGGGTTATTGTACAAATAGCAAAGGTTTTAGAGTCAATAACAGGAGTACCAAAAAGGTACAAGATTGTCTTCATGTTGAATTTTTGGAAGATAAAGAAACTCAGAAAGGTAAAGGTCCTGATTGGATGTTTGATCTTGACCTCAAGTTCACTCCATCTATGAATTATGTGCCTGTTAGAGAAGAGAATCAGGCTAATCACAAAGAAGATGATTCACAGTACATTGTTCATGGAGTCAATGTTAGACCAGAAGATATTCCTGACAAAGAACCTGAAGTTACTGATAAGGAACAAAGTACTGCTCAACCAACCAATACAGTATCTGATGAAGATCAAGCCATACAAGATGAACTTAATAGGATGCTTTTTCAAGAAACTATAGCACAATCCTATGAAGATGAACAAAGGAGGGCTTATGAAGCTGCAAAGAAAAAGGGTAAATTTCAAGATACTGCCCACAGTACTTTTGATCAAAGTACTTATGACCCTTTTGACAGTACTTCTGGTGTGTTAGAACCATCAAATTGGAACAATACTGATGATTCCAATATTGATGATGATGATTTGGATAATGCTAACATTCCTGGATTAGAAGAAATTGATGATGAGCTTCATCAAGAAGGTATTTTCTCAACTACCAATGAAGGGATTGATTTTACTAATTTGGAATCTGATCTTCCAGTTCCACCAACTCCTACATTGAGAGTTCATAAAGCTCATCCTCAAAGCAACATCATTGGATCACCCTCTTCAGGAGTGGTTACAAGAAACAAAGTTAAAGGTCTTTCTAAGCAACATACTGCTTTACTTAGCTTTGTTTACAAACAAAACAGGATGAATCACAAGGATCAACAAACATGCCTGTTTGCTTGTTTTCTATCTCAAGATGAACCCAAGAAGGTAGCTCAAGCTTTAGCTGATGAAAGTTGGGTTGAAGCCATGCAAGAGGAGCTTCTACAATTCAAGCTTCAAGAAGTCTGGGTATTATGTGATCTACCAGATGGCAAAAGAGTCATTGGTACAAGATGGGTTTTCAGAATCAAAAGAGATGCAAGAGGGAATGTTATCAAAAATAAAGCTAGATTGGTTGCACAAGGATATCGCCAAGAAGAAGGAGTGGATTATGATGAAGTGTTTGCTCCTGTTGCAAGGATAGAGGCAATAAGGTTATTTCTTGCCTTTGCATCATACATGGGATTTCCTGTCTACCAAATGGATGTCAAAAGTGCTTTCCTTTATAACACAATTTCTGAGGAAGTTTATGTTAAACAACCTCCTGAATTTGAAGATCCTGCACATCCAAACAAAGTCTACAAGGTGATCAAGGCACTGTATGGCCTTCATCAAGCTCCCAGAGCTTGGTATGAGAGACTCTCAAATTTTCTATTACAACATGGTTATAGGAGAGGAGCAATTGATAAGACTTTGTTTATCAAAAGGGATAAGAAAGACATTATGTTAGTCCAAGTCTATGTGGATGATATTATCTTTGGAGCCACAAAGAAGTCTATGGTGAAAGAATTTGAAGAACTTATGCAGAGGGAGTTTCAAATGAGTTCTATGGGAGAATTAACTTTCTTTTTGGGGCTTCAAGTTAGACAAACAAGAGATGGAATCTTCATTAACCAAGAAAAGTATGTTGCAGACATACTTAAAAGATTTGACCTTCCAAATCTCAGGCCTGCCACCACACCCATTGATAACAATAAACCATTAGGAAAGGATGAAGATGGACAAGCTGTGGATGTCAAGCTTTACAGATCTATGATTGGTTGTCTTATGTACTTGACTGCATCAAGACCTGACATCATGTTTGCTGTATGTTTGTGTGCAAGATATCAGGTTACACCCAAGGTTTCTCATATGTATGCAGTCAAGAGGATTTTTCGATATCTCAAGCATCAACCAAAGTTAGGATTATGGTATCCTAAGGAGTCACCTTTTCACTTGGAAGCTTTTTCAGATAGTGATTATGCAGGAGATAACTATGATAGAAGATCAACCACAGGAGGATGTCAATATCTTGGAAGAAGATTAGTCTCCTGGCAATGTAAGAAGCAAACAATTGCTGCAACCTCCTCTACTAAAGTAGAATATGTTGCTGCTGCAAGCTGTTGTGGACAAGTTTTGTGGATGCAAAATCAACTCTTGGATTATGGATTCAACTTCAAAAACACTCCTATCAACATTGATAATGAGAGTACCATCTGTATTGTGAAGAATCCAGTTTATCACTCCAAGACCAAGCATATTCAGATTAGGCATCACTTCATTCGGGATTGTTATGAGCACAGGCTTATAAATGTGGTCAAGGTTCACACAGATGATAATGTAGCTGATCTACTCACAAAGGGATTTGATGTTTCAAGATTCAACCACTTAGTTGTGAGCATTGGGATGATTAACTACTAGGCTACATTTGAGGGGAGGATTTAGTATTAGTTAGTATACTTTCTTTCAGTTCTTAATGAAAGTATTGGTTTTTAGTAGTTTAGTTTAGAACATATGTTGTATTTGAGGGGAGGCAACATAGTTATTAGTTAGAACTTATGCACGAGCCATTTACAAGTTCTTGGTTTAGTTTGAAGTGTTGATTGTGGATAAGAAGATGGAACGTACTGCTTTATTGCTTAACGTACTGGCTCAGCAACGTACTGCTTCAATGTACTGCTTACGTGGATGTACTGTTCCAACGGTCAAAAAATGTGGGGCTACGGTTAATTAATTCATTACGGCGGAGATAATAAGTCCATCAAAACGGTAACTTTATTATTTTGAGTTTGATTTGTTTCAATCCTATTTAAAGAACCTCTCACCTATTCCCCGCCTTTTAACTTAATTCGAGATCCCTCATTCGCTCTTCCACCACAATCTTTTTAACGAAACACACATTCAAAACGTATCCTTCTCTACGCTTCATCTTGGCTAATCGATTCACAGTTAGCAAACACAACATGATCGCTAATTTAGACAAGACAGGGGACAATGTTGATTTTCATGCGATCATTGATTTCTTGACTGGGTCTTCCATCAACTACTCTATTTTAGTTGATCCTGACGTTATTGGTCCATGGATACAAGAATTTTGGGCTACTGCAACGGTTGAAGATGATTCTTTAATTAGGGCTGCGGTTGCTGGACGAACTATTCGGATTTCTGAAGCCACAGTTAGGGATGCTTTGATGTTTAATGATGAAGGAGGAGCTGTTCGTTTTGACAAACAAGTGCTTTGGGACACTTTAAGCGATATAGGCTATGAGGGAGATCTTACGAAACTTACTTTTCAGAAGCCTTTGTTTTGTTCTCATTGGAAGTACCTAATTCATGTCTTACTTCACTGTTTAAGTCCCAAGAGTACTTCTTTTGATCAATTTGGTCAAAATATTGCATCTGCTTTAGTGGGTTTGGCTACCGATCAACGATTCAACTTTTCAAGACTAATTCTTGATGGTATGCTTTCACACATTGCTAATGGTACACCATTCTTAATGTATCCTAGGTTTGTTCAGTTATTCTTGAACAATCAACTTGAGGATGTCCCTAAACCTCAAAGTTTTTTACCCACTGTCAAACTTCCACCAAAGGTGTTTACTTTTCTATCTAAAAAGAGTATCAAGTTTTCTGGAACAAACACACCTTTGACTGCTCATATATTGGGAGTTGCACAAGTAGTTAGAGATGCAGAGCAAGAGCAAGAGCAAGAAGAAAACTCTGAATCAGCAAGTCATGAGTCTCCAGTTTCAAGAGAAGTTAGTGTTCCTCAACCTACTGCTTCTCAACATACTGCTTCTCCACATACTGCTACTAGGGAAGATGCTGCTCCTATGTCCATTCCTATCCATGAGGAGTCAGACCAAGGTATGAATCAAACACCATCTCCTAATGATTATACTTCCACAAATATGTCTCAGCAATTTGAAGAAGAAGAGGCAGATATGGATAATTATGCCTTGACAATGGAGTTAAGGAGGCTGAAAAAGGAGAGTGAGGCTCAAGCTGCTCAGATAGTCAAATTAAAGACTAAGTTTCAAAGATTGAAGAAGTTTGTTTGGCCACTAGTTCAACACCACCGATTATGGGTAAAGTCTCAGAAGAGGAGTGGTTAAAACCCTAAGAAGGCTTCTCAGTCAAAGAAGAAAAAGTCTAAGAAGCAGTCTTCATTCCAATTGGGGAGGAATTTAGAGAATTTGAATGAAGATGCTGGATTTAATCAAGATGCTGGATTTATGGATGATACTCAGATGACACCACCTGAAAATATTCCTCAAGAAACTGCTGAGAGGAAGAGTGATGAAACAGAGCAAATCAATATTGAAGAAGCTGCTGTTGAAGTAAGAAGTGGTGATACTGAGGAAGTAAATTTGGAAGGAGCTGATGTTGAAAGTACTGCTCTTGAAAGTACTGTGACGCAATTTATAATTACACCTAGAACTTTGGATTTTGAGGAAGATATTGGTCCTTCAAGTCAAGTTCAAGAGGAAGTTGACCCTTCTAAAACAGCTCAGGAAGAAGATGTTATAGCTCATACTAATAGTGATGATGAAACAATTGCTGACATTATGATTAATATGTCAAGTCAAAGAGGCATCAGTATTCATGAGGTTGAACAACAACATCAGACTTCTTCTCAACCTACTCAGGAGTTAGATCCATAAGATAAAGGTAAAGGGATCATGGTAGAAAAGAAGAAGAAGAAGTTGACATTGGCACAGTTAAGAGAAATTCAGATTGCCAAAGGTGAGGAAGCAGCTAGCCTATTGCATGCTAAGATAGATGCTGAAGAATCTAGGAAGCTTATTGTTCAATCACAAAGGCCAATTAGTAAAGCTAGAGAAAGGAATGATATGATGGCTTATCTGAAAGGTCAAGGATATACAGGTTTGGTGAAATTGACATATACAGAGATGAAGGATCTGTATGATGCTGTTAGGGAAGCTATAGAAAAGGATCTTGCAAGCATTATTTCGTTTGAAGATAAGGAGCTTGAAGATAGAAGAAAGGAAAGAGCTGTTACAAGGAGCTCAAAGAGGAAAAGAACAACTGATGAACAGCCATCAAAGAAGTTCAAGGATGCATTTGAATTAAGAACAGACACAGTTGATGAGCTAAGGAATTATCTTAGAGTTGTTGACTTTGAACATCCAAAATTGAAAGAAGATGCTGATAAGAAGTCCAAGATATCTACTTTTTCAGTTGTAGAATCACAAGAAGGAGATTATCTGATCTTTCATAGACAAGATGGGAGTTTTAGAGTATTCAATTCGTTATGGGATATACTACATCTGATTGACAGAGATGATATGCTTCAGTTATATCTCCAAGTGCAAACTTACTTTGAGCATATTCCACCACAAGGAGTAGGTTTGATATTGCTAGGAGATCTCACAACCATCTGGGAGACAGAGGAAACAAAGGATAGTACTTTGTGGGAAAATCAAGAAAACTGGGAGATTAACAGATGGAGATTCTTTGAATCAGTTGGAATACACGTTTTGGAGTTAGAGGATGGCACTATGATTCATATGCTAGCAGAACAGAGATATCCACTCACAAGAGATCTGATGATCAGGATGCTAGAGCATGGCATGGAAGTGGAACAAGAGAATGAAGTAGCATTGATGGTCATAAAATTGTTCATCAAGTGGACAACTGAAGTTGAAGATTTATGCATAACTACTGGTATGATTTAATTATTATATAAATCTTTTGAAAAATAAGTACTTTCTTCAAAGTACTGCTAGTCAGACAGTACTTTCTCAAAATACTGCTTGCAGCATGAAACCAGTAAAGTCTTTTGATAAAATCAGTAATTTTTGATAAGTGCAAAAACATTTTGAAGCACAAAGATTAAACAGCAACAAATGGTTTTGAAAGCAACAACATGGTGTTAGTACTTGTACTACACAACAAATGGTAATCAACTCACCATGTTTAATAAACAAGAAATAGTTTGACTCATCATGAGGGTACGGCTCTGATGTGATTATCAAATCCGTTTTTAGTTGACAATTTACTAAAAATTGTATGGTTTTCAACTCACCATATCTATGTTAGTGAAGAGTTGGCTAGCCCACAAGATAATGGCTTTGTGGTAAAGGCTGTGGAAAACCATTATATGGTAATTAGTTCACCATGGTAGTGATTGTACTAAAAGAACTAGCTAGTCCAAAAGCAAACGGCTATTTGGTAAAGACTACTCAAATCCGTTGATAGCTGATGATTTGCTAAAAATCATATGGTTATCAATGTACCATGGTTTCTTAAACCTAAACATTGGCTACTCCAGAGTTAATGGCTTTGGTAAAGAGACATCAAAATCGATTAAGTTTTCAATGATTCACCTCTCACAGGAGTTAACACACCTGGAAGTGATGAGAATAGTATGAAACTTTTAAGATCTGATGTACCTATTGCCAATATGATGCTGAGTTGCTGGAAAGATAAGTTGCTGAAAAGAATTGTTGCTGATGAAGATTGAAGATACTGATTGCATTGATAATAACAAAACAACAACGAGACATATTTCAAAGATACAACCTTTCCTTGAAGATAAAGTGTTGAAGTTAAATACAAAGGAACTTGAAATCAAGCAAGTAGAATTCAAGTTAGGGGAGGATTGTTGGGCTATAAAGTTAAAGTACTGCTGGAATATCAAAGTACTGCTGGAAGTCAAAGTACTGCTAATTAAGTCAAAGTACTGCTGCTCGTTGAAGGACTGTTATGCAAATATGTTTAAGGACTAATGTGTAATTCTAGAATGTTCGTATTAGATTAGAGTTATAATTAGAATTACTTGTCGTTCAAGTATTGTAAACCGACTTAGGTTGACATTAGAGATAACGATTTTTAGAGAGACAAGTTCATACGAATATTAGAAGCTTATTAGAGTATTAGTGATTAGAGTTTGTTAGTGAATCTGTGTAAAGAGCAGGTTCAAGGTTTTAATAATATTCGAAGTTGTTTATTAATTCTTCTTAGCTTTGTTGAAGTAGATTCCGCATACTTAGCAAAGTATATCAGTGTTTCACCATTAACAGTTTTGAATTTATTCAAGGTTGTTAAACCGTAGACAAGCTACAAGTTAGTTTGGTCAGAGTATATCGATCCAACAAGTGGTATCAAAGCCAAGCTCGTGACTCGAACAAAAACAAGCGCTTCTTGGGAGGCAACCCAAGCTTTATTTGCTTTGTGTGTTTATTTATTTGTTTGTTTGATTTTATTTGCTTCCGTATGTATGTTTAATTTTTATTATTATTGATTCATGTTCGAAACTAAATTGTGAAAATGCTTTATCTTGTTTTTAACTTCGTCTTAACTACATATAAAGGTATTTTGCAAAAGATAAGTGTAAGGGAAATCCAAATCGGTTTATTAGAACAAATGAACATGAATCATAACAATATTAAATTAACATACATATTAGTAATTGTTTGAGTCAAATGCTTGTATCAAGTCATAATGATATTTTGCAGGATTTCCAGAAAATAAGGATTGAGTTTTTCTAGAAATTTTCCGGAAACTTAACATGAAAAATCTGTCAGATCACTTCTGACGGCGTCAGACCCCAGTCTGACGGCGTCAGGAACAGTTTTCTGGAATTTTTTTTTGAAAGTTTTGTTTTTCTTTCGGAATCATAAAATGCTTTATTAAATCTCTAACTTATAAACTCCAGGAATCTGCAAAATAATCATTCCACAAGCATTATATCCTTATACAGATTTATCCCGCCGATGTTATGCAGGTTTTCGTGTTTGTTTTCTCAGGTTTAACAGGTTATTTTGGACAAGGAGATGTATGTGGAATCTAGCTTTTGGCGCTGCTTTAATCTTGAAGCTTCAACATTACCTTGGAAGAAGATCTAACCATGTTACCTCTTTATCCACCGAGCGAATCAGGGGAGTATTTGATTTCATTCTTTTACCTTATTTACTTTTACATCTTGTTATTTGAACATTGGGGACAATGTTCATCTTAAGTGTAAGGGGGAGTAAAGTACGATACCTTAGAGAATGCTATTACGCTTGATTTTTCGTTTGTTTAATGGTAGATGTGTAATAAAACTGAGAGAAATACCTGTTAAGGCAATTTTAGTGCCAAATTTAAATTTTTTTACAACATATAGGAGTGAAACTTTGGTCTTAATGAGCGTCTCACGGATAGGAGTTATATGACTAGCACAAAACCGTACCACTAAAAAAAATTTTCCACCCCCAAATATGTGAGGTTCGCCCCTAGAATTGGTAGGAAAAGCATTTATGCTATGATGTGTGTACCGGTAGCACTTAGATTCTAGAACTTGCGTTAGGACCATTCCGAGGCCACAAGTGAGACTACATTCGTGTAGTTAGATTTACTACATGATAAGAGGCATTAGGATTAACCCATTGTTTTACACCTGTGTTTTTGTTATAATTACATTGGCTACATTGGTCAAGTAATTCTCCCACACCCTTTGCGTTGTACTCATTTTTAGTACACGATACCCCTAGTACACCCCTCAGAGCCTATCTTTTCGTTTCTAACTTTAAGCATTTTACTTAAAGTAACAATTTGTTTACACCCCACTTAAATGTACACCCAAATCGCCTTAGCCTACCTTGTATGCACTCATTTTTAGTGCATTATTGTGACAACATTTGTTTAAACCCCAAGTTAATTATCTAATTGATTACATGGTTGCTAAGTCGAGTCATATCCTTGTACATATTGTTTTGGGACGATTGGGACTCATGGGTAAAGTAATAGTGTAATGGAGTAATGGGGAAGAACAACATTATTACCCCCATAGGTGCTAAATATTTTAAAAGTACTCCAAGTGTTTCGATTATCTTAATTCGAGTCATTAGAATAGTTAATTGTAAAGTTATGTAAAAGTTCAAGTGTAAGGGGGATACAACCCCCCTACGATGTATTATTTTGGATGGTAAAGCAAGAGTGTATGCAAAAAAAAAAAAAAAAAAAAAAAAAAAAAAAAAAAAAAAAAAAAAAAGTAGAAAAAACATACGGACTACCATCCCGTTTCATTTTATGTTTATTTTATCTTTTTGTTATTTTTTTTCATTAGCTTAAGTCGAGTCTAGTCTTGGCTTAGCAACGCCATATTGTACATGTAATTAATCAAGATCTTTAACTCGCCACCAGTAAAATATCCTTTATCCAACAAAACCGTGTTTATCATATCCCTACACCTAACGTTATAACCCGTTTAAAAGCCCTATTTGATAGTTTATCTTAGGTGCTTACGCCTAGTGGAGGAGGTTTTTGATCCTTTCCCAAGCCTATGGTAATCTATTTGCTATGACAGGTAGTGAGAGATATTATTCATTTTCATTTATGAGATATACTTTTATGACACCTGAGAGATGTGAGTATCTAAACACTACTTGTGAGGTGCTAGTCTGTAATCTCCGTGCTTATTATGATTAAAGTGGAACGACTATTTGTTGTAATTACTTTTATATTAGCGTTAAATGACCCCTAACTTGCATTTTGATTAAAATAAAAGCGCATTTGCTTGAGGACAAGCAAATCTCAAGTGTAAGGGTATTTGATGAAGTGAAAAGTGTACCGCTTTTAGGGGGTCATTTAAGCCCTAAATCGTATTTATTTGATCAAATATTGCCCTAAATCGTTCCTTTTGTCATTTTAGGTACTTTGGAGAAGAAATCTGGAAAAAGAAGCATTTTGGACATTTTTGGAGCATAAAAGTGAAGAAAACGACAAAGTCTCAAAATCGGCTGGAAAAGTACCTGTGACGGCGTCAAGCACCATTGTGACGCCGTCAACCCTTGACGCGCCAGCGAGGATTTTGGATGATTAAAAGGGGACGGCGTCAAGAAGGCCATCAAGAAACCCTAACCGCGGCGAGGTGACGGCGTCAGCTCTATAACGTGACGCCGTCAGATCTGATTTTCTATATATATTCTCATAATTTTTAGTCATTAGTGTGCAACTTTGTGAGGAGAAACCCTAAGACGATTTTTCTGCTACTTTTAAGGGTTTTATACCCTTGGATCTCCCATGTTCAATTGAAGATAAGTAATCAATTAATCATTCAATATGTCTACGTGTTGTTTGATTATATCTTGTTCTTGTCTTTTATTTAACATGCTAGGCTAGATTTATCTTGTGTTTGCTTAGATCTAATGAAACCTAACTATTGATTATTGGTTGTTGGTGTGTTATTAATTGTATTGGATGATTGTTTATCGATGTTAGGCTTAAGAAAACTGGCTAACCTCCTATACGGTAACTTGCTTGAACGTCTTAAGAAACATGAACCAATGCGTACTAAGGTTATTATGGTTGTATTTAATGCATGAGCGAATTCTAGTGATCCCATGTTAGGAGCTTCTTAGCCGGCTCGACATAGGAGTGAAGTAGGAGCTTATAGAGTTGGGGAAGTACGTACGCCACCCCACGATTGGTATTAAGGAATACACCCGTCATCCACGCAATTAATACACACTAATCAACCGGTAAAAGATAGTTAGGGAGTAAGGAAATCTAAGTAAACACATTTCTCTCCATATAAGTTCCACAACCTTTTTATTTTCAGTTATTTTATTTTATTTGCAATTGTAGTTATTTGGGTTAGTTGACTAGCAACTAATTCCGCCCACTCCTTCAAACCCGAGATTTTACTTGCTTTTATAAAAATAAAAAAAATACAAAAAGAATCTTCCCTCACCCTTAGACCTATTAGAGTAGTTTTTTCAATCCTAACGACACTATTCCCCTAGAGAACGATCAATCCCCCGGTACTTGCCACTACACTATACTACATCGGTCAGGTACACTGCCTGGTGGGGATTGCAAGCCTCTTGAGATTCCCCCATATATTAGAGAACCTTTGGAGTTGCTACACATGGATCTGTTTGGACCAGTTTCAGTAGAAAGTTTAAACAAGAAGAAGTACTGCTTGGTTGTAACAGATGATTGTAGCAGATTTAGTTGGGTCTTTTTCTTGGGATTCAAAGATGAAACCTTTGATGCTATCCATGACCTGATAGTAGCCCTTGAAAATCAATTAAGACTGAAAGTAAGAGGTATTAGATGTGATAATGGAACAGAATTCAAGAACAAGCATATGGATGAATTCTGTGCCAAGAAAGGGAACAAGAGAGAGTTTAGCATTGCTAGAACACCATAGCAGAATGGTGTTGCAGAAAGAAAGAACAGGACTTTGATAGAAGCAGCTAGAACAATGCTTGCAGATTCCCAATTACCTATTCTCTTTTGGGCTGAAGCCATAAGTACTGCTTGCTATGTATTAAATAGAGTTTCAGTAACTAAACCTCAGATGAAGACACCTTATGAGTTACTAATGGGAAAGAAACCAAACATTCGTTTTCTAAAACCTTTTGGCTGCTCTCTGACTATTCTAAATACTATTGATTCTCTGGGAAAATTTGATGGTAAGTCAGATGAAGGATATCTATTGGGTTATTGTACAAATAGCAAAGGTTTTAGAGTCTATAACAGGAGTACCAAAAAGGTACAAGATTGTCTTCATGTTGAATTTTTGGAAGATAAAGAAACTCAGAAAGGTAAAGGTCCTGATTGGATGTTTGATCTTGACCTCAAGTTCACTCCATCTATGAATTATGTGCCTGTTAGAGAAGAGAATCAGGCTAATCACAAAGAAGATGATTCACAGTACATTGTTCATGGAGTCAATGTTAGACCAGAAGATGTTCCTGACAAAGAACCTGAAGTTACTGATAAGGAACAAAGTACTGCTCAACCAACCAATACAGTATCTGATGAAGATCAAGCCATACAAAATGAACTTAATAGGATGCTTTTTCAAGAAACTTTAGCACAATCCTATGAAGATGAACAAAGGAGGGCTTATGAAGCTGCAAAGAAAAAGGGTAAATTTCAAGATACTGCCCACAGTACTTTTGATCAAAGTACTTATGACCCTTTGACAGTACTTCTGGTGTGTTAGAACCATCAAATTGGAACAATACTGATGATTCCAATATTGATGATGATGATTTGGATAATGCTAACATTCCTGGATTAGAAGAAATTGATGATGAGCTTCATCAAGAAGGTATTTTCTCAACTACCAATGAAGGGATTGATTTTACTAATTTGGAATCTGATCTTCCAGTTCCACCAACTCCTACATTGAGAGTTCATAAAGCTCATCCTCAAAGCAACATCATTGGATCACCCTCTTCAGGAGTGGTTACAAGAAACAAAGTTAAAGGTCTTTCTAAGCAACATACTGCTTTACTTAGCTTTGTTTACAAACAAAACAGGATGAATCACAAGGATCAACAAACATGCCTGTTTGCTTGTTTTCTATCTCAAGATGAACCCAAGAAGGTAGCTCAAGCTTTAGCTGATGAAAGTTGGGTTGAAGCCATGCAAGAGGAGCTTCTACAATTCAAGCTTCAAGAAGTCTGGGTATTATGTGATCTACCAGATGGCAAAAGAGTCATTGGTACAAGATGGGTTTTCAGAATCAAAAGAGATGCAAGAGGGAATGTTATCAAAAATAAAGCTAGATTGGTTGCACAAGGATATCGCCAAGAAGAAGGAGTGGATTATGATGAAGTGTTTGCTCCTGTTGCAAGGATAGAGGCAATAAGGTTATTTCTTGCCTTTGCATCATACATGGGATTTCCTGTCTACCAAATGGATGTCAAAAGTGCTTTCCTTTATGGCACAATTTCTGAGGAAGTTTATGTTAAACAACCTCCTGAATTTGAAGATCCTGCACATCCAAACAAAGTCTACAAGGTGATCAAGGCACTGTATGGCCTTCATCAAGCTCCCAGAGCTTGGTATGAGAGACTCTCAAATTTTCTATTACAACATGGTTATAGGAGAGGAGCAATTGATAAGACTTTGTTTATCAAAAGGGATAAGAAAGACATTATGTTAGTCCAAGTCTATGTGGATGATATTATCTTTGGAGCCACAAAGAAGTCTATGGTGAAAGAATTTGAAGAACTTATGCAGAGGGAGTTTCAAATGAGTTCTATGGGAGAATTAACTTTCTTTTTGGGGCTTCAAGTTAGACAAACAAGAGATGGAATCTTCATTAACCAAGAAAAGTATGTTGCAGACATACTTAAAAGATTTGACCTTCCAAATCTCAGGCCTGCCACCACACACCCATTGATAACAATAAACCATTAGGAAAGGATGAAGATGGACAAGCTGTGGATGTCAAGCTTTACAGATCTATGATTGGTTGTCTTATGTACTTGACTGCATCAAGACCTGACATCATGTTTGCTGTATGTTTGTATGCAAGATATCAGGTTACACCCAAGGTTTCTCATATGTATGCAGTCAAGAGGATTTTTCGATATCTCAAGCATCAACCAAAGTTAGGATTATGGTATCCTAAGGAGTCACCTTTTCACTTGGAAGCTTTTTCAGATAGTGATTATGCAGGAGATAACTATGATAGAAGATCAACCACAGGAGGATGTCAATATCTTGGAAGAAGATTAGTCTCCTGGCAATGTAAGAAGCAAACAATTGCTGCAACCTCCTCTACTGAAGCAGAATATGTTGCTGTTGCAAGCTGTTGTGGACAAGTTTTGTAGATGCAAAATCAACTCTTGGATTATGGATTCAACTTCAAAAACACTCCTATCAACATTGATAATGAGAGTACCATCTGTATTGTGAAGAATCCAGTTTATCATTCCAAGACCAAGCATATTCAGATTAGGCATCACTTCATTCGGGATTGTTATGAGCACAGGCTTATAATTGTGGTCAAGGTTCACACAGATGATAATGTAGCTGATCTACTCACAAAGGGATTTGATGTTTCAAGATTCAACCACTTAGTTGTGAGCATTGGGATGATTAACTACTAGGCTACATTTGAGGGGAGGCTTTAGTATTAGTTAGTATACTTTCTTTCAGTTCTTAATGAAAGTATTGGTTTTTAGTAGTTTAGTTTAGAACATATGTTGTATTTGAGGGGAGGCAACATAGTTATTAGTTAGAACTTATGCATGAGCCATTTACAAATTCTTGGTTTAGTTTGAAGTGTTGATTGTGGATAAGAAGATGGAACGTACTGCTTTATTGCTTAACGTACTGGCTCAGCAACGTACTGCTTCAACGTACTGCTTACGTGGACGTACTGTTCCAACGGTCAAACAATGTGGGGCTACGGTTAATTAATTCATTACGGCGGAGATAATAAGTCCATCAAAACGGTAACTTTATTATTTTGAGTTTGATTTGTTTCAATCCTATTTAAAGAAACTCTCACCTATTCCCCGCCTTTTAACTTAATTCGAGATCCCTCATTCGCTCTTCCACCACAATCTTTTTAACGAAACACACATTCAAAACGTATCCTCCTCTACGCTTCATCATGGCTAATCGATTCACAGTTAGCAAACACAACATGATCGCTAATTTAGACAAGACAGGGGACAATGTTGATTTTCATGCGATCATTGATTTCTTGACTGGGTCTTCCATCAACTACTCTATTTTAGTTGATCCTGACGTTATTGGTCCATGGATACAAGAATTTTGGGCTACTGCAACGGTTGAAGATGATTCTTTAATTAGGGCTGCGGTTGCTGGACGAACTATTCAGATTTCTGAAGCCACGGTTAGGGATGCTTTGATGTTTAATGATGAAGGAGGAGCTGTTCGTTTTGACAAACAAGTGCTTTGGGACACTTTAAGCGATATAGGCTATGAGGGAGATCTTACGAAACTTACTTTTCAGAAGCCTTTGTTTTGTTCTCATTGGAAGTACCTAATTCATGTCTTACTTCACTGTTTAAGTCCCAAGAGTACTTCTTTTGATCAATTTGGTCAAAATATTGCATCTGCTTTAGTGGGTTTGGCTACCAATCAATGATTCAACTTTTCAAGACTAATTCTTGATGGTATGCTTTCACACATTGCTAATGGTACACCATTCTTAATGTATCCTAGGTTTGTTCAGTTATTCTTGAACAATCAACTTGAGGATGTCCCTAAACCTCAAAGTTTTTTACCCACTGTCAAACTTCCACCAAAGGTGTTTACTTTTCTATCTAAAAAGAGTATCAAGTTTTCTGGAACAAACACACCTTTGACTGCTCATATATTGGGAGTTGCACAAGTAGTTAGAGATGCAGAGCAAGAGCAAGAGCAAGAAGAAAACTCTGAATCAGCAAGTCATGAGTCTCCAGTTTCAAGAGAAGTTAGTGTTCCTCAACCTACTACTTCTCAACATACTGCTTCTCCACATACTGCTACTAGGGAAGATGCTGCTCCTATGTCCATTCCTATCCATGAGGAGTCAGACCAAGGTATGAATCAAACACCATCTCCTAATGATTATACTTCCACAAATATGTCACAGAAATTTGAAGAAGAAGAGGCAGAGATGGATAATTATGCCTTGACAAGGGAGTTAAGGAGGCTGAAAAAGGAGAGTGAGGCTCAAGCTACTCAGATAGTCAAATTTAAGACTAAGTTTCAAAGATTGAAGAAGTTTGTTTGGCCACTAGTTCAACACCACCGATTATGGGTAAAGTCTCAGAAGAGGAGTGGTCAGAAACCTAAGAAGTCTTCTCAGTCAAAGAAGAAAAAGTCAAAGAAGCAATCTTCATTCCAATTGGGGAGGAATTTAGAGAATTTGAATGAAGATGCTGGATTTATGGATGATGCTCAGATGACACCACCTAAAAATATTCCTCAAGAAACTGCTGAGAGGAAGAGTGATGAAACAGAGCAAATCAATATTGAAGAAGCTGCTGTTGAAGTAAGAAGTGGTGATACTGAGGAAGTAAATTTGGAAGGAGCTGATGTTGAAAGTACTGTGACGCAATTTATAATTACACCTAGAACTTTGGATTTTGAGGAAGATATTGGTCCTTCAAGTCAAGTTCAAGAGGAAGTTGGCCCTTCTAAACCAGCTCAGGAAGAAGATGTTATAGCTCATACTAACAGTGATGATGAAACAATTGCTGACATTATGATTAATATGTCAAGTCAAAGAGGCATCAGTATTCATGAGGTTGAACAACAACATCATACTTCTTCTCAACCTACCCAGGAGTTAGATCCAAAAGATAAAGGTAAAGGGGTCATGGTAGAAAAGAAGAAGAAGAAGCTGACATTGGCACAGTTAAGAGAAATTCAGATTGCCAAAGGTGAGGAAGCAGCTAGACTATTGCAAGCTAAGATAGATGCTGAAGAATCTAGGAAGCTTATTGTTCAACCACAAAGGCCAATTAGTAAAGCTAGAGAAAGGAATGATATGATGGCTTATCTGAAAGGTCAAGGATATACAGGTTTGGTGAAATTGACATATACAGAGATGAAGGATCTGTATGATGCTGTTAGGGAAGCTATAGAAAAGGATCTTGCAAGCATTATTTCGTTTGAAGATAAGGAGCTTGAAGATAGAAGAAAGGAAAGAGTTGTTACAAGGAGCTCAAAGAGAAAAAGAACAACTGATGAACAGCCATCAAAGAAGTTCAAGGATACATTTGAATTAAGAACAGACACAGTTGATGAGCTAAGGAATTATCTTAGAGTTGTTGACTTTGAACATCCAAAATTGAAAGAAGATGCTGATAAGAAGTCCAAGATTTCTACTTTTTCAGTTGTAGAATCACAAGAAGGAGATTATCTGATCTTTCATAGACAAGATGGAAGTTTTAGAGTATTCAATTCGTTATGGGATATACTACATCTGATTGACAGAGATGATATGCTTCAGTTATATCTCCAAGTGCAAACTTACTTTGAGCATATTCCACCACAAGGAGTAGGTTTGATATTGCTAGGAGATCTCACAACCATATGGGAGACAGAGGAAACAAAGGATAGTACTTTGTGGGAAAATCTAGAAAACTGGGAGATTAACAGATGGAGATTCTTTGAATCAGTTGGAATACACGTTTTGGAGTTAGAGGATGGCACTATGATTCATATGCTAGCAGAACAGAGGTATCCACTCATAAGAGATCTGATGATCAGGATGCTAGAGCGTGGCATGGAAGTGGAACAAGAGAATGAAGTAGCATTGATGGTCATAAAATTGTTCATCAAGTGGACAACTGAAGTTGAAGATTAATGCATAACTACTGGTATGGTTTAATTATTATATAAATCTTTTGAAAAATTAGTACTTTCTTCAAAGTACTGCTAGTCAAACAGTACTTTCTTAAAGTACTGCTTGCATCATGAAACCAGTAAAGTCTTTTGATAAAATCAGTAATTTTTTATAAGTGCAAAAACATTTTGAAGCACAAAGTTTAAACATCAACAAATGGTTTTGAAAGCAACAACATGGTGTTAGTACTTGTACTACACAACAAATGGTAATCAACTCACCATGTTTAATAAACAAGAAAGAGTTTGACTCATCATGAGGGTACGACTCTGATGTGATTATCAAATCCGTTTTTAGTTGACAATTTACTAAAAATTGTATGGTTTTCAACTCACCATATCTATGTTAGTGAAGAGTTGGCTAGCCCACAAGATAATGGCTTTGTGGTAAAGGCTGTGGAAAACCATTATATGGTAATTAGTTCACCATGGTAGTGATTGTACTAAAAGAACTAGCTAGTCCAAAAGCAAACGGCTATTTGGTAAAGACTACTCAAATCCGTTGATAGCTGATGATTTGCTAAAAATCATATGGTTATCAATGTACCATGGTTTCTTAAACCTAAACATTGGCTACTCCAGAGTTAATGGCTTTGGTAAAGAGACATCAAAATCCATTAAGTTTTCAATGATTCACCTCTCACAGGAGTTAACACACCTGGAAGTGATGAGAATAGTATGAAACTTTTAAGATCTGAAGTACCTATTACCAATATGATGCTGAGTTGCTGGAAAGATAAGTTGCTGAAAAGAATTGTTGCTGATGAAGATTGAAGATACTGATTGCATTGATGATAACAAAACAACAACGAGACAGATTTCAAAGATACAACCTTTCCTTGAAGATAAAGTGTTGAAGTTAAAGAAATACAAAAGAACTTGAAATCAAGCAAGTAGAATTCAAGTTAGGGGAGGATTGTTGGGCTATAAAGTTAAAGTACTGCTGGAATATCAAAGTACTGCTGGAAGTCAAAGTACTGCTAATTAAGTCAAAGTACTGCTGCTCGTTGAAGGATTGTTATGCAAATATGTTTAAGGACTAATGAGTAATTCTAGAATGTTCGTATTAGATTAGAGTTACAATTAGAATTACTTGTTGTTCAAGTATTGTAAACCGACTAGGGTTTTCCTTGTGCCTATTAAAGGATCCCTAGGTTGACATTAGAAAAACGATTTTTAGAGAGACAAGTTCATACGAATATTAGAAGCTTATTAGAGTATTAGTGATTAGAGTTTGTTAGTGAATCTGTGTAAAGAGCAGGTTCAAGGTTTTAATAATATTCGAAGTTGTTTATTAATTCTTCTTAGCTTTGTTGAAGTAGATTCCGCATACTTAGCAAAGTATATCAGTGTTTCATCATTAACAGTTTTGAATTTATTCAAAGTTGTTAAACCGTAGACAAGCTACAAGTTAGTTTGGTCAGAGTATATCGATCCAACAGTATAGGCGACGATGGGAGTGGTTGAACCCTTGTAAAAGAACCAACGGGAGTGGTTGTACCCTTGTAAAGAACTCAACATCTAGCTTAGTGTCGAAAAATGTGTAAGCGACGTATGTAAGGTTTTCTCCGCCGAGAAGGGAGCTTGTTGATCTAGTGAAGTAACTCTCGAGTTGGGTACTCGGGGAGTGGAGTAGGGCGGAGAGGAGCTCCATGACCGAACCACTATAAATCATCGTGTTCGGTTTGCGCTTTCTTTTACTTATCTCTTTACTTTTATGTTTGCATTATGTGATTGCTTGTGTTGTGATTATTTGATAATACTTTTGTAACAACTTGGTAGTCATAAACTACAACAAACATCTTTCATATTAGAACAAGCCAAATTGGAAATTTGATACAACAAGTTTTAAGATTTTAAAACGGTAACGTATTCACCCCCCTTTACGTTTTCACAGTTTATGTTTCTTTCATTTTGGATCGTGGATCTTATGTATTTCTTTTAAGTCGTGTTGACTTACATTTTGGTATTTATGATTAGACTTCCACTTGCGTTTTCATTATATATGTTTTGATATGCCACCATAATGTTATACTTCTACCCTTGTCGGGTTGGGGTGTTACAACCTCCTACGTAAGAGTAAGTAAGTGTAGAGAGAGAATGTATGTGTGTTTATTATGAGAGAAAGCATACCGTCAGGTAAAGTAGATGTTCCCTTTTTATAGGTGGACCTTACTTGTCGGGACCTAGGGGTCACGGGTATGATAATGACTCTTTTGGGCAGTAAACCCTCCAAAGTCAAACCCTTTGCTCATCCTATTATGTTGCTAGTGACGCTTTTGGGCGGCAACTGCGGTATTGCCATTCTTGGGGACTGCATAAACCAGTATCGTGACCCCAGGTAATATTCCTTACTCTTTTGTTGATCCGTGGTCCAGACCTTTTAGGGACATTTCGGACTTGGTATTACTCCGCGGCTATGTTATAAATAGCGTGAGGCGTGGCGTGGCGACACGGTCACGCCTCAAGCCTTACGAGCCTTTGCGAAGCCTTAGCGTTTCTTAAGGCGTGCTTAAAACGGCTAAAAAAATATTTATAGATTTATGTATTTATGATTTTATATCATTTTTTTAAGATCAATTTCAAATACTAAAGCCTAAATCCCAAATAGCCAGGCCCAAATACGAGGCCCAAGTAGGAATTAAGTTTTGAAATTACAAGGCCCAAGAAGGAAATATCCCAAATACTAGAAATTCAAGCCCAAATCCGTAAATCCCCTAAATGCTTCTAAAAGTGCGCCACGCCTTACCAAAAGGCACGCCTTTTCTTGCTTTATCCCACGCTACGCCTAGAGCCGCCGCCAATGTCCATTTCGTGGCGGCGAGGCTATGCCTCGCGCCTTGGCGACACCTTGGCGCGCCTTTTAGAACACTGCTATGCGGTTAGGAATATTCCTCTTGTTCCTGTTCGGCCTTCTTGGGCCGGTGTGGTTAGTGTACGTCCTATCCTTAGGTCTTGGGTTATACGTGTTTGGTATGTTCGACCCGGCCCTTTGTGGGTCTGAGGATACTATACGTGATCAGTTATAGTTAGTGTCTATATTTTTTTATCATTTTGGTAAAATATTAAGCTTAGTATGCTTTGGCTTTCCTGATAATGCAAGTTGGTCAAATTTTTGGAGGTGCTTTTTTGTATTAGGGATTTTATTTTTCTTTGGGACTAATTTTATGTATGTGTTATATTTGATGTGCTAATATATACCTTCTGTTCAAATAAATGTATTACAGATATTAGATTTATAGGGATTGGACCTTCGACACTTGTAGCTTTTGCAATTTTAGTAACACGCTACCACAACAAAAAGCGCCTAAAGTTCCTAAATGAGTATTAGATTGCAGTTTGTTCAACATTACTTGTTATTCTCAATGTGTGTTTATATGAATTTACATAAACTCAAATCAAATAAATCTTTCTATTTTCAGGAGGTTGGCGTATCTACTTCTAAAGATCGAACTTTTTATAGTAAAAGGTATCGGATGTACTTGCCAACCAATGAAATGTCTTGAACTATGTTGCGTTTTGTGTACATCGAGACAATAATAATTCACACAAAAGAAAATAATAATTCACACAGTGAACCTATCTTGGTTTGAGGTTTTTGTTGTTCTATTCATTAGTTGGCCCTAAGATTCTCACATGATCAAAGTAAATTCTTATTATATACTCATATAACATTTATCAAAGTAAATTTACAGTACATGAACAGTAAATTGTCTTGGTAAATGTCAAAAATAGTCTCTCCGGTTTAGTTACATTCAGAAACAATCCTTAACAACTTGCAAAAATCGTCCCTGTCGTTAAATGCAATTGCAAAAACAATCCTTATGTTAGATTTTTAATTGTTTGTGTAACGAAAAAGTACACAAATAGTCCTTTCAGTTAACTATCAATTTCGATAACGGTCACTAAATTAATTTAAATATTTTTATGTTAGAAAATTTTACATAATTAGTCTATGTCAGTTACTTTCCTTTACAAAGAACATCCATAATTTCAAGATAGGAAAAATGACTCTATTAATTTTATACTTTGTCATTTTTCCCACTCTGGGTACTATACTTATTTGTAATATGTATGAGTCCTTGTTGTGAGTCCTAAACACAGATCTTGCTGAGCTTGTTAGAAACTTTGTTTAACACCAAAGAGTATGCGGAATCTACTCTTTAATGCTTAGAAGAATGTTTAGAATGTATAAAGCAATATAACAGTGAACTCTGTATAAACACAATGTAACCAAAACGATTCGATATTATTAAGCAAATAATACGAGTGATCTAAATATCACTAGGGTTTACAACCTTGAATCACGTATGCAAAAGTATATCTTACATGTTAACCTAGGACCTCCTTTTATAGGCACAAGGAGTCCTTTACAAGATAACTACAATATTCGTATCAATCTAAATTTATAAGACATACATAAAATCTATTCTATACTTATCGCAAAACACGTCTTCATAAGCATAGCAGTACCATCTTCATAGCAGTCTTCAGCAGTACAAACATTTACACTAGCAGTACTAACTCAGTTAGTACTGTTAGTTACAACTTCAGCAGTACAAACTGTTAAGTGTTTTAATTCCCAACAATCCTGCCCTAAACTTGTGATTTACCCTAAATCATCAAGTTTCTGAATTAAATCTTTGTCTTGTGAGGATTCTTCCAAACACTCTATCTGCTTTGTCTTCCAACCATCATCTCTCTTTCACATTGATTGTAGATCTTCCTTAGTAGTTCTCTAGCCATCTCAGTTTCTTCATCTACCATGAGTTTAACAGATAACATCATAGTTAAAGCACCAGCTGACAAAGAATATTCCTTTTCCACCAGCATATAAATGTCAGCTCCACTTCTTGTAGATACATGGTGAACACCACATGTATCATACAAATACCATTTTGTTGTCAAATTATCTGCTTCAAACTTCCATATTCTGTCATCTTCTTTAGCTTCAAAAAGTCTCATCAGCTGAACCCAGAGCATCCTTTCCATATTATCAGTTGGCTCTGTTGCTATAAATCTGTCTTTTACTAAGCTCCATAGTCTGACTAGATCATCCCTGTCAAATGCCTTAAGCATATCCACAAAGTGTTGATATGCTTCAGTATGATTACTTGCTCTAATGATCTTCCAATACTTTCTTTTACCTTCAACATAGATCTCCCAGTCTATGATGGGATACTTAGTCTGCAATGCTTCAATATTCAGCCCTTCTTCTTCTGTAACTACTATCATCATTTGTTGAAGCTGGTCATCAGTTAACACTTCTTCTACTTTTTGTTCTGCTTCTTTGAAGCTCTCTTTGTGGTTGTACTAGCTTCTTCTGTACCCATAGGAATAAATGTATTCACCCTTCTGTGAACCCTTTCAAACTCAGACTTGATCTCCTCAAAACTTTTGCCTTGGAAATCCTTACTTGTGTATCCTGCCATGTTCCTCATGTAAGCAATCATGGTGGTTCTTTGTTCAGTTTGAGTTGGTGGTTTACTCCTCTTCTCTTTTGCCTTTTGTTCAGCAGCAGACCTTCTCCTTGAATTGATACACTCAACTAATTGTCTAAACTTTTCTTCAATAGATAATACTTCATCTGCTCTGAGTTCACCAAGTCTTGCCTTCAACACATCATCAGCATCAATAAAAGATTGAACTTGAGCTGCATCCTCAATCCTTGCTTGTTCATCTTCTTGTAACTTCATGGCCAGAAATACATCTGATTGAATCTGTGCTTCGGATCTTTCTCTTGCAAGTCTTTGGTCTTCAAGAAATTGTGCAATCTGATCTTCTGTTGTCTTTCTTGCTACCTCTGCATCATAATCAATTTGAGCTTAAACCCTCATCTTTACCTTCTTTGGTGGTTCAGATTCTTCCATAATAGTTTTTACTTTATCTGCTCTTCTTCTGGTATATACAGCAACACTAGCAGTACCAATTTCATCACCAGCAGTACTAATTTGTTGAGCAGTACTAACTTCAATTCTTTTACTTGTAGCAGTATCTTCAAGATTTTCTTGTTGAACATCAAGGTTTACTGGCTCTGTATGCTGCTCTTGAAGATCAACTGGTTCAGTCTCTTGTTGAATATCTTCATCCATATCAAATTGCCTATCACCACCCATATCTGCATTAGAAAACCTCCCCTGAAATTCAGCATTTTTCCTCCCCTGTTTGAAAGAATTATCCATATCATCATCATCTGAGCTTGCTCCAAAGCTTGAGGATTCCACAATATTAGTTCTCCTTTTGGCTTTGAGTGACTTGATTTTAGACTACGATTTCTTCACCTTTGCAATTAGCTTTTTGTAAGTTGCTTAGTCTCCTTGAGTTATTTCTCCAAGCCAGTCACTCTTTGAGTCAATTTGGTACATATGTCTATCAATTTCTTTAGTGTTACACTGCCCTCATAAC